>CM066035.1:792292018-792761327 GCA_033557465.1 Ichthyophis bannanicus | reverse complement strand
CCTACACTGGCTCCCCCGTACAGTACAGGATCACATTTAAGGTCCTCACCATGACGTTTAAAAGCAGTCACAGAATCACATCAACCACTTTGTCAGACCTGGTTCAACCCACCCCAGATAACAGATTAAGAAGGGCCACGTCCTGTAATACCATCCTCCTTCTGAAGCCATTACAAAATACAACAAATTCCTACGAGAAAGCGTGCCTTTGCATTGGTTTGCCCCCTCCTGCTGGAACTCTCTCCAGTGGAATCCGTACCATAAACAACCTCCCCCAATTCCGAAAATCCCTCAAGCACCATCTATTTCAACAACACTTCTGTATATCTGACAACATCACCTAGGCAGCTTCTCACGACCCAACAGTCTCTCAACCCAGTGCTGCCTAAACAATCCCCAATGTTATCGTCCCACTACACCTAGACACCCATCATAGGGCTTGGATTTGTATACTCAACTACGATGCGACCCCCTTTCTGTACATAGTGTATAAAGTTCACCTGTTACCCATGTTTTAAACTCCCTGTTTTATGTAAGTTCAATGTCTGAACGTTCAACATTGTACAAACCTGTTTCCTTGTAAACCGTTCTGATGCGGAATAGTGCGGTATAGAAATACAATAAATAAATAAAAAAATAAGGAGTGCTAGTGGGAATTGAATCCTGGTTTCAGTTCCCAACCATCAGATTACTCCTCCACTCCATTACACTTCTCACAAACTCTCTGTATGTTGCAATAAAAGCTTCTAAGAAATGGTTTACAAATAAGAAACTCATCAATTCTTAGGAAAACACATGAATATAGCAGTGCAACATAACCTGTCCTTCCTGTTATTATATACGAGTAGTATTGCAGAAACCACCACTGTCTTCAAACACACGACTAATGTTTTCTATTTATATCCAGCAGGTCATGAAATAATTCAGAAAAGGAAGAGAGAGGGGAACCGAAAAGAACATCAGATAAAAATGGAACAAATCCCAGAACAATCAGGAAGTGTCTGGGTGAATATTTCCCAGGGGACTGAGAGGAAAAAACCAAAGAATTGCCAGCAGGCATTGAAGAAGGAGCGGAGAGGTTTCTGCAGGAGACTCACCAAATGGACTCACTGAGCGTGAGAGAAGTGACAGGGCGCAAACTAATACTCCTGAGCATCAGAGACACTTGAAAAGAGAGACATTATTCCAAAATAATAATAATGATCAAGTGACTTCTACACTCGACCAGGAGAAAGGAAAGGAAAGAAAGGCCAGAAAGAATTTACATGTACCGTGTGTAATGAGAGCATCAATTTTACTTGTAACAAGAGCTTCACATGTTACACAGGTGAGAAACCATTGACATGGACTGAGTGTAATAATAGCTTCATTCGGCTTTCAGCTCTACAAAATTACAAAACGAGGTACATAGGAGACAAACTGTTTTCATGCACAGAGTGTAAAAAATGCTTCACTCAACTTTCAACTCTAAAATGTCACCAACGAATCCACATGGGAGACAAGCCATTTACATGTACTGAGTGTAATAAAAGCTTTGCTCGGCTTTCAGCTCTAAAAAATTCACCAAAAGATCCACACAGGAGACAAACCATTTACATGTACTGAGTGTAATAAAAGCTTTGCTCACCTTTCAAATCTAAAACGTCACCAAAGGATCCACACAGGAGACAAACCATTTACATGTACTGAGTGTAATAAAAGCTTCGCTCACCTTTCAAATCTAAAAATTCACCAAATGACCCACAATGGAGATAAACCATTTACATGTACTGAATGTAATAAGAGCTACACTCGTTTATCGCATTTAAAAAATCACCAAATGACCCACACGGGAGACAAGCCGTTTACATGCACTGAATGTAATAAAAGCTACATTCAACTTTCACATTTAAAAACTCACCAAATAACCCACACGGGAGACAAACCATTTACATGTACAGAGTGTAATAAAAGCTTCACTCACCTCTCTACTCTAAAAGTTCACCAAAGGCTCCATACTGGAGTCAAACCATTTACATGTACTGAGTGTAACAGAAGTTTTACTCACCTTTTAACTCTAAAAAATCATCAAAGGATCCATGCAGGAGACAAACCATTTACATGTATTGAATGTAATAGAAGCTTCACTCGGCTTTCAACTCTAAAAAATCACCAAAGGATCCATGCAGGAGACAAAACATTTACCCACTTTAAGTTACAATGAAACCTCTTTGACTGAAATGATAAAGTGGTATAACAAACCTGTTAAATAAATAAATTTACATGTACTGAGTGTGATAAAAGCCTCACTCACCTTTCAAATCTAAAAATTCATCAAATGACCCACACGAAAACTAGAAAATGTGACAGAAAGATACAGAAATATTTCCCATCATGTTGGTTGCCACAAGCTTGATGAGAAAAATTGCCAAGCAAATCTTGATAAACTACCCATATATCTTACGAACTCTAGAAGGAAGCTCTGTTTGGCACGATGGTATGTGCAAAACTACCCATTTGGAGAAAATGCCCCAAGACTTATCCATTGGAAATTCTGTAAGTATTACAACATCACCATGTCTGAAAAGTACTGGATCATGATACTAAGAGAATTACAGAGAACGAAGAGGTTATGATCGCCTGGGATACTCCCATTCCGACAGCAAATCAACTGAAGAAGTGGAAGAAAGGCAGGAGAAGGACCTGGAGGTGGAAAAATGAATGATTGAGCTCCTGGCATGTTTGCCAAGCAAGCAAAAGATAAACTAAGCTGAATTTAACATCAGAAGTTAGAAGTGTGATAAGTAAGATCTTTATCTTTATTTCAGCACTTTATATACTGCCCTTGTCGAAACATCAGAGCGGTTTATAATAAAAAATATGTCAACGCTGTAAGAAAGGAAAAGGAACTACAATGCAAAATAAGAAAAGGATAGAGGTAACAGTAAAGTCATTAGAGACAGTCAAAGAGGACAATAGTTTGGTAGGGCTGGATAAGACCATAGTCTATATGAAGGGACCATCTATGACATCACAGAAATAAATCAAATACAATATTATGCAGCAAAAATCATTACTGGAAGAGTCCTATTAATGAAAACATGGGGCCAGAAGTGAAATAATGAAGTGAAAAAAGTGCATTAAAGGGAAAATAAAATCATTGTGTGCAGAGGTGTCCCTGATAGATAGACAAACATCTAAAAGGACTGCGATCATCAAAGATAATTAAGACGATCCATAATATCACATGCTGCTTTAACAGAAGACCTTAATTTCATAGGCACTAATAATAAATTGAAAATAACAGCAGAGGCACACAAATTATGGAGATATGAAGAAAACAAAAAAGAGATATCAAACTATTTAGAGACAACCCAAAACAGCTCTACAGGGCATCGAGGAAGAGTGTTAGTATGGTGAAAATACCATGGCTTAAAACTGAAACAGAAACATTATGGAGAGACTTATTTGAAGACCTTGTAGAGCACAGTCGAGAAGCAGAATGGCTACCCTGCATATGCAAGAATTTGGAAAAGGTAAGCATCAAAGCAAAGGTATGGCCTGAAGTAACAACTAAAGAGTTGGAAATCAGATTTAAAAGAGCTCCAACTGCAAAAACCTTGGCATAGAATATAGTGCCCTATTTTTGGCTCAAACAGTTAACATCGCTCTACCAAGAACTGGTAAACCAGTTGGTTAAGTAGCCAGAGTTAACACTCAGTGGCTAATAAAAGGAAGAACACTTCTACCAAAGGGAGCTCAAAGTCATGTCCCTAAATATTATGCATACCTTCATGCCAGGACAATCTATAAGCTGTTCAATAAAATAGATGCTGGCAGAATATACAAACATATTGTTTCCAATAACATCATGACAATAGAGCAGAAGGGCAATAAGAAAGGTGATTATTGAACCAAAGATCAGTTAATGCTGAATAAAGCTATCATGGCCACTGCTAAGAAGAGCAGAAACCTCAGCATAGTATGGATCAACTGTAAGGAAGCTTTTTATATCATCCCACACTCTTGGATAATAAGCTGCCTTGAAATATAGAAAATAAACCCCAAATTGATTGAGTGCATCACATTTACCATAAAAATCTGACAAATCAGACTTCAAGTGAAGTATGAAGATGGACAGTTCATTATTCCTAACTTCAAGATCCAGTAAGGAATATTTTAGAGAGACTCCTTGTCACCACTTTTGTTTTGTATGGTGCATAATCCACTGAGACTCTAATTAACTCTTTGGGATTTGGATTTAGCCTTAATCCTAAAAATTTCACAGTTACAGCTCCAGTGATCAACAACTAATGGAACAACGCTGTGTAGTGAAAAGCTTCTCAGATGCCATCAAAATGACTTTTGGCCTTGACAAATGTGCTAAGGCAACATTCCTTAGAGGAAAATTGAGCAAAATGGAAAACATCTGCCTGACTGATGATTGTGATATCAAGGAACTTAAACAGGAAGGTGTATTTAAATATTTAGAATAGTGGTTCTCAACCCAATCCTCTGGAACCCCCAGGCCAGTCAGGTTTGCAGGATATCCACAATGGGGGTCATTCTGTCCCATGAATAATGGGGATGGACATCCCATCCCTGCTATTTGCCCCCCTGATGGCTCCGACAAAAGCCTCCCCATACAATGTGTTTGTATGGGAAGGCTTAGGTGGGGGAGGGAGGGGGCACTCCGGAGGCACAGCAAAGGCGGACCATGACCCTGGATGTACAGGGCTGATTCAGAGGTTAGCCCTGTACATCCAGGACCATGAACTTAGACGAGGGACTTATTTCATCACAGAGGTGGAATAAGTCCCCTTGGACTTTGGGTGATCCTGCTTCCAGGCCTGGAAAGTAAGGTAGGGGGTGTAGGAAGTTCCCTGCAGCCGGACCCTGGCCATGAGAGACTGGATTGAGGGTCTGGCTGCGGGGAAAGAAGGACATCGGCAGCGGCTGGCATTCTGCCTCCTGAATGGAGCAGTGTTGCCATGGCTACAGGATGCCATGGTACTGCAGCTCCATTCAGGAGTCTGACTGAGGTAGCTGGGCATTTGGCTGGGCATGCAGGCCGATCAAAATCGGGGCCTCACTTGCACGTTCAGACTGTAGACCCAATTCTGATCCCGTGGGAATGTCTAGCTCCCACGGGATCAGAATCGGGTCTACTTCAGGGCATCCTGATCCCAATCGGCCTCACAGGGGCCTGGATGGCCACATTGGAATGTGTCTCAATGAATATGCATGAGATAGATCTGCACACACTGCTTCCATTGCATGCAGATCTATCTCATGCATATTAATTGCAGATATCCTGAAAACCTGACTGGCCTGGGAGTCCCAGAGGACTGGGTTGAGAACCACTGATGTAGGGGAGCATGGGGCGTGCAAGCTGACTGACCTCATAAACATATTGAAAACTTGGATTACAAACAAGAAAACTCCTCCCAGCCCTTAAGGTAATGTATAAGAATCAGTGAAATGAAATGCCAAGACTGTACATTTCACAAGCTAATGGAGGAATGGTCTTTATGAAAATAGATTGTACATTCAGAGCTACAGTTAATGGACTCCTGATATACTTAACCATATCCACAGACCCACATGCTGAAGTTTGAAAGTAAATGTCCACAACCAGTCTCCATCCTTAAAGGAAAAAAAGGGACAATTGTAGTAAATATGGAAGGGCAGACTAGATAGGCCATGCGGTCTTTTTCTGCTGTCATGTTTCTAAATATGGATAACATTCCAATGTATAGAGGGACTGAGTGAGAATTCACCAGGCATATTGGTAAAGGAGAAAAATACAAAAACAACATTTCTGAGAGAAGAGTGACTGTTCTGCAAAGTATATGGAGAGAAAGAAGATTCTCAAGTGGGAAGAAATGCAATCTGAGGCAATGTGGTAAAAAGATAAAGAAACATGTCCCATTGCATGGATGCCACTGGTCCTATTAACACAAATTTCCCAACCCAACTTGATATTTATTTTTTATTTTATTTAATACTCTTATATACCGCGCTATTCGACATCAGTGCGGTTTACATGGAACATCAAAGCAGTTTTAGAGTGGGGTTACACCGTAAATTACAGATAACAGGGAGATTAACTTGGATAACATGTTAACTATATACACAAAAAATATAGGTCCCAGAAACAACAAACACCCCCTCAAACTAAAGCATTCGTGAAAAAAATATATACTTTTTTTGTCGGAATTCAGCAACAAAGTACCAGGAACTCAGTCCAGGTACCACTGTGGTAATTCCCTTTTATTAAAGATATGGATAAAAAGTTTAGATCCAAACTTAGCTTTTTTGTAGAGTGCTATCCTCCGCACTATCAAAATCTGCCAGCAAAAATTCCTGGTACTTTGTTGCTGAATTCCGACAAAAAAAGTATATATTTTTTTCACGAATGCTTTAGTTTGAGGGGGTGTTTGTTGTTTCTGGGACCTATATTTTTTCGGGTTGTTAATTTGGTTTCAGCGGGTTTAGTGTTTAGGATTCTAGTGAAACTATATACACAAAGGCATAAGGTGAAAACCCTATAACAATTTAACTATATACACAAAGGCATAAGGTGAAAACCCTATGTACATCACATTGTGGAATGATTTGAATACCGGGTGATTAAGGATCTGTGTTGCGTGTAGGGCGTTTTGGCTTGCCTACTTCAGGGTAGCACTTGAGGAAGAGGTGGTGCTTCAGAGCCTTCCTGAATTTAGTTATCTCTGTGATGGCTCGTAGGCTGGATGGCAAGGCATTCCAGCTTCTAGGTGCACAAAGACTGAAAGCTCTGTTTGCGGTTGACTGTGTACACTGGGTTATTGTTTTGGGGATTACTATAGTATTTATTGCTGCGTTTCGTCTGGCTCTGGTAGGGGGAGTCATGAGTGTAAGGCTTGCAAGCGATGAGGGGGAAAGTCCGTTGATAGCCTTGAATGTTAGTAGTAAGATCTTGAAGGTGATCCTACTGTGAATTGGGAGCCAGTGGAGACTTGAGGATCGGTGTTATATGGTCACGTCTTGAGGCACCATTTAGAACTCTGGCTGCAGAGTTCATGGCGAGTTGGAGTGGATATGTGTGGTTTGCACATTTTCCATGCTCGTAACTCCAGAAGTATTCAGAAGAGTACTAGCAGTAAATCTGAAATCACAGCCAACATACCCTGGCTTACAGCTGAGCTTCATTCCTGTCATGATGGAAGAAGAAGGAATTTTGGATATAATGTTTTTTTTTCAGATGGACATATTCTCTCATAGATTTCTCTTCCATTTTGTACGAGTTTCTGAGTTTATGTAGTAATCTCACTTTGTATCATATGTAATTATTTCTGTGACATGGTGCGCGCTGTGATGTAACTCTGAGGGAAAAATACCCAGAACATGCATATGTTCTTCTATCCCCTCACCCACCTTATAAAGAGACAGTTCTCTCCCATCTATAGTATGATGCTCATGAGAAAATCCATAAGATCACCCTCCAATTCCCTACTACCCCTCCTCTCTCTCAACTCTCCCCCCCCCCTACCTCTGCTACCCTCTCCTCCTTCCCTGTGGTCTCTGAGGAAGAAACCACACTACTTCTTTCTTCCTCCAAACTCACCACCTGCTCCTCTGATCCCATTCCCACCCGTCTCCTAAGCCTCATCTCTTCCACCATTGTCCCTTCCATCTCTCATATTCTCAACCCATCGCTCTCCACCGCAACCTTCCCTACTGACTTCAAGCATGCTGTGGTCACACCCCTCCTCAAGAAACCCTCACTTGATCCCACCTGTCCTTCTAACTATCGGCCCATCTCTCTCCTTCCCTTCATCTCTAAACTACTTGAGCGTGCGGTTCTCCATCGCTGCCTCGATTTCCTCTCCTCTCACACCCTCCTTGATCCTTTACAGTCCGGCTTCCGTCCCCTACACTCCACTGAAACGGCTCTTACCAAAGTCTCTAATGACTTGTTCCTGGCGAAATCCAAGGGCCTTTACTCTGTCCTCATCCTTCTTGATCTCTCTGCTGCTTTTGACACTTGACCTTCTCCTCGTCACCCTGTCCTCATTTGGTTTTAAGGGCTCTGTACTATCCTGGTTCTCCTCCTACCTCTCCCATCGCTCCTTCAGTGTGTGTTCTGGTGGCTTCTCCTCTTCTGCCACCCCACTCCCAGTTGGTGTACCCCAGGGTTCCATCCTGGGACTGCTCCTTTTCTCTCTCTGTACACAGTCCCTTGGTGCCCTTATCTTGTCGCATGGCTTTCAGTACCATCTCTATGCTGACGACTCACAAATCTACCTTCTCTACGCCTGATATCTCTCCTACAATCCAGACTATGATCACTGCCTGCCTTTCTGACATTGCTACCTGGATGTCTCACTGCTACTTGAAATTGAACATGGCCAAGACCGAACTCCTTATCTTATTTATTTATTTACATTCTCTTATATACCGCGCTATTCTGCATCAGTGCGGTTTACATTGAACAAACTGAAATTACATTGAACAGGGCATTATAACTTGGAGATAACTATTTTACAGGGAATCTTTCCTCCCAATGCCTCCCCTCCTCTTCCCCCTTTCTCAGTCTCTGTGGATAACACTGTAATCCTCCCTGTCTCCTCGGCCCGTAACTTGGGGGTTATCTTTGACTCCTTTCTCTTTCTCCACACATATCCAGCTCGTAGCTAAGCCATGCCATTTCTTTCTCTACAACATCAGCAAAATTCACCCCTTCCTTTCTGAAGTCACTACTAAAATGATTATACACTCCTTAATTACCTCTCATCTTGATTACTGCAGCCTTCTCCTTGCAGGCCTCCCTGCTAACCACCTCTTTCCCCTTCAATCTATTCAACATTCTGCTGCTCGACTAGTTTTCCGCCAGCCTCGCTATACCCACATCATTCCTCTTCTCAAGTCACTTCACTGGCTTCCCATCCGTTTCCGTATCCAGTTCAAATTTCTCCTCCTGACCTTTAAATGCATTCATTCTTCAGCCCCCCTGTACCTATTATCTCTTCTCTCTCCCTACATCCCCTCTCGGGAACTTCGCTCTTCTAACAGTCTACGTCTATCTATGCCCTTCACTCGTACTGCTAATTCCAGACTTCGCTCCTTCCACCTGACTGCACCCTTCGCCTGGAACAATCTACGTGTGTCAGTGCGCCGGGCACCCTCCTTGCCTCTCTTCAAGTCCAGGTTGAAAACTCACCTCTTCACTGTTGCTTTCAGATCCTGACTCCTATGTTGTGACTTGACTAGATTATAAATGCCGTGTTTGTGTTTGTGCTTTTTGCCCTGTCTAGATTGCTCCCCGAATATTTGTATACTTTGTCTTACTAGATTGTAAGCCCTGATTTGTATTTTGTCTTAACTAGATTGTAAGCTCTGATGAGCAGGGACTGTCTCTCCTACATGTTTGTACAGCACTTCGTATGTCTGCAGCGTTATATAAATGCTCAATAGATAGATAGATAGTTGCTAACCTTGCATCGTGTAACCATAGTTTGGGTTGTTCTTTCATAAATGCATAACTTTGCACTTGTCCACATTAAAATTTCAACTGCAATTTGAATGCCCAATATTCCAATTTACCAAGGTCCTCTTAGAATTTTTCACAATCCTCAAGGGTTTTAACAACTTTGAATAATTTTGTGTCATCTTCAAATTTCATCATCTCACTCGTTATTCCCATTTCCAGGTCATTTATGAAGATGTTAAAAGGCAGCGGGCCCAGCACAGATCCTTGGGGTACTCCACTATTCACCTTTCTCCATTGAGAAAACTGGCCATTTAGCCCTACTCTCTGCTTTCTATCTTTTAACCAGTTCCTGATCCACAATACTACACTGCCTCCAATCCCATGACTTTTTAATTTGGCTAAGAGTCTCTCATGAGGGACCTTGTCAAAGATTTTCTGAAAATCCAGGAGCACTATATCAACCGGCTCACCTTGATCTACCTGTTTATTCACACTTTCAAAAAAATATAACAGATTAGTAAGACAAGACTTTCATTGGCTAAATCCATGTTGGCTTTCTCCCATTAAAACATGACCATCTACATGTTCTGTAATTTATTCTTTATTTTGCCCGGTACTGATGTCAGGTTCGACGGTCTGTAGTTTCCTGGATCCCCCTGGAACCCTTTTTAAAAATTTCCATTACATTGGCCATTTTTCAATCTTCAGGTACTACAGATGATTTTAATGATAGTTCACAGATTACTAATAGTAGGTCTGCAATCTCATCTTTCAGTTCTTTCAACATCCTTCGATGTATATCATCAGGTCCAGGTGATTTACTACTCTTGAATTTATCAAATACTTGTGATACATCTTCTCAGTTTATCAATATTTCTTTCAATTCTTCCAATATATCACCTTTAAATACCATTTCAAGAATGGGTAACTTCCCTACATCTTCTTCAGTAAAGACTGAAGCAAAGAATTCATTCAATCTCTCCGCTATGACCCTGTCCTCCCTTAGTGCCCCTTTTGCCCCTCTATCATCCACTGGTCCAATTGACTCTCTCACAGGCTTTTTGCTACAAAGGTACTTGAAAAGGTTTTTATGTGTTTTTCCTTCCACAGCAATCTTTTTTTTCAAAATTTCTCTTTGCCTGCCTTATCAGTGCCTTGCATCTAACTTGCCAGTGCTTTTGTTGTTTCCCATTTTTGTCATTTGGCTTCTTTTTCCATTTCCTGAACAGCCTCTCTGACCTCGCCTTTACAAGATGCTGGCAGTTTTTTGGAATTACTTTTCTTGAAGCATGGAATACATCTGGTCTGGGCCTCCAAGATAGTATTTTTAACAATGCCCATGCGATGTGTATAGGGCAATAGGAAGTGCCCAACATATCATCTGGTTAATTTGTTTTTATAAGTATCTAGATTAGTTAACCTGTATTTTAGTTTCTGATGCGTTGAGGAAGTGTTTTCCTTCCCCGTGAGTGAAATCTGAAAAAGGAGGCTTGCTGTCATCTCCAGAGTTCATGTGCAAAATCCCCTCTGGATACATTTTATGCAGCAGTCTGCAATGAATCTCCATGTAAGCTACAGGAGAGTGGGAAATGCTGATGTCATAATAGGGCATTATGACAGCAGAATCCTGGCAGGAAAGTGTCTCTCACCACAGAGATTTGTTTGTTTCCAAACACTGAGGAATTTGGAGAGAACAAAGAGAGTGATGGAAACACCAAAAATTGCAAGAGTTTTGGAAATTATTCTGATATTGTGGCAGGTGAAGGCCTGTGATCTGCAGTGTCTGACATAAAGCAAGCAGGCCTAACTAGCTTGACCTGTAAATGAAGTCTGTAGAGAGGCCCATAGGAATTGCACATCCCCAACATGCTGCTATAAGAATTAGAACTCAGTAAAAGTATTGAATTAGCTTAGACAAGCAGAACAGATGGAAAAATACAGAAATGCATGTTTAAAACTGCTGACAGAGAAATTATAGAGCCCTGCTTCCCTACACGTACAAACTGGCTCAATGGCCTTGAGAGAAGGAAAGTAACAAGTTGGTGAACAGGCCATTGTAATTGGGACTAGAAGGGGGGTAAGCAGGTGCTAAGCCCACTGAAAGAACATAATTGGATAATCATATCAGTACCGGGACCAATAGAAGGAGTATGGGAGGTATGGGAGGTTACCGGGACCAATGAAATGTTTTTCTATACCTAGAATGAAGCTAAAGTCTATAAAAGTTGTTGTATTGCCAGAGAACTTTGCTCAGCCATTTTGAAATTGACTTTGCTTGAGACTTGTGCACAAATAAATGATTTGGACCTTCTGAACAGACTCCTGGTATCATTGGTTTGTCTGCGCTCTGCTGCTACATATTCTTGGTGCGTTGGCCGGGAAGTTGTGGAATCAGAGTGTATATAGGGCAATATACCACGACTTTCCGCCTCTATAGGCTTGGTCCTGCCGGGATCGCGCCCTTCCGACGGGGGCTGCTCCCTGGCGCCGCCGGTCCCTTGCATCGGAGGGAGCTGGTCGGACCTCGGCGGGTGCCGAGCCCGGCTGGAGCCAACGCCTCGAACCCGAGTGAGGGGAGTCCGAGGTCCAACTCATGCGCCTGCTTGGGAAGTTTGAGGACCGGATCCGGTGAGTATTGTTTTGATTTGGTATGTCTAGACAGATAAGAAAGAGCAGTGCTGCCATTTGAACTTGGAACTTGGAAATTGGTAAGAGAGCATGATCACCTCTCAAAGACGGGCCGAGTAACCCCGCATGAGTATTCGCAGGGCGAAACCCCCATCTTCTTGTATTTTGGAAATTGAATAAGTGCCTGCTGTGAGTGAAGCCGTTGCGGAGCCTTTCTGTCTCTCGACGGGCTCCGTGCAGCATGCCATTGTCCCACCTCCAAAGGAAGTGGACACACAGGATCACTACTTTATCAAAAGGACGGAAGCAAAGCAAATGTGAATAACTTCTAAATTACTGGGCAGACTAGATGGATGATGCTGGCATAAAAACCGCCGCTTCTGAGGCGCGCCAAGAGAACGGGAGCAGCCATCTTCGGAGGGAGTGAGCAGGAGCTCCTCCTCGCTTCCCCTGCATGCCTATCAGCAGCCCCTACCTTTGGCATAAAAACCGCCGCTTCTGAGGCGCGCCTGTGCCTGAGGGCCTCGCCAGAGGGCCCTTTGGCATGGCCCTTAGGCGTAGGGCCGTGGCGTCTGTGGCTGTGGGTTGATCTGAACACATGGACTGGGTTGACTTGCGTCTATTTTGTGGTAACTCGCTGTTCCTTGCTCCTCTCCTTTTCTTTTCTGTCTGACTGTCTTTGTCCTATTCTGTCCTATCAAATAAATGGCGTTCTTTTCCTATTTCCTTGAATGATATTGTATTGTAAACCGCTCTAATGCCTCTGGCCTGAGCGGTATATCAAATTCTAAATAAACATAAACATAAACATAGAAACGAATGCATTCTGGGATACGTTGCTAGCATGATTGTGTGAATGAAGTGTGAATGAGAGGTCTGGCAGCACGGACCAAGCGAAGGCGGACCCCTGACTAGCGCATTTCCTGACCGGGCGACCGCGTTCAGGTCGCGAAAAGGGGGAAGCGATTGTCATCTTGTCCTGTTATTTGTTCTCCTTCTACGTTTCTAGGGCCGTGAGGACCCCTTACCCACGGTCCGCCTTCCTTTTCCCTTTTGTCTGTTGTTGCGCGCACACATCGAAATGGGAGGGGCGGGGTCTACTAGGAACACTCCATTAGAATGTATGATCGCACATTTTAAAGAAGGATATTCTGGAGACTATGGTATTAAAATGACTGCAGCCCGTTTACAGATTTTGTGTACTAGGGAGTGGCCCGATCTAGACCCTACCTGGCCCCGAGAGGGAACCTTTAATGTAGGAATTATCCAGTTAGTGCACCGTAGAGTGCGGATAGCGCACCCTGATCAGTACCCCTATATAGATTCCTGGTTAAGTATTTGTGAAGATCCGCCCCCTTGGGCGCAGCGCTGTTATGAAGAACAGTGCAGAATAATGTTAGCGAAGACAGATTATAGTCAGAAAATAGAACAGCCTAGACAGAAAGGGAAGGATAAGAAGTCCAGGAAGAAGCCCATCCTGGTAAATCCTGATTCCCCAGAAATGGTTCCCCGACAGCCTTCAACCCCGGGCCCAGTAAGAGCAGCCCGGCGTCCCACCCCAGAACCCCCGAGACAGCGGGAACGGGACCCAACCCCTGAGCTATTACCCAGAGAGCAGGAAGATGAGCTCCCTTTAATTGAAGAAGATGATTCTACCGAGACAGAACAAGGAGAGTCAGATACAGAAACAGAGAAGGGAGAGACTGAGAATTCCCTAAGTGATGCTGACAGTATAAAAGTGGTTGCCAGCAGTAGTTTGCCAGTAAAATGTACAGCCAAAGTGAAACACGTAGAAAAGAAGAAAATGACCCCGGACAGGACAGTTACGAAAATATCTCTCAGATCCCAAAAGACATCTACTGCCAAGATGATGCCCTTACGGCAAGTCCCGGGAGTGCCCATAAGGAATGATGATAATGAGGTGGTAGCGGGACCCCTAAGCTATGTGTATGTCCCTTTCTCTACAACTGATTTGTTAAATTGGAGGACACATTATGCCTCCTATACCAATAAACCCCTAGAACTTACAGAATTAGTGAATACTATTATGGAAACCCACCAACCAACTTGGGCAGATTGCTGCCAGCTCCTGACCACTCTATTTACGACAGAGGAGCGGGCACGAATTAGAAAAGCAGCTATTGATTGGCTGGCGGATAACCCTGTAGCTCCAGGACCAGGGGTGGAAAGAATAGACAATCGGGAAGCGGCCCAGAGAGAATTCCCGAATGAAGACCCCCGATGGGATCCAAATACAGAAAGAGGATCAGAGCCCTAGCCCATTTTCGCCAAGGCTTTCTGCAAGGCCTGAAAAGGGGGGGCCAGAAAGCTATGAACCTTTCCAAAGTTGCAGGAGTTATCCAAGATATAGATGAGAGCCCAGCAGAGTTTCATGAAAGATTATCTGAAGCATATAGAATGTATACTCCCTATGATCCCGATGCACCAGGAAGTTTATGCATGGTGAATTCTGCTTTTGTAAATCAGTCTCAACCAGACATTAGACGTAAATTACAAAAATTAGATGGGTTTGCGGGCATGAATACAACTCAGTTATTGGAAGTCGCTCATAAAGTGTATGTGAATCGTGATAATGAAAAGCAGAGAGAATGTGATCGAAAGATGAAGAAGAAAGCTGATTTTTTGGCTGCGGCCATAGTTGAACAGAAAAGGGGAGGTACCCCTAGTCGACGGAGCAGAGGAAGGGGGCGGGGCCGAAGTGGAAGCCGGCCCCAACTAGGCATAAACCAATGCGCCTATTGCAGAGAGGAAGGACATTGGAGAGATGCATGCCCGCAACTCGAAGACGCCCAGCAAGATGACGAAAACAATCATCAGTGGAGAGAAGAAAGACGAGGCCGTCCCCGAAACCGAGGAGGAGCCAATCGAGAACAATTCCAGCGAGAAAGAGGAGGAGCCATACAAGCATTGGCTACGACAGCCCATGATGAAGATGACGTGGATTAGGACAGACCGGGCTCCGAGTTTGCTTTAGGTCTCCAGGAGCCTATGGTCGGAATACAAATAGGAGACCAAGTTATGAACTTTATGGTTGATACTGGAGCAGAACATTCAGTAGTAGACAAAAAGATAGCCCCATTTTCTACAAAAGCAGTCACCATTGTAGGAGCAACTGGTGCCAAAGCTACAAAATCTTTTCTTCAGAATCGTATATGCAGTCTAGGAGGACAGCAAATAACTCATCAATTCCTTTACATGCCTGAATGTCCAGTGCCACTACTGGGACGAGATATGTTAGCCAAACTACAAGCCCAAATATCCTTCTCCGAAAGAGGAGAAATGCAAATGACAGTAAATCCCCAAGCCAAACCGGCAGGAATAATGCTGCTTACAGTTCCCCGAGAAGAAGAATGGAGATATTACATTGATGATTCTGTCCAAGACACTTATTTTGAACAAACTTTAAAGAACATTGATGCACCACCTGGAGTATGGGCAGAAGGCAGTCCTCCAGGCCTAGCCAAACATATAGCTCCAGTAATTGTAACCCTTAAGCCTAGTGCTACACCAGTACATGTCAAACAGTACCCTCTCCCAAGAGCTGCAATTGAAGGCATTCATCGCCACTTGCAAAGATTACTAGAACATGGCCTACTAAAAATATGTCAATCCCCATGGAACACTCCACTTTTGCCAGTAAAGAAACCTGGAACAGATGATTACCGCCCAGTGCAAGATCTAAGGAGAGTGAATGAAGCAGTTGAAACCATACATCCAGTTGTACCCAATCCTTACACTCTTCTAGGACTGATACCTGCTGAAGCTACCCACTTTACTGTACTAGATCTAAAAGATGCATTCTTTTACATAAGATTAGCCCCTGTAAGTCAGATATTGTTTGCATTTGAATGGCAGGACCCCATCTCTGGAAGAGGGGGCCAACTTACTTGGACACGATTACCCCAAGGATTCAAGAATTCGCCTACCATCTTTAGTGCTGCACTGAATCAAGACCTTTCAAGCTATCCAGGTGCCCCGGGGAAGAGAGTGCTTCTCCAATACGTGGACGATCTGCTGATAGCTGCCGTATCAGAAAGTGAATGTATACAAGCCACCAAAGATCTCTTGCAGTTACTAAATGAAGCTGGATACAAAGTTTCCAGAGCAAAAGAACAACTATGCCAAAAAGAAGTGAAATACTTGGGCTTTTGTATAACCCAAGGAAGCCGAAAATTAGGCAGAGAAAGAAAAGAAGCAGTATGCAGAATTCCAACTCCAACAACCAGAAAGCAAGTCAGAGCCTTTCTGGGAGCGGCAGGATATTGCCGAATCTGGATACCCAACTTTGCCCAAATTACAAAACCACTGTATGAAGCCACAAAAGGAGAAGAAAAATCGCCACTGGAGTGGGAACCTGAGCAGGATACAGCCTTCAAGACGTTAAAGGAAGAATTAATGTCATCACCAGCCCTTGGACTACCAGATGTTCACAAACCTTTCCACTTGTTTGTACATGAAGCACAAGGAAATGCCTTAGGCATGTTGACTCAGAAATTGGGAAATTGGGAGCGACCTGTAGCATACCTATCGAAACAATTGGACACTGTGGCCAAGGGATGGCCACCTTGCCTGAGAGCAGTCGCAGCTACAGCATTGTTAGTGAGTGAAACAGACAAGCTCACATTAGGACAGAATCTACGAGTCACTGTGCCACATGCAGTCCTTGCCCTCATGGAACAGAAAGCAAATCATTGGCTCACCAATTCCCGAATGTTAAAATATCAGAGCATGTTATGTGAAAACCCACAGATACAACTGGAAGTGAGTCATGCCTTGAATCCAGCCACATTGATACCCGTTAGTGAAGAGCTTCCAGAACATGATTGTATCGAAGTCATGGACACTGTATTCTCCAGCCGACCTGACCTGACAGATGTGCCCATAGACAATCCTGACCAAATCTATTATGTTGATGGGAGCAGTCTCATCCTCAATGGACGACGCTGTGCCGGATATGCAGTTGTCACTCAACATGAAGTCGTTGAGTCATCAGCTCTAGCCTCAGGCACATCAGCCCAGAAAGCAGAATTGATAGCACTCACTCGAGCACTATTACTAGGTACAAAACTTGTGTTGAATGTATATACAGATTCCAAATATGCCTTTACTACCCTACATGCCCATGGAGCTCTCTGTAAGGAACGAGGGCTCATTACATCCGGAGGAAAATCAGTCAAGTATGGCCCCGAGATACTGATGTTACTTGATGCAGTTTGGGCCCCAACTCGTGTAGCTGTCATGCATTGTAGAGGACATCAAGCAGGAAAAGGAGAAGTTGCCCGAGGAAATAGGTTCGCAGATGCCTCAGCACGGCAAGCAGCTATGACAGGACACGTTAAACCACAAGCCATGCCAATGCAAGCAGCATTGTTTCCGGTACCTTTAAACTTATGGACACCATGATATACCACCAAAGAATTAGATTACTACTGTAACAAGGAAGATGGAATACTGAAAGATGGATGGATTGAGCTGCCACCAGCAGAGGGCAGTCAACCCCCCGGACGAATAGTAATTCCCGAATTGTTAGGACCATCCTTTGTCAAAGCCTTTCACGAAGCCACCCACTATGGGAAAAGTGCTATGGAAAAAGCACTTAGACCACATTTCTACATTACTCTGTTGACAACCATATCAGCTTCAGTAGCACGCCAATGTCTAATTTGTGCCAAAAACAATGCCAAGCAAGGCCTTATAACAGCACCCAGAGTTCAGTCAGGAGGTGTAACCCCCATGCACCACCTGCAAATTGATTTTACTGAAATGCCAAAAGCCAATGGATATCATTACCTATTAGTATTAGTTTGTACTTTTTCCGGGTGGGTAGAAGCCTTCCCAACCAGAACTGAAAAAGCTCGAGAAGTTACCAAAGTTTTAATGAGAGAGATTGTCCCTAGGTTTGGAATTCCAGCAGTAATAGGGTCAGACAATGGACCCTCATTTGTTTCCCAGATTACCCAACAGTTAGCAAAAGCCTTGCAGATACAATGGAAGCTCCACACTGCATACAGACCCCAGAGTTCAGGGAAAGTTGAGCGAATGAATCGTACCCTAAAAGCCCAGATGTCTAAGCTTTGTCAGGAGACACACCTAAAGTGGCCCCAAGTGATCCCAATAGCTTTACTCAGAATACGCTCAGCTCCTGTAAAGTCAACAGGTTTTTCCCCTTTTGAAGTTCTGTATGGTAAACCCCCACCAATAGTACAGGGAATTACAGGAAGTCTAGCCCAAATTGGTTCAGAAATAACCAGGCAAGAACTCCTAGCTCTTAGTTTTGTTCTGCAGACTCTCCATGCGTGGATCCAAGACCAGTTGCCTATCAACTTGACAGAACCTTTGCATCCCTACCAGCCTGGTACCTCGGTGTGGATCAAAGATTGGAAGAAGACACCGTTGGAACCCCATTGGAAGGGACCATACACCGTCATCCTGTCTACCCCAACTGCAGTAAAGGTAGCAGAAATCGATTCCTGGATCCACCACAGCAGAGTCAAGCCCGCCGCTGATCCTGAACCTGAGCAGTGGACAGCAGAACAGCATCTTGATGCACCTTTGCGAGTTACTCTGAGACGGCAACCAGCAGTTTGAACACTTTGCCACAGTGCCTTGCAGTAGCCAAGTCTTTCGAAGAAGATTGCTGTTTTCCATACAGCAAGAGTTTGTTTCAACGAACCTCATGTGTGTGATTTGCCACACTACTTTGATGCTACATTGATTGACCAAACTTCACAAACCAACTGAAATTGCTAAGTTGGTTAATGTGTGATGGACAATTTGAGGATCTTCAATCAACACTCAGCACCCGTTGAATTGCTTCATTAGCGAACGGGACGAAGAAAAGAACGTCGTGGTCAAGATCTGCAAGCTGAGGATTCAGAAGAACTCCAATCAACATGTACCTTTACCTTTGCTTTGCCCTGGTTGCCTGTTTTGGAGGCTTTGAACTGACTCATGCCTTACCTCCATGCACTGCTTGCATTACTTCTACTCGAACTGGACTGAAAGTAACTCAGACTTTGATTTACCATTTTTACTATACCTGCACTGGTAAAGTAACTCGGTGTATCTATAACACCACTGAACTAAATGTCTGCACTAACGGTAAATCTAGAGTATGCTATAATCCGCATCAGAATCCATCCTATTACACGTTGGAAATACGATAGAAGGATGCAGATGGACCTATAATAACTGCCACACAGCCACTTAAAGATACTAGTAGACCTGTTGTTTTAAATTTTGATGCATGTGATGTTATAAACAGAGATAGTCGCTCCAAATGTGGTACCTGGGAAAAAGCTTATCGAAATGACCATAAGTATATGTGCCCAGAAGGTGCCACAAAATGGAGAAAGTGTACAGGTAAAAAGGATCCATATAGTACTGCCCCAGCAGCAGATTACTACTGCCCAAATTGGGAATGTGTTTTTTATGCTACATGGAATGATGGTATAGTTGACGAAAAGATAGATAAACGAATGGCCACTCTAACCAAGTCAACAACAGACGACAAATGTAAGAAAGATGCTTGTAACCCTTTACACTTAAGGATACGTAACCCTAGGTATGGAAACAAGGATACAAATTTGGTCTACGTATCGCAGGTACTGGATCAGATCCAGGAACCATTGTGTATATAAGATTGAACACCCAAGCCCATAAGTCGTCTAAATATCACATCCATAACACCTTCTATGAGGCCATGCATGTAAATAAGTTTGAGATTCCTCATCCTTCTCAGAATTTATTCTTAGAATTAGCTGGAGCAGTAGTATCTAGTCTAAAAATCTCAGATTGTTATTTCTGTGGCGGAACCCAGATGGGTGACCAGTGGCCATGGGAAGCTCAAGAATTAAATTATTCTCTGACTTATAATCAGACTGAATTACACAAGACTACTAGCGAATGGGTGTTAGCGCACTCAATTGTTGGACGTCTTTGCTATACCAGAACTGGACCTCAGTTCACCCAAAAGGTAGGACAGCTGGTCTGTCTTAGCCAGAAATTCTATAATGCCACTACCAAAAAGACGTCATGGTGGTCAGGAATCAAACACCCTGAACCTCCTAACCCATTAGCCAGATTTCCCGAACTTGCTGATTTATGGACTAATCTTGCCAAAACCCATGCTTGGCAAGCCCCACCTGGCCTGTATTGAATCTGTGGAAACCGAGCGTATGCCCGACTCCCGCCACACTGGGGAGGAGCAGGTGTCTTAGGGACCATCAGACCTTCTTTCTTTCTCCTACCCACAGAACATGGAGAACAATTAAGATACCCAGTATACACTACCCACAGACACAAAAGAGCACTGCGACAGAAAAGATCACCCCTCCAAGTAGGCAAGTGGGAGAAGTGGAAGGGTGATGATTGGCCGCCAGAGAGAATCATTGAGTATTATGGGTCTGCCACTTGGAATGATGATGGTATGTATGGTTATCGAACCCCAGTCTATATGATTAATCGTATTATTCGCTTACAAGCAGTAGTTGAAATAATAACCAATGAAACTAGCCAAGCTCTTACACTTTTAGCTAGACAAAGTACTCAAATGCGCACTGCTATATATCAGAATCGCTTAGCACTTGATTATTTGTTAGCAGCTGAAGGAGGAGTATGTGGTAAGCTGAACTTAACCAATTGTTGTTTAAAAATAGATGATAAGGGTCAAGTAGTTGAAGAACTTGCTAAGGATATGCAAAGACATGCTTATGTGCCAGTACAGACTTGGTACTCACTGAAATTTCCTAATTGGTTTGCTAACCTTTTCTCATGGCTGGGAGGACTTAAAACTTTCCTTATATTAGTACTAATACTTATTGCTGTTATTTTGTTATTACCATGTATAATCCCATGTTGTATGCGTTCTATTCATAGTGCTATTGAAAGTACAGTAGAGCGGAAGACCGCAACTAAGATTATGGCCTTATATCAACCAAAACCTCCTGCATATAGTCGGAATCCTATGACTACAGTATAACTATTTTTGAAGTGATTTAATTCTCACACCTTATTAGGTAATAGGGTGAGATTAATCAAAGGGGGAATGTGGCAGGTGAAGGCCTGTGATCTGCAGTGTCTGACATAAAGCAAGCAGGCCTAACTAGCTTGACCTGTAAATGAAGTCTGTAGAGAGGCCCATAGGAATTGCACATCCCCAACATGCTGCTATAAGAATTAGAACTCAGTAAAAGTATTGAATTAGCTTAGACAAGCAGAACAGATGGAAAAATACAGAAATGCATGTTTAAAACTGCTGACAGAGAAATTATAGAGCCCTGCTTCCCTACACGTACAAACTGGCTCAATGGCCTTGAGAGAAGGAAAGTAACAAGTTGGTGAACAGGCCATTGTAATTGGGACTAGAAGGGGGGTAAGCAGGTGCTAAGCCCACTGAAAGAACATAATTGGATAATCATATCAGTACCGGGACCAATAGAAGGAGTACGGGAGGTACGGGAGGTTACCGGGACCAATGAAATGTTTTTCTATACCTAGAATGAAGCTAAAGTCTATAAAAGTTGTTGTATTGCCAGAGAACTTTGCTCAGCCATTTTGAAATTGACTTTGCTTGAGACTTGTGCACAAATAAATGATTTGGACCTTCTGAACAGACTCCTGGTATCATTGGTTTGTCTGCGCTCTGCTGCTACAATATCATCTATGCACAGGAAAGTGCTATAAGTGATTCACCTTAGTCAATGGCAACTGCACTGGTTCAGATCCAGAAGAGCCCACAAGAACCACCCAGCACAGGAACTGGAGCAGCATGACCAGTTTTAGACCTCTCTGCAACAACTGCCCAGACAGTCTTCCTCCTTAACTTCACTTCACTTCCAGCAGGATGCATGGTCATTATCTCAACACAAGGTCATTGGGTCTCATTCATCTCCATGCCAATCTACTATGCCTCTCTTCTATCATGATTGCCGGTTAATAAAGGTCTATGACAGCCCTGATACCAGCAATAGCATGAGATGAGCCTGGCCCAGAAATTGTCTCCAGTGCTGATCCTCTCTAATTGGTACTACAGTGTTGAGGAGCTTTTCCTTTGTAAAATTGCATATATATCTAGAGAGATGGAAAGAGGCCCAGTATTTCTGGCTCTGCACAAATCATACATTTTGGATGAACTCCTCTCTTATGTAGGTCTAGATGTTAAACTCCTAGCAGAATGTTTGAGAATGATTTTATTTACCTAATTGTAAATGGGGAGCGGAGGGATAAGTAGGTGATGGGAGTGTGTATGGAGGGGGGATGGGAATATCTAGCTTGAATACTACTATTAATCATTTATGTAACACTGCAAGACATACACAATGCTGTGCAGACACAGAGAAGTGAGAGTTCCTGCTCCATGGAGCTTATAAACAATCTCAAAATGATGTGAGACCTATTCTGTGACTTACACGTTTGAGGATGGTATTTGATAACATAGGGGGTTATTTTAGAAGATTTATTTGTGATTTCTGCATGTAAAATCAAGCCTTTAGCCGTGGATTGGTGGATGCCATTACTTTTAATATTTCATCTCCATTCTTCTGTTCTCCAAATAATTTTTCATCAACTTTCCCAATGTATTTTAAACAGTCCATTCACTTCCTTCAGTTTATGCAGAGATTAGTTTTATTCAATCATTATTTATTTATGTATTTATTTATATACATTCTCTTATATACTGTGCTATTCTGCATCAGTGTGGTTTACATTGAACAAACTGAAATTACATTGAACAGGGCATTGTAACTTGGAGATAACTATTTTACAGGGAACATGGGCTATGGAGGGTTAAGTGGCTTGCCCAAGACCACAAGGAGCACCTGTGGGACTAGAGACCCCAGTCCTTCCGGCCCAAGGTTGCTGTCCTCTAGTGGGATTTGAACCCCTGACCTTCTGGCCTGAAGTACCTTGCCCCAACCACTAGGCCACTCCTCCCCTCCATTATCCTCTACTATGGCCACGTGCCAGGGAGCAGCTGTAAATACCAACACTGACAATCGCTTTCATACACGTATATTCCCTATGGTCTCGATTCTGTATGTCCTGGTGGGGCGTGAAACCCTGCTAGCCATCTGGCCCAAATGCAGGAAATTTCTCTCCCCACATGCACAGAGCTGATGCACGGGGAGAGCTGGATGGCGGTGGCACAGGGGTAGAGTGGGGGTGGGCCATGCACCCAGACATACAGGGCTGATTCAGGTCACGGCCCTGTATGTCTGGCGATCAGCAGGAGGATGCCCAGCTTATTCCACCTTGGAGGTGGAATAGGCATGGGGCACCCATGTGCTGCGGCCTGGCAGCCCCCCCTGAAGCAATGGAATTGCAAGAGGTGAGTCCCTGCTGCCCGATCCTGGCCCTGACAGACCCCGCCAAGGTTTGGGTTGTGGGAAGACTGGATTGGTGGGGAATCTGGCCATCATCGCTCATGCTGGGCATCCTGGTGCTATGGCAATGGGACACCATGGTACCAGCACACAAGTGGGAGCAGAAGGAGGCCTGGCCATCTTGCTGTCTGGATGTCTCCTGCGGCTGCTGCAGGGGCATGCTGGTCTGTTTTGGTGCCTGATCCTGCTACCGTGGGAGCATCTTACATTCTAGCCTGTCCAGTGTGTGACCATCCACACGGCCCAGACGTGCCCCTTATGGGATTGGGCTCTATATGAAATGGGCAACGCATATTTTCATTATTGACCTGCCCAGACCACTTCCTAAACACGTCCCCTTGCAATTTCTGCATGTTAATACAGCCCTATTCATGCTTTTGGACATCTGAAAACAGGCATAGAGATATCCAAAGCAGAGACTGTTTCCAGAGCCTTTAGAAAAGGGCTGCGGGGATGTCCCCATCTGAATGTGGGTCCACCACAAAAAGCAAAAAAAAACCAAACAAACCACGTAAGATAAAGATCCCAGTTCAAGGCGTGGTTAAAAGGAAAGACAGAGCCTTTATTTAACATAAACCAGGGGAAACCCGACACAGGCCGTGTTTCGATAAACCTTCATCAGGGGTTATTCTGGCATTCTCTGTTATAGCCCATATGTAATTATTGTGTACTTTGTTGTACATTAGCCCATATATGAATCTTGTGAACTCCAATAGCTCTTGAAAACTCCTACACGAATCTTCATGTGTGTGAGGAATTCTGCATACAAATCAAAAAGCTATTGGAGTTCACAAGGCTCTGTCTTTCCTTTTAACCACACCCATCTGAATGTGGGCATGGAGGAGGAGTGGCCGAGGCATTCCCAGGATCCTGGAGGTCCCGGCCTGATCACATAAACATCACGTCTAACTTTAGACCTGTTCCAGGCACAAACAGTGATTAACAAGCATCTGAAACGTGTTTGTTTTAGTTGGAAAAGAAAGGAAAATGAAGATGCAAATGTAGAAATAAAGATACAGATGATGCAGAAACAAATGCAGACGAGGATAAGAAAAATGCAATAGTGCAAGAAATGATGATGATTGGATTAAAGAAACGGGGGGGGGGGGGGAAGGAGGAGGGGGGTGGAAAATGATGTTGAAGCAGAGTGGAAATTTGTAAAGTCTGAAAGAATAAGAACATAAGATATGCCATACTGGGTTAGACCAAGGTCCATCAAGCCCAGTATCCTGTTTCCAACAGTGGCCAATCTAGGTCATACGTACCTAGCAGTTTCCCCAAGAGACACAGGTTCCACAATGCTTGTACTGGGTCAAGCATTGATATCCTCGGTCCCTTCTTAATAATGGTTTATGGACCTTTCCTCCAGGAACTTGTCCAACCCTTTTCTAAACCCAGCTACACTAATAGCCTTTACTACATCCTCCGGTAACAAATTCCAAAGTTTGATTACACGTTGAGTGAAAAAATATTTTCTTTTATTAGTCTTAAATAGTTTACCCTGTAGCTTCATTGCATGTCCCCTAGTCTTTCTATATTCTGATAACGTAAACAATTGATCTACGTTTACCTGTTCCACTCCGTTCATGAATTTATAGACTTCTATCATATCTCCCCTCCGCCGTCTCTTTTCCAGGTTAAAGAGCCCTAACCTTTTTAGCCTTTCTTCATAGGAGTATCCTTCCATTCCCTTTACCATTTTGGTGGCTCTTCTCTGAACCTTTTCTAAAATCGCTATATCCTTTTTAAGATATGGCGACCAGAATTGCACACAATATTCAAGGTGCGGTCTCACCATGGAACGATATAGAGGCATTATAATATCTTTTGTTTTATTTTCCATTCCTTTCCTTATCATACCTAGCATTCTATTTGCTCTCTTGGCCGCCGCTGCACACTGGGCCGAGGGTTTTAACATGGTATCCACAATGACGCCTAAATCTTTTTCCTGGGTGGTGGTTCCTAATGTGGAACCTTGCATTGTGTAACCATAGTTTGCGTTGTTCTTCCCTAGGTGCATAACCTTGCACTTGTCCACATTAAATTTCATCTGCCATTTTGATGCCCAGTCTTCCAATTTATCAAGATCGTCTTGCAATTTTCCACAATCCTCTTGGGTTTTAACAACTTTAAATAGTTTTGTGTCATCTGCAAATTTGATAACCTCACTCGTTATTCCACTTTCCAGGTCATTTATGAATATGTCAAAAAGCAGCGGACCCTGCACAGATCCCTGGGGTACACCACTATTCACCTTTCTCCATTGGGAAAATTGGCCATTTAGCCCAACCCTCTGCTTTCTATCTTTTAACCAGTTCCTGATCCACAATAGTACACTGCCTCCTATCCCATGACTCTTTAGTTTTGCCAAAAGTCTGTGATGAGGGACCTTGTCAAAGGCTTTCTGAAAGTCCAGATACACAATATCAACCGACTCACCTTTGTCCACCTGTTTATTCACACCTTCAAAAAAACATAACAGATTAGTAAGACAAGATCTTCCTTGTCTAAAGCCAAGTTGGCTGTCTCCCATTAGGCCATGACTATCTACATGCTGAGTAATTTTATTCTTTATGATGGTTTCTGCCATTTTTCCCGGTACAGTTGTCAGGCTCACTGGTCTGTAGTTTCCCGGATCACCCCTGGAACCCTTTTTAAAAATTGGTGTTACATTGGCGATCCTCCAATCTTCAGGTATTAGAGATGATTTTAATGATAGTTCACAGATAAATAATAGCAGGTCTGCAATCTCATATTTCAGTTCTTTCAACACCCTTGGATGTATACCATCCGGCCCAGGTGATTTGCTACTCTTCAGTTTATCTAATAGTTGTAATACATCTTCCCGATGTATCGATATTTCCTTCAATTCTTCTGCACCTTTAAATACCACTTCAGCCATGGGTAACATCCCTACATCTTCCTCAGTAAAGACCGAAGCAAAGAATTCATTCAGTCTCTCTGCTATCGCCTTGTCGCATCTTAGTGCTCCTTTAACCCCTCTATCATCTAATGGACCAACTGACTCTCTCACAGGTTTTTTGCTACGAATGTACTTGAAAAAGTCTTTATTTTGCGTTTTTGCTTCCGCAGCAAGCTTCTTCTCAAATTCTCCCTTTGCCTGCCTTATCAGTGCCTTGCATTTGACTTGCCAGTGCTTGTGCTGTTTCCAGGTTTCATCGTTTGGCTCTTTTTTCCATTTCCTGAAAGATGCTTTTTTGGCAACAACAGCCTCTCTGACCTCACCTTTAAACCATGATGGCAGTTTTTTGGACTTTCTTCCACTTTTCTTAAAGCGTGGAATACAGCTGGTCTGGGCTTCCAAGATAGTATTTTTCAACTACACCCAAGCTAGATGTACGTCTTTAACTTTTGCAACTGCTCCTTTTAGGATATCATGAATGAAAAGTCTTAATGCTCAATTGAATTTAAGGTGCACAAGGGAAGCTTAGCAAATATCAAAATATTAGGGAAGCACATTGGATTGAAAAGTGAAGAGCAGCCAAACCACCTCCAACTGAGTTTCTCACTCTATGCACCAACCATCTGGAACACGCTTCCTGACAATATACATGCTATCCTCAACCTAAAGGAATTCCTCTAAGAATCTCAAAACTCTCCTCTGAGGAATAAGATAATCTTCACCCACCATCTGCCCAAATTTGTACCTCCCAAAGTTAGCAATACATATCAAACTACTCCTAACCATTATAAATGCTTTCAATCCCTTACCCTGTTTAACATTAGAAGGTAACAGTATTATGTGTTCTATGTCATAGCTTAAAATTGTTATTTGTCATTCACCTAACATTAGAAGTTAACAGTTTTGTGTGTTGCATGTGAAAGTTTAAAGTTCTGATAATCTGTAAATTGCTTTGACTCTGAGATAAAGTGATCTATTAACATAGCTAAACAAATGAATGAATGAAACAAGAAATGCAAAAAATATCCATGCTTTGTACACTTGCTCATGGGCAGGGTCATCACTGTGCACTGGCGAGGAATCAAACCTGGATTAACTGAAGCTGCAGGCCAGAGCTGCAGAGAGATATGGATCCAGCTAAATATTCTGAAAGAGCAATGTCAGTCTTAATGTTTATTATCTTTAATCTATTTATTACTGACCATTAAGCTGCTTCTGGTAGCAACACTGCCTGTTCTCTTTTTCTTGGTGCTTAGAAGTTCTTAGTGTCCAAGCCACAGGATGTTAGGTCCAATAACTGGACAAGTTTGGCAGATGATCTTTGTGGTCCTCTGCTGCCGGAAGAGCTCGAGATGGATGAAAGACCGTCTATACACCAACCATCTGGAACACGCTCCCTGACCAGTAGACAACAGCTAATCCGCATAAACATGGCAACCCCCCCCCCCTTTTTGACAGCACCAAGGAGTACCCCAAGGCTCCACACTATCCGTGATGCTCTTCAATATCTACCTCCAGCCACTCTGCTCGGTAATACGCGCTCACAACATCAACTACCATATCTACACAGACGACATAATGCTTTATGGACCCATCACAATCACAAACCCAACAAACAATCACCTATCAGACTGCTTTATTGATGTCTCCAGCTGGCTACAAGAGAACAACCTCTACATCAACATTAAAAAAACGGAAGCCCTCATTGTGACCAAGGACCCAAACTTCACCCCACCAACACACCTCACCTTGGGAACCACCCAAATATAAGTCCAACCCCACATAAATACTTGGGAATCATCATTGATCAAGCCCTTACATTCAAACAACCGATCAAAAAGACGGCCGGAGCAATATTCCACAAAGCAAAGACAGTACAATGGCTCAGACCACTCATCGACTCTCAGGACATCAGAACAGTCATGCAGGCCATGGCGCTCCTCCACCTGGACTACTGCAATGCAATTTATCACGGACTACCCGCCGCCCACACCAACCCCCTACGGACTGCCTTAAACACCACCGCAAGAATCATCCAGAAGGCATAAAAACATGATCACATCACCCCAGTCCTGAGAGAACTTCACATCCTGCCCCTCGAAGCAAGGATTAAATACAAATCCCTCCTACTTATCCACAAAGCCCTCCATCAAACCCAGATCACACAACTTCAGACTCTTACTACCTCACCCTACTCTCAACAGACCAACCCGTCAGACCACCAGCAACATTCTCACTATCCCCCATGAACGAACTAAGTTCAATCAGCAAACCTGCAACAGAGCATTCAAACTGTACGCACTCTCCCTCTGGAACTCCCTCCCGAGCCAGAACCAAAGCACCAAAGACATCTCCGCATTCCGGAAACAGTTAAAATCCATTCTGTTTCATAAATATCTTGGACCTGAAACAGACACCTCTTAATAACTGTTCACCAGAACCCCCTGACCTACCTCCCCCCCCCCAGCAACCATCTAAGAGACTACCGAGAAATGTCTACTGTCTAGTACTGTTACTTTCTGTGAAGATCAACAATGTTATCCCCCTGATGATGGCCCCCTCCCTCTTTCTGTCAACTTGATTATTGTCCCCCTCCCGTTTTATGTTAAACCGCTTTGACACGGTGAAAGCGGGATATAAATGCAGTTAAATAAATAAGTGAAAGCTGGAGCCTGGATAGGTTTTGGTGTCCTCTGGAGTCCTTTGCTGGGAATAGTATGCAGTTGGGCCTTATCCCCTTTTGGCCTGGGAAAGAAAAGGGCATTAAGCCTGCAGATGGTGATTTGTCAGGATTGGAAGTCACAGGAAAAGGAACTGTGTATTGGAATAGCACATTGGAGATGAATTAGCTTTGGGGGAAAAGAAGTTTGTATATTTACTAAAGAGCCTGGGCTTTACTTAAGCTGGAAGTTTGGGGTAATTGCCAGACTGGAACCATTCTGAGTTCAGGGAACCCATAAGAGAGAGAAAAGAATTTCTCAGGGTCAAGAGGGGTCAGTTTGGTAGAGGGAAGGACATCCTTCCAGAAGATTTCAAGAGTTTCAGCAGAGGAGAAGAACCCTGAATAAGGAGCCAAGCTATTGAAAAGGAGAAGAGGAATAAGGGTCAAGACGAAGGAGAAGAGTGAAAGAAGAACATAACCATTGTCTATTAGTTTGGGAACTGGAATTGGATTTAGCTCATGCCTTTCTCAGAAGATCAAGCAAGTTACAATTAGGTACAGTAGGTATTTTTCTGTCAGCGCAGGTCTTACAATCTAAGTTTGTACTTGAGGCAATGGAGAGTTAAGTGACTTGCCCAAAATCACAGGGAGTGGGAGTAGGATTTGAACCTGGCTTCTCTGCTTCTCAGCCTGTTGCTCTATTAGGCTGTTTTGGTAAGATTAGACTTACTGCATGGAAGAAAGGCCTAGAGATCTACTTCTGATCGTATCTTGCAAAGGATACCCAGGGGATGGGTCATCAAGAGTCAGTATTGATTCAATGGGATACAACAACAACCAATTAGTCAATCTGATTTTTAGTGTCTGATGAGTTAATGGAGCATTTTCCCTCTCTGTGGTGAGATCTGAAAAAGGAGGCTTGCTGTTATCTGATCTCAAGAACTCTGGTAAAAAAAAAAAAATCCTCTTTGGATACATTTTATGCTACAGCCTGCAATGAATCCCTATGTAACCTATAGGAGAGGAGAGGCACTGATGTCATAATAGGGCATTATGATTATAGAACCATGGAAGGAGAAAGTGTCTCTCTCACCACAGAGATACATTGTTTATTTGTTTCCAAACACTGTGGAATTAGAGAGCAGAGATGAACAATGGAAAGCAGTTCCCCACAGTGAGCTTACAAGAGCAGAACAGTGGCAAACATATTAAAGTAAGTTTGCTGCCGTTATCTGGGCCCCCTTTCTGTCTGGGCCTCCCCACCTTGGCTTCATTTCTCTTCCAACAGGGCTCATGATCATTGGCTGAACACATGATCAGTGGGTTCCCTTCATCTCTATATCCTTGTACTATGCCTTTCTCCTTCTATCCAGACTGCCCATCTAATATAGATCTGTGGCAGCCCTGAGCACCAGCATGAGACAATCTGGAGTAGCCTGAAAAGGACCTGAAATCTGCTCCATGCCAGACTCGATCTGGATGGTGCTACAGTGCGGAGGAGCTCTTTCTTCCTAAGACTGTATTTTCCAACTCCATTACAAATAATGATCTCTCTCTCCATGTATATATTAGTAATTTCAGGATAATTTGGACATTTGTTTGGGTATCTAAAAAATAAAAAAGTGTGCTCAGATTGTTTATGCACATATATACCTATGAATGTATGCACAATTAATTTGCATATGTACAAAAGTTGTAGTGTGCACTGTAGATGTAAAAAAAAAAAAAGAAAAATATGAACAAACTCCAAAAATCGCAAAAATGTTTTTCTAAATGAAGATGAGCTAAAGTTTTTTTTGGGGGGGGGGAGGGGGAGGGAAGGGGGGCCTGCATTGCCTAGTATAAATCTAGAGAGACAGAGACAGACCCAGTAGCTCATTAACACACCTGACACTGCTCCAGTCTGAAGAGAGTTCTGCATGGGTCATACATTTTGGATCAGCTCATCTCTTATTTAGGACTAGGTATCAGATGATTGTGTTTAAATACTAACCTGGTCTCTCACTCATAGCAGGACGATAGGTGAGTTGCATAATTTACCCGATAGAGGAATTATGAATAGATGGGGGGGGGGGGGGTATTTGGATGGAGGATGAGGAGATCTAGCTTTAATGCAACTACTAGTAATTATTTATATAACAGTGCAAGACATACACAGCACTGTGCAGACACATAGAAAAGACTGTTACTGTTCGATGGAACTTACAAATGAAATTAAAAAGCAGAATGATGAGACATCATCTATAATCCTACCTGGCTTACAGATTTGTTTATGATATTTTCAGTGCAATAGGATTGTAAAACTATAGCTGAACAGTTCAACATGTGCAGAATGAACCAAAATAGTATGTTGGAGACTGAATTCAACCAAAAGGTTTTTAGCATCCAGAAGGAAAGTAGTATTCGATATTCAGGTGCCTCTGAATGTTCTATAAGCCCTTGACAAATATGGGCCCGATAAGGATTAGCTGCATGGCAATCCAGGCAACGCCAGCACCCAAATATAACCCTGGCTGAATATCCAGATCTAAAGTTCAGTGGCAGTCACTAGTCAGTTTAGCAGTACTAGCTATCTCGGCTGAATATCAGGTCCTATGTTCTTATTACACAGGATGAGAGGTTGCCCTAAAAATCCCCCTAATGCCATATTGCTGCTATTCCCAGTCTTATCCAGTGCTCAAAAATGAGGATCAGCTGAAAATGAAATATCAAGACCTGCCATTCAAGATCCAAATTTAGACCTGAGAGTGCCACAGAACTCAGACACCCAATGTGGTTCTAAGTGGGACAATTGTAACTCCCTGGTGCCTCTTCTGGCATCAGTAATGAGACACGGTGAGGTTTTGTGATATTTTCATCTGTTTTCTTCTGCTGTATTTTATATGCTGTGTAATGCAGGTTCTGCAAATCCCAACTGCCAGGTCACCAGAGTGATTAGAAATTTCACCCGGCATCTTGGATTTTCCTGTCTTTTATTTTCAGCCACTTCCTCCTCCCTGCACCATGTGGTTCTCCGTGAGTGTGAGCCGTGTGGTGCAGAAACTCCCACACTGATCTCAGGGTCTTTAATCTCACAGGACCTGCCCCATGTGGCTCATGCTCGCAAAAGCGCAGGAAGGAGGAGTTCTTTGTGCAGCAGGATCTATAGTAAAGGTAACAAATCGTCATTTCAGGAATTAGATAATATTAATAGGAAAAACAGATTGATATGGTTTCACCAAGAAGTGACAGAATGGAAGGATAATGAAATTAACATTCAAAAATGCAAGGACCCAAGACAGCAGGAGAGTTGCTGTTCCATGTTGTTCATCCAGGACTAATTATTTTTCTTCTAAATTCCCTGAAATGTTTGTCTGATAGGGAAGTGTAAGGTAAAGTGCGGCTTCTCCCGGCAGAAGCTGCCCTTACTCCAGCGACTGCTCCTATAGACAATTTTGTTCATCGAGCAGTAGCAGCTTCTACTCCACAGGGCTCTGAAGATATGTCGCTGGGGCTCTGTCAAGAGAAGGCCTGCTGTCCGAGGTTTCCTGGCCTTAATGTTACCCTTAGCCTGGAGCACTGTTAACTACTACTTGGACTACTAAGCAGTTATGTAGTGCTACAGAGCGTATGCCTTATGCAACAGATACACAAAAGAAACAATCCCTACATCCTGGAGTTGCAGTCTATTGAAGAAAGACAGACAGATAAATTGGTGTTTGGTGTGAGACAGGGATAAGGTTTGAAGTCTGAAAGATACTGGACTTTACTTTAATACAGACCTCCCTTTATCTAATTGGGTAAATCTGCAAAATGTTGAATCTGTGCTGTAAAAACAATGCATGTAAGAAAAACAGGAAATGGGGTGGGAGGGATTACGAATTACAGCTTTTCAGGTCACTTTTAGTCTTGCCACCGAGTAGCAGTACTGCTGAAGGGGCAGTTTGGCACAGCAGCGGGGAAAGTTTCTGGCTGTGAGTGACGCCCCCTAAAAACTGCAGCAAGCTGCGAGTCTTGGGTGAGGTGTGTGATTTGATCTTTGACTTATTGTTAAAATCTAGCAGACTTGTAACTGTTTTGGTAAAGATTTTTTTATTCATTATAAATTGTCTTTATTGAACAAACTGTAAGCTGCATGTGTCAGGAACCATTCCTCATTTATTTATTTAAAAAATATTTCTAAACCACTTTTCTGCAAGTCAAGGTAGTTTACAAATAAATGTGTAACAGGACCTGATTAGCACACTGTTTACATGAAACAGGATCAGTAAAACGGTACAACATCAGTTTAACAGTTTAACCTCCTCTATTTATAGTTATGGTGTTACTGGTTAGATTGGTCCACTTATGTACATATTCCGGAGTATTTGTCTGTTGTGTACTTTGAGTGTATTTTAAAGTGGTTGAGTCTTGAGTTCGTGACCACTTGTAGTCATTTTGAAAGAAGTATGTTTAAACTTTCTTCTGAATTCCGACAAGTCTGGGCTTTCTCTTAGTGTTCTACCAAAATAATCTCCCAAAGACTCCCCAATGAAACCTTAATATATCTTTTTGTCGGGCCGCAGTGAGGGAGGTTTAGATAAATTTCAAAACCACACCAGACAACTGCGGACCATTTTAATCACCAAACAGTTCTTTAGTGAATCATGTAAGAAAGGTGAAAACTTATCTTAAAACGTGAAGAGAAGAAGCGCAAATCATTATGTAGAATGTCCAAATTCAAAATCACGACGTGCACGTTTCGGGACAAAAAAAGCCCCTGTATCAAGTGCTCTCACGCAAGTCGTAAAAGTTTGATTCTTCTCTTATGTATATCCGAAATGGCGTTCTCGCTCCATTTAAAACCCCCCCGGTTCACACCGGACAACCAATCACAGAAAGGAATCAGTCCTATAACCATTGGTCGGCCACATTGTCATTCTTCAAGGGAACCAAAAAGGGATAAGGGATTCCCTGCAGCTATCCCTTAGCCAGTTGGATGAAAGCAGTAAAAAGCATGTCATCACATCACACGTCACCCAATTCTGCAAATACCAAAGAACAGCCCAGGGGATTCCCACCACATCAGGGAAACCCTTGACCCTTGGGCTTTAATTAAAGAACACTCAACCATTCGATTTCTCGATTAAGGCCACCAGGATGCACACTGGCCAAATCATAGATCCACCGTTGCTCACAGCGTTGGAGTCGAAGTGTCCTATCACCCCCTCTGGTAGGGCATTTGCTTATATCTCTGACACTGGGATTTTTTTCGAGTGATTTCTCTTAGTGTTGGCATGAGGGAGTTTCATAAAGTGGAGGGCGAATAGTGAGAAGGCTCGATTGCAGATGAACTGCTTGCTCTTGATTTTCTGGGTTGGGATCTTGAGGTGGTTAAGAGTGGAGGTTCTTCGGGACCGCTCAGCTGTGGATTTGGAGATGAGAGGCAGAAGGCAGTTTGCAGATTCCCTGTGTAGGATTTTAAATGTTATGGTAAGGGCTTTGAATTTGCTTCTGGCAGTCATTGGTAGCCAGTGCAGCTGTATAAATAATGGGGTGATGTGGTCTCAACAAGGGGCTTCAGTAATTATTAATGCAGCTGTGTTCCAGGCCATTTGCAAAATGTGGAGGGTGTGTTTGGGGAGGCCTTGGTAAATAATGTTGCAATAATCCAGAACAGGTGTTACTATGGCTGGGCAGATGGTACGGAATAGGTTTGCAGAAAGAAGGGGGAGGAGATTCCTCAGGGTTTTTAGCTTTTGGTAAACAGCGGATGTTATTCTCTTTATATGTGGCTGGAAAGCTTGCTAGTTGAGTTTATGTCCAGGTATTTTATTTCAGGTTTGACTGATTTCTCCATTGTTAAGTCTCAATGTTGGTGGTGAGCAGAAGGTTGGGTCAGTGGTTTCCATCTTTTCGTTGTTGATGTGTAAGTTGTGTCAGGTGAAACATTTCTTTGCATCCTTGAAACAGTTTCAGAGATTAGTGAAGTCAGGAGAAAGGAGGTTAATGGGTGTGAAGATCATCATGTCACCCACATAAATTGGATGTCATATTTGTAGACCTGGCAAACTGGCTGTATGAAAATATTAAAGAGGAGGGCTGAGAGGCTTGAGCCCTGAGGCTCCTGTTTGTTGAATGAATGGGGTTGAGGTCTTTCTGCTGATTCTGACTTGCTGCTTTCGAGAGACTAGATAAAAGTGGAACCAAGCGAGTGTGATTCCCTAGAGTCCAGTTTCTGAGAGCCTCTGAAGTAGCAGATGGTGAGGAATGGAGTCGAAGGCAAAGGCAAGGACAATGTCAAGGAAAATCAGGATGAAACCATTTTTATGGTTTTGTAATGCTGTTATGGGTGTATTTAGCAGAGAGGTGATAAAGAGGTTCTAACCCATGATGCTGTCTGAACTGTATAGAAATTTTCTACAATCAGAACTTCACAGCCTGCTATAAGAGAGAGCCACTATTTCCAGTTCTTTCTTACAGAATCAGCATATGTCTGTTTTTGCCAGTTTTTTCAATACTTGCCATAAATCATCTTGTCTGTAATCCGCTGTCCTGGGCTGCACCTATCAATCTTTCATCCTTCAGTTTCAGTTCACCTTTCCTTAACCATTCATGTGTCCATTCTTGATCGACAAAAGATTCTTGGAGTAACACTCTGTATTTTCCACTGTATTTATGCATTTGCCACTTATTTTTCCTCACCTGGTGATCTAATTCTTTGAAGAGTTTTTTTCTCTTGTTTTGCAAATTCTGTTACTTCCTTTCCCATGCGTGCCTGTGGATTCTCACTCCTTCCTTCTAATCATCAGAATGCTTGTCCAAGTTAGATGATGGAGACAGATGGTGGACGTTTACTTGCATATTTCACCACTTTGTATATATATATATATTTGGATCTGGTGATGCAGTTAGGAAAGTCTGGAGGCCTATGATAGTAGCTCGGTATATATAATCATTCTCCATGAGTCCTAGCCCTCCTTCAATTCTAGGGATGTACAGTCTTGACATACACTGATTCTTGTAAATTACTTAATGGGCATTGAGATTTCTTGTTCACACTTCCAGGTTTTTTTAGATCTTTAAGACGCCAGTCCACAATCCCAAAACTGTTCGAGAGTACAGGAACTGCCAGCTGATTGATGGCTTGTATCTTATTTCATGATAATAAAGCACTATTCAATAAGAGTTTTAATCTCATGTAATATTCTTTACTGATTTTCTCTCTCAATATTTTCTGGAGTGTCATTTCTTCCTTTATTCTGAGATTTATTTATTTTTATTTATTTACATTCTCTTATATACCGCGCTATTCTGCATCAGTGCAGTTTACATTGAACAAACTGAAATTACATTGAACAGGGCATTATAACTTGGAGATAACTATTTTACAGGGAACATACGTATATTGTGACGCCGCCTGCTACTACTAGGCGGCTGCCTAGTAGGGGCGACGGGCCATACTTGTGTCCTTGCTTCAGCGTAGTAGCTGAGGCCCTTATTGTGTAGTTGTGGGGCTTAAGAGCAGTCCAAGTGGAATAGGCCGACACAGGAAAATTTGTTATAAATTTTTATTTTCTTTGCACCATCAAGTTAGCAAGAGGCCTTGGTAAAAGGTTCCCAAAACATCAACAGAAAAAGGATATTTTCTCCAAACAAAGCTTTTCCAAAAATATACTTCAGATGTCCTAAAGCAGTTTCTTCACTCTTTGCCTTAGAAGTAGAATCTTTGTCACCGAAGCAAAACAGTTTAAACTCACTGTTGCATGCACAGTCCAGCTACTCTCTTTAGTTTCTCTCAGCTGCTACAAACAAGCTTGTGATTACATGCTGCCTCTTAGCCTGGAAACTAAACAGCAGTTTAACACACTTCCAGCATTAGTAGAATGCTGCTTTTAAAAATTAGGTTTTCTCCTTTTTATCTGCCCTTCTCAATGGCATTTACTTGGCACAAACAACTCATACTTTTTCACAGCAATCAATAAAACTTCTAAGCATTGCTCATACAAAAAAGCACATTCCATGGACTCATCGGAGGAATCTGAATTCCCTTGGTAAAATTCAACTTCCATTTCCTCCTCTGTGCTGCAAGGCTCAGGGTCTGGGACACGTTCAGGGATTTCTAGCTTCACTTTCTTTAAAAGCCTACAAAGTTTCTCCCACTGGAGATTCCCTCTTCCCTTTGGAACTGTGTCAGAAACATTAACCTTTCTTCCCCTTATTGGATCACATAAAGGTACTGTTTGGTTTACCTTGCTTGCAGTAGCCCTTCCTTTATTAGGCTTTCTGAAATGTTTGGTTTCTTGCTCAGAGTTTGAGCTGCTTGCCTCCGAGTCAGAACTGTAATTCTGAACCTCTCCCAAGCTCCTTCCTCTCCTCTGGCCCTGCCACTCATCTTGGCAGTTCTGGCTGGTCTTCTTGGAATCCCCAGGTCTTTCAGCCCTGCAGTGCTGTTTCCTCTCCTGGCTTCTCTGGATTCCCCGAATTTCCTGGACTCCCTCACTTGCTGACTGACGCAGTTTAAATGCCTGGCAGCCTGCTTCCTTCTCTGGCCCCACCCTCTCTCTCCCTGCAGTTGCCCTGGAGACTGGGTGTGGCTTCAGGCTAGCTTTGCAAGTGTGTGTTTCAGTATTACTTTCACTTTGGGACCTATGCTTAGGTGAGCCCATCCCCCATTTATGAAAAAAACCTTCTTTTTTTTCTCTTTCCCAGGGCTGTGCTGCACCCGCATCACCACAATATACATACATATATACACCTTCCTCTTCAAGGTCCTTGATGTCACAGCCTTCAGCAAGGGAGATGTTTTCCATTTTGCTCAATTTTCCTCTGAAAAAGGTTGCCTTAGCACATTTGTCAAGGCGAAAGTCATCCTGATGCCATCAGAAAAGCTTTTCATCACATGAAGTTGCTCTGCTAATTGTTAGTCACTGGAACTGTACAGCTTCAGATCATCTATAAATAGTAGATGGGAAGTTGCTTCTGGGTAGTTTCCTTCTTTAGATTCAGGCTAAATCCACATCCCAAAGAGTTGATGAGAACACTCATTGGATTAAGTGCCAAACAAAACAGAAGTGGTGACAGGGAATCTCCCTGAAATATTCCTCACTGGATCTTAATGTTAGGAATGGTGTACTGATCATCTTCATATCTCAAAAAGAGTGTGAATTGCCACATTGTTATAGTGAACTTAATGTACTCTATCAATCCAGGATATATTTTATACCTTTCAATGCAATGTATTATCCAAGAGTGTGGGACACTGTCAAAAGCTTTCTTATAATCAAGCCATGCTATACTGAGATTTCTGCCTTTCTTAGCACTGGCCATGATGGCCTTATTCAACATTAACTGGTCTTTGGCCCCATATGCTCTTTTCTTATTGCCCTTTTGTTCTATTGCCATGATGTATGTATTCTCTGGTGGCTGTAAGGTTTGCTTTATAACGAAAACTTTTACCACATTCAAAATATGTAAATAATTTCTCTCGGGGTAGTTTCTCCTAATGGGTTAGTTTTGCGCATACTATGGCAGTCGTGAACCTCACTTATAAGCCAGGGTATGTGGAATATGATCTTAATCTCTCAAATTTACTGTTAATACTTGGCATAATACATGCATCGTGCCAAAGAGAGCCTCCTGCTGGAGTTCATAAGATGTAACATGTATGGGTAGTTTGTCAAGATGTGCTTGGAAATTCTTCTTTATCAGGCCTGTGGCTCCCAGTACAATGAGAAATATTTCTGTATCTTTCTGCTACATTTTCTTGGTCTCTGATTGCATTTCTTGATACTTCAAGATCTTCTCCCTCTCCACGCAATTCACAGAATAATCACTTGGTACCCACACTTCTATTCCAAATACCATTCTGGTGTTCTTCTCCTTTACCTCTATGTCAGGTTTTCTGGCATCCAGTTTCTTATCCATCAGAATGGGAATATCCCAGGTTATCCTAACCTCTTCATTCTCTGTTATTCTCTTAGGGTCATGATCCCAGTGCTTTTCAGGGACAGTTATGTTGTGGTGTTTACAGAGTTTCCAGTGGAGGAGGCGTGCTACTTTGTTGTACCTTTCCGTATAGAACTTTTCCACCATCAGAACTTCACAGCCTGCTATTAGGTGAGTCACTGTTTCCAGCTCTTTTTTACAGAAGACACATGTCTGTTGTGCCAGTTTTTTCAATATACACCGTAAACCATCTCATCCGCAATCCGCTGTCACGGGCTGCAACTATCAATCTTTCATCCTTCGGTTTCAGTCTACCTTTCCTCAACCATTCATGTGTCTGTTCTTGATCAACAAAAGGTTCTTGGTGTTACACTCTGTATTTCCACTGTATTTGTGCATTTGCCACTTGTTTGTCCTCGTCTGCTGATCTAAGTCTTTGAAGAGTTTTTTCTCTCGTTTTGAAAATTCTGTTACTTTCTTTCTCATGCACACCAGTGGATTCTCATTCATTCCTTCTAATCGTTGGAACGCTTGTCCAAGTTTGATGATGGAAACAGATTCTGGATATTTACTTTCATATTTCAGCACTTTTTGTGGATTTGGATCTGATGATGCTGTCAGATAGGCTTGGAGGCCTATGATAGTAGCTCTGTAGGTGTAGTCAACTTCTATAAGTCCTAGCCCTCCTTCAGCTCTAGTGATGTATAATCTTGGCATACACTGATTCTTGTAAATTATGGAGGAGTTTTCTTGTTCGCACATCCAGCTTTTCAAGTTCTTTATGAGGCCAATCCACAATCCCAAAACTGTAGGAGAGTACAAGAATTGCCAGCCGTTTGATGGCATGTATCTTATTTCATGATGTTAAAGCACTTTTCAATAACAGTTTTAATCTCCTGTAATATTCTTTACTGATCTTCTCTGCCCAAGTGTCATTCCTTCCTCTATTCCAAGATAATTATATACACCTACCTGTTCAAGGTCCTTGATGTCACAGCCCTCAAAAAAGGGAGATGTTTTCGGTTTTGCTCAATTTTCCTCTGAAAAAAGTTGCCTTAGTACACTTGTCAAGGCCAAAAATCATCCTGATGTCGTCAGAAAAGCTTTTCACCACACAAAGCTGCTCTGCTAATTGTTGGTCGCTGGAACTGTAGAGTTTCAGATCATCTATAAATAGCAGATGGGAAGTTGCTTCTAGGTTGGTACAGTCTTTAGAATTCAGGTTAAATCCATACCCCAAAGAGTTGATGAGAGCACTCATTCGATTAAGCGCCAAACAAAACAGAAGTAGCGACAGGGAATCTCCCTGAAATATTCCTCGCTGGATTTTAATGTTAGGAATGATGTACTGACCATCTTCATATCTTAAAACGAGTGTGGATTGCCACATTTTCATAGTGAACTTAATATACTCTATCAAACCAGAATTTATTTTATACATTTCAAGGCAATGTATTATACAAGAGTGTGGGATGCTGTCAAAAGCTTTCTTACAATCAATCCATGCTATACTGAGATTTCTGCCTTTCTTAGCACTGACCATAATAGCATTATTCAACATCAACTGGTCTTTCATTCCATATGCTCTTCTTATTGCCCTTTTGCTCTATTGCCATGATGTTATTGAGCTCGATGTGATCATATATTCTGTCTGCATCTATCGCAGTAAACAGCTTATAGATTGTAGGTAAGCAGGGTATTGGTCTATAGTTTTTTGGAATGTTAGTCAGATCTCCCTTAGGAAGGAGAAACGTACTTCCTGAAGTAAGCCATTGCGGTGTTAAATACAGTCGCTCAAACACTTGATTTTTGCAGTTTGCCAGGTCTTGGTGGAGTGATGTTAACTGTTTGAGCCAAAGGTTTGTTACTCCATCTGGGCCATGGCTCTTCCAGTTTGCAGCTCATTTTAACCTGCTTTCCAGCTCTTTCTTTGTTACTACAGGCCATTCCATAGGTTTGATGTTTGCTTTTTCTAAATGCTTCTGTATTCTGGGTAACCATTCTGCTTTGAGATTGTGCTGTATAGGGTCCACATATAGATTTTTCCAGAAGGTTTTGGTTTCGTATTTGGTTGCAGGTGCTTTTACCATATTAATACTCTTCCCCAATTCCCTGTAGAATTGTTTTGGGTTTTCTCTAAATAATTTATTCTGATATCTTTTCTTTCCTGTTTTCTTCATATCTTCAAAGTTTTTGTGCTTCTGCCGCTATTTTCAATTTATTATTGGAACATATACATTTCAGGTCTTCTTCTGTTAATGCAGCATGCTTCAACTTGATACCTTGGATCTTCCTTAATATCTTTGACAATCTTAATCCTTTTAGATACCCATCCATCAGGGATACCTCAGCATGCAATGATTGTATTTTTCATTCGATGTGCTTTTTCTAAGGAGGAATTGTTATTGTTCTCTTTTTCTTCTGGCCTTGCGTCCTAGATTGTAGTATTCTTGCAGTAATAATTTTAGCTGCACAATATTGTATTTGATTAATTCTGGTGATGTCAATAAATGGTCTCTTTATACTGGATATGGCCTTATTATTATTATTATTAAAGACTTATAAAGCGCCGCAACATAGAAGAGAGACCGTTCCTGCTCATCAGAGCTCACAATCTAATAAGACAGAAAACAAAATAAGTTACATAATACAAATAACAAAAATTTACAGGACAAAGTAAGCAAATGTTGATAGAGAGATCAAGATGGGGTAAGACAGGAAAGGAAAGCAATAGTGAAGAGGTGGGATTTTAGACTGGACTTGAAAATGGCCAGGGAGGACGCCTGGCAAACAGAGATAGGAAGACTATTCCAAGCAAAGGGTGCTGCCAGTTGGAAGAAGTGAAGTCTGGAATTGGCAGTATGAGTAAAGGGCACAGATAAATGAAGACTGTTAGAAGAGTGAAGCAATTGAGAGGGGGTGTAAGGAGAGATGAGAGATGAAAGGTACTGGGGGGCAGAAGAGTGAATACATTTATAGGTCAGGAAGAGAAGTTTAAATTGGATATGGAGACGGATGGGAAGCCAATGAAGTGATATGAGGAGAGGAGTGATGTGGGAAAAACTAGACTGGTGGAAAATGAGTCGAGCAGCGGAGTGTTGAATTGACTGAAGAGGAAAGAGGTGGCTTGAAGGGAGGCCGGCAAGGAGAACATTACAATAATCAAGATGGGAGGTGATTAAGGAGTGGACAATCAATTTAGTGGTGTCAACAGAGAGGAAGGGGAGAATATTGGAAATACTGTATAGAAAGAAATGACAAGTTTTAGCAATGAGCTGGATATGTGAAGAGAAAGAGAGAGAGGAATCGAAGATAACACCAAGGTATATGCTGAAGAAACATGGAAGAGTACAGAGTTATCAACAGAGAGAGAGAAAGGGGAAAGAGGAGGGGAAGCATTCGGGGGAAAGATAAGAAGCTCAGTTTTGGCCATGTTCAGTTTTAAGCGGCGGTGGGACATCCAGGCAGCAATGTCACAGAGGCAGAGTGAGATCTTAGACTGGATATCAGGAGAGATAACAGGTGCAGAAAGATAAGATTTGAGAGTCGTCGGCATAGAGATGATAGTGAAAGCCATGGGAAGAGATAAGGGTGCCAAGGGATTGGGTATAGAGAGAGAAGAGGAGTGGACCTAAGATGGAACCCTGAGGAACTCCTACAGGTAGTGGGGTTGAAGAGGATGAGGAGCCATCGAAGCACACACTGAAAGAGCGATGGGATAGATAGGAAGAGAACCAAGATAGTACAGAGTCTTTGAATCCAAGTGAGGATAGGGTGATAAGAAGAAGGTTATGGTCAACAGTGTCGAAGGCAGCAGAGAGATCAAGAAGAATGAGGACAGAGTAAAAGCCTTTGGACTTTGGCAAGAACAAATCATTCGAGACCTTCGTAAGAGCAGTTTCAGTGGAGTGTAGGAAACTGGACTGTAAAGAATCCAAGAGGGTATGAGAGGAGAGGAAATCAAGACAACGGTGATAGACTGCATGCTCAAGTAGTTTAGAGACGAAAGGAAGGAGAGAGATGGGACGATAGTTAGAAGGACAAGTGGGATCAAGTGAAGGTTTTTTGAGGAGGGGTGTAACCACAGCATGCTTGAAAACAGAAGGGAAGGTTGCAGTGGAGAGAGAGAGGTTAAGAATATGAGAAATAGAAGGGATGAGAGATGAAAAGATGGAGCTAAGGAGGTGGGTGGGGAAGGGGTCAGAAGAGCAGGTAGTAGGTTTGGAGGAAGAGAGAAGGAGCGACGTTTCCTCGTCAGAGACCATAGGGAAGGAAGAAAGGGTGGCAGAAGTTTGGGGAGGGGAGAAATGGGAAATAGGGGGGGGGGGAAGAGGGGAACTGGAGGGTGATTGTGTGGATTTTGTCATGGAAGTAGTTAGCCAAGGTTTGGGCAGAAAGGGAGGGAGGAAACAGGGGTGGAGGCACACTGAGGAGCGAATTGAATTGTTCATCTTAATCATCATACTTTTAGCTTTAGGTGTTAAATTTAGCTTGGGTAATCTTTCCCTTGCTTGGAACCCAGCATATTCATCTCTTTCCATATGGACTAGGAGTTCTGTCTTGAATTCCTCCACCTCTGGGTCTTTCTCTTCCCTTTCTTCATCCTCCTTTGCTTCCTCCAATTCAGTTAACTTGTTGACTCTTCCTTTATTCAGCTCACTCTCCTGCAGTTCCACATCTCTCAACTCCATCTCCCCCTCAACCTCTTTTTCCTTTTCTGTGTCTTCCTTTCTTTTGGTACTGTCACTTAGGTCTCCTCATCCCTGTATTTCTTTGTCCACAGAATCCCTTAGTTGCTTCAAGATGTTATCATTCACATACTTCTTTTCTTTGATCTTCAAAATTAAAGATCTTAAATTTGCATCTGTTACTTTTTGCAGTTTTTCTAATGGCAAGTTTCCTTTCGTCCAGCTTTTGGACAACGCTCTGTGTATACCCTCTTGATTTAAATATAGGGTTTGTAGCATAAAAATAGTAGTACATTATCTCTTCTTTATCTGCAGAATTCCACTTAACTGTAGTTAATTCTCTTAACTTTTTCATAAATTTCTGTGGTTTATCTCCTGCCACAGTGGGTCCATGAACAGGATCACCATGGCCTTTATCTGTGGCAGGGATGTTATCTGCTTCTGCAGCACTTGCACTATCACATCCACCATAGTTAGCCCTAGTGCTTAAGCTATGAGTGGGCACCTTTTTATCCTGGGCGACGTGCGGCCAGTATGTATTTTTCTTCTTTGTTCCTAATAAACTTTAATTGTAACAAAGAAACATAGAAACATGATGACAGAAAAAGACCACAAGGCCCATCTAGTCTGTCCTTCCATAACAACAACTACAACAGTCGACTTTCTACCTTTAGAGATCCTCTGTGTTGGTCCCATGCTTTTTTGAATTCAGTTACTGTCCTCATCTCTACCACCTCCACTGGGAGACTATTCCATGGATCCACTACTCTTTCCGTAAAGAAATATTTCCGCATATCACTCCTGAATCTATCTCCCTTCACCCTCATCCCATGTCCCCTCGTAGCAGAACTTGCTTTCAATAGAAAGAGGCTCTCTCCCTGAACATTTATGCCACGGAGGTATTTAAACATCTCAATCATATCACCTCTATCCCGCCTTTCCTCTAAGGTGTACATATTAAGATCCTTAAGTCTGTCCTCATATGCTTTATAATGAAGCCCATTAATCATTTTAGTAGCAACCCTCTGCACCGACTCCATCCTGTTCACATCCTTTTGAAGGTGCAGTCTCCAGAATTGCACACCATACTCCAAATGAGGTCGCACCAAAGACTTATACAGAGGTATTATCACCTCCTTTTTTCTGCTAGCCATTCCTCTCCGTATGCACCCAAGCATCCTTCTAGCTTTTGCCGTCGCCTTTTCTACCTGTTTAGCTACTTTAAGATCATCAGACACAACCACGCCTAGGTCCCGCTCTTCTTTAGTGGACAAAAGTACTTCACCTCCTATACTGTATTGCTCCCTTGGATTGCTGCAGCAACAAATGCATGACCTTACATTTTTTAACATTAAATCCCAGCTGCCAAATTCTAGACCATTCTTCAAGCTTAGCTAGATCCCTCCTCATGTTATCTACACCTTCCTGGGTGTCTACTCTATTACAGATTTTGGTATCATCCGCAAAGAGGCAAACCTTACCCGACAGCCCTTCCGCTATATCACTAACAAAGATGTTAAAAAGAATCGGACCAAGGACAGATCCCTGGGGCACACCACTGGTAACATCCTTCTCCTCAGAGTGAGCTCCATTTACTTGTACTCTTTGTCGCCTCCCACCCAACCAATTTCTAACCCAAGCAGTAACTTTAGGGTCCATCCCTAGGGTGCTCAGTTTGTTTATAAGTCGCCTGTGAGGAACAGTGTCAAAGGCTTTACTGAAATCTAAATACACCACATCTAGAGCTCTCCCTCGGTCCAACTCCCTGGTCACCCAGTCAAAGAAATCGATCAGATTTGTCTGACAAGACCTGCCTCTGGTGAATCCATGCTGCCTCGGATCCTGTAATCCGCCGGACTCCAGAAACCTCACTATTTTCTCTTTCAGCAGCGTTTCCAATAATTTACTCACCACTGAAGTTAAACTAACCGGCCTGTAGTTTTCAACCACATCCTTACTTCCGCTTTTGTGTAAAGGCACCACATGAGCCTCTCTCCAGTCCTTTGGCACCACTCCCGACTCCAACGAGGCATTGAAAAGGTCAGTCAGTGGAGTTGCTAGAACGTCCCCAAGTTCCCTCAGTATTCTAGGATGTATCCCATCTGGTCCCATCGCTTTGTCTACTTTAAGTTGAGCTAGTTTCTCACGAACACAGTCTTCTGAAAATTGTTCAAGATGTCCCTCGCTTCTGTTCTTATTTGTGGGTGTTTTCTGAGGTCCTGCTCCTGGTTCTTCATCTGTGAACACAGAACAAAAATATTTGTTAAGCAATTCCGCTTTATCCTTATCAGCTTCTACATATTCCCCCCTGCACCCTTGAGTCTGACAATACCACTTTTGCCCTTCCTCTTCTCACTAATATATCTGAAAAATGTCTTATCCCCCCATTTTATTGCATTGGCTATTTCCTCCTCCTTTTGAATCTTTGCCTTCTTGACTACTTTGCTAGCTTCTCTAAGTTTTTCCAAATACAGATGCCTGTCTTCCTCTCTCTGTGATCTCTTGAATTTCATGAAGGCCTCCCTCTTTTTCTTCACTTTTTCAGCTACTTCCTTCGAAAACCATAGCGGTCTCCTGTTCCTTTTGCCTTTATTTACCATTTTAACAAAAAGGTTGGTTGCCTTTAAAATACCCCCTTTCAGTTTTGCCCACTGTTTTTCTACATCCTTGTAGTTTCGCCTTGCTGAGATTTGGTATAGATATTATACAACGGGGTCAGCAGGTGAAGGTGCTCAGCAAGACTTGAGGAGGGAACTTTATTCTCTCCCCCTAAAAGATGCACATCAATTCAACAACTGCTGCACACCCCTTTGACCTGGGGTAGTTTCTCCTAATGGGTTAGTTGTGTGCATACCATGGCAGTCATGAACCTCACTTCTAAGCCAGAGTATGTGGAATATGATCTTAATCTCTCAAATTAACTGCTAATGTTCGGCGTAATACTTGCATCATGCCAAAGAGAGCCTCCTGCTGGAGTTCATAAGATGTAAGGCACCCTCATAGTAACTTAGTAAATGACGACAGATAAAAACCAGCATGGTCCATCCAGTCTGTCCAGCAATACGGCAAGAGTAGGTGCACCTGTCGCTCTGTGCAGGCCACCCCTCCCCATGTCTTTGTTTAGAGGTGGACCTCCTTGGCCCTATTCAAGTCCAGGCTAAAAGCCCATCTCTTCACCATTGCTTTTAGATCTTGACCCGTCTTAGGTCCTGTCTAGATTGCAAGCTCCATATTTTGTGTTTTCACTTTGAATTATATGTTAACTGTTACTCTGTGTTTTGTCTCGACTTAACTAGATTGTAAGCTCTGACGAGCAGGGACTGTCTCTTTTATGTCTGTACAGCGCTCCGTACGAATGGTAGCGCTATATAAATGATAATTACACTTACCTGGTAATTGTAGTTCCTTGAGTGACGAAAGTTCAGTCCTCTACCTCTGCGTTGTGCACCTCCTCCTGCAGCTTGGAGACTGGGCATGTCAAACTCATGACATCACTGGATGTAGTCTGTTGGCGTCTCCCATCAGCCCCAGTGAACTACTGACAAAGCACACTCAATAGAGCAATAAATAAGTAGCTAACATAAATTTTAAGTGTACTAATCCCTTACTAGAAAAACAGTACACCTTTTCCCCTGAAAGACCAAAACTTTGTCTCGTACCGTGTCCTCCTGCCACCTTCAGAACTAAAGACAGAACGAAGGACAAAGAGAGAGAAATAGACTGAGCAGAACTACCCAAACAGGATCTTACGAAATTCATACATACTTGAAAATGCATAGTTCCCGCTACCGAAGTTCCACTGCCAACGGACACCACCCCGGGCGGGATCGAGGACTGAACTGTCGCCACTCAAGGAACTACAATTACCAGGTAAGTGTAATTATTTCCTTATCATTGAGGGAGGAGTGGCCTAGTGGTTGGGGCAAGGTACCACAGGCCGGAAGGTTGGTGGTTCAAATCCCACTAGAGGACAGCAACCTTGGGCCAGAAGGACTGGGGTTTCTAGTCCCACAGGTGCTCCTTGTGGTCTTGGGCAAGCCACTTAACCCTCCATTGCCCATGTTCCCTGTAAGTATTAGTGTATGTGTCTCATATCCCCTCGTGTTAAATGTATCCCCCAACCGCTTTGACCCGGTGAAAAGCGGGATATAAATGCAGCTAAATAAAATAAATAAATAAATAAATTCCTCCAGTTCAGTCCTCTACCTCTGGGATGTAAGAGAACAGTGTTCATTGGGAGGGGCCCTTATAACCGGCTCACAAGACTGCTGAACCGAAACAGGCATCATTCGCTGCTAGCACATCCAGGCGATAGTGCTTACTGAAGGTATGGAGAGACGACCAGGTAGCCGCTCTACAGATTTCCCCTGGCAGAACCAAGCTGTGTTCTGCCCAAGAGGCAGCCTGTGCTCTGGTAGAGTGCACCCGCAACCCTGATGGAATCAAATGTCTCTGTACCAGATACGCTGAGGCAATCGCTTCTCTAATCCATCTAGAAATGGACGCTTTCGCAGCTGCCTCACCCTTCTGATTTGCAAAAAGGTTCAGAAACTTTCAAATACCGCCACAACACCCGCTTGACATCCAAGAGACGCAAGGGCGCGGTGTCCTCCCTTGAAGCAAGGACCGGAAGAGACACCATCTGATTTAGGTGAAATGGTGAAACGACCTTTGGCAAAAAGGACGGTACTGGTCACAAGACCACCTTTTCTTTCGAAAACGACAGAAAGGGTTCTCTACAAGACCACGCCTGCAACTCCGAAATTCACCTCACCAAACATATGGCCACTAAAAACACCATTTTTAAGGTTAAATCCTTCACGGTAGCTTGAAGTAATGGCTCAAAGGGCTCCTTTACAAATGCCCCTAGGACCACATTAAGATCCTACGGAGGCACCACAATTTGACGAGAGGGCCTTAGCCTGGTCACCGCTTTCAAGAACCGCAATACATCTGTATGCGACCCTAAAGGTACATCCTGCACTTTGCCCCTATAGCAGGCTAGAGTCGCCAACTGTACTCTCAAAGAACTGGCTGCTAATCCTTTATCAAATCCATCTTATAGGAAACTTAACACCACGGGCACGGAGGCTGTAGCCGCGCGGACTTGCCGCCTTGAACACCAATCCTCAAAAATATGCCAGACACGAACATATACCAGAGAGGTCGACCTTTTCCTAACTTGAAGAAGCGTCGTGATTACCGATCCCGAGTATCCTCTTTTCTTCAGCCATGCCCTTTCAATGGCCAAACCGTAAGCGAGAACCGATTCACCTGAGGCATGCAAAGTGGGCCTTGGCGTAGCAGATCTTCTGAGACCGGCAGCCACCAAGGCTCCCCGTCTAGCAGTCGAACGAGATTGGCATACCACGGCCGCCTTGGCCAGTCTGGAGCTACCAAAATCACTCTCCCGTGATGAGCTTCGATTCACTGCACCACGCGGCCTATCAGTGCCCATGGAGGGAAGACATAGAGAAGACTGTACGCCGGCCACGGTTGCATCAGGGCGTCGAGTCCTTCCGACGTCCTTTCCCGCCGCCTGCTGAAGAATCGACTCGCCTTCGCTGACTGAAAAGTCGCCATAAGATCCATGATCGGCGGCCTCCATCTGCGGACTATTAGTGCAAACACGTCCGGATGCTATTCCCATTCCCCAGCATCTACTTGTCCCCTGCTGAGGAAATCCGCCGTCACATTGTCCTTCCCTGCAATGTGCGTCGCCGATAACGCCGGTAGACGTTTTTCCACCCAAGCGAAGAGCAGCTCCGCGTCATCTTCCATGGCCACACTGCCTGTGCCATCCTGCCGATTGATGTAGGCTACCATCGCGGAGTTGTCTGACAGCACTCTCACTGCCTGACCTGTCACCGCCGCTTCGAAGGTCTGACGTGCCAGATAAACCGCTCTCAACTCCAGTCGGTTGATCGACCAGCTGCTCTCTTGGAGCGACCACGTGCCCTGCGCGAAGAGGTCTCTGTAATGCGCCCTCCATCCCGCAAGACTCGCATCCGTCAACAGCGGGAGCCATTCCGGCTGCTCCAGGGGCATCCCTGCTTGCAAGGATCCGGGAAGCAGCCACCACCGTAGGGACTGCCTGACCTGGAGAGGACAGGAAAGACACTTGTTCAACGAGTTGTTCTGATGCGACCAGCGATGAAGGAGCACTCGCTGTAAGGGCCGCATATGGAATCTGGCCCAGGGAACAGCCTCCAACCTCGCCGCCATTGTGCCTAGCACGCGAAGGTAGTCCCATGCTGACGGTGCCGGGACGGATCTGAACTTGCGGACCAGGTGCCGCAGCCCTAGAACTCGACGATGCGGTAGAAACACCACTCCTTTCCGCGTGTCGAACCGTACTCCCAGATACTTGAGATTCTGGGAGGGTACTAAGCGGCTTTTGGCTGATCACCCAGCCGAGCCCCTGTAGAAACTTCACCACCTTGTCTGTAATCTGGACGCTTTCGGCCTGTGATTTCGCCCGAATCAGCCAGTCGAGATAGGGATGAACCAGGACACCTTCCTTCCGCATTGGGATATGCAAATACGCTTCCATAAGATCCAGGGAGGTCAAATACTCCCCTTTGCGTACCACCACAATCACTGATCTCAATGTTTCCATATGGAAATGCGGTACCCGCAGACACCGATTCACGCCCTTGAGATCTAAGATAGGGTGAAGAGAACCATCTTCCTTTGGCACTACGAAATAAATTGAGTATCGTCCCATACCATAGTCTGTTAACGGGACCGGCACGATCGCCCCCATGTGTAAGAGCCGATCGAGTGCATTGTGGATCGCCAGAGCTTTTTGCGGACTGCTGCAGGAAGACATCCCAAAGAAATCCCGGACCGGTCTTGCCAATTCCAGCGCGTAGCCCTCGCAAACTATTTCCAAGACCCACTGGTCGGTTGTTATTTGGGTCCAGGCAGAAAGAAACCCCCGAAGCCTCCTGCCTACTGGTTGTCTTTCCATTGGAACCCGCCAGCCTTCATTGGGGTTTTCAGGAGGCCGTGGTGGACGTCACTGCGAAGCCTCTACTTGCTCTCCGAAACCCACGAAACCCCTGGGCTCTAGAAGCAAATCTACCCCTCTGGAAACCACCCAGATGGGAGGCACGGAATCTTCTAAAATCCCTAAACTGCCCCCGAAAGGCCGGCGAGGCCCTTCCTGGCTTAGGCTTATCCTCCGGGAGTCTACCACCTTTAGACTCCCCTAAATCCTTAATCAACTTGTCAAGATCATCTCCAAACAATAATTTGCCCTTAAAGGGAAGCTTGCTGAGATGCGATTTAGATGAGCCATCGGCCGCCCAATTCCTCAACCAGGGGGATCTACACGCGGCAACTAAGGACGCCATGCTATTAGCTAGCGCTCTGATTGTCATAATGCACATCCGCCAAATATGCAGTGCCAGACTGGAACGTATCCAATTCTGCCACACTCTCTTGATCCAGCTGAGGGGACTGCCTCAAGCATTGAGACCATCTGAGGCATGTTCTTGCCACCCAAGTTCCACAAATGGAAGCCTGCAAGGACAATGCATCCACCTCAAAGGACTGCTTCAACAAGCCATCCACCTTCCTATCCTGTGCATCCTTTAATGCCGTGCTGCCTTCAACCGGAATAGTAGTCTTCTTGGTGACCGCCGACACTGCTGCATCAATGTGCGAAGAATGGAACTGTTCTTTGTCCTAATCCACTAAGGGGTAAAGCCTGTTCATAGTTCTAATTCCTCTGAGTCCTAACTCCGGTTGATCCCACTCGTCCTGAATCATCTTGTCCACCACCCGGTGGATGGGGAACACTATTTGTGCTTGCTGCACCGCTTGGATGATAAGGTCTTCCACACTTTCCTCCTCTGTCGACAGTGCTGCCGCCAGATTCAGCGTCTGGAGGGACTCCGTAATAAGGGCTGTCAGCTCTTCCCTCCGGAACACCCAAATGATTTTCGCCTGATCCTCCGGCTCCGGAATTTCACCTTCTTCCAAGTTATCCATCTCTGCCTCCAGATCAGGCTCAGCCTCATCCGTCTCATTGCCCTCCATGTCGGAGGTGGACAGCTTGTGAAGCTGAGACCTCTTTGAAGGTCTCGTGGAAATGCTACCCTTTCGGCCAGCATAGGCTGCTGCATGGCTGCAGGCCGCAATGAGGTCTCCGGTAATTTCCCCTGACGCCTCATGCAGAACGCCTGATGCATGAGTAGTACAAAGTCCAGGCAGATGTCTCCGAGATTTGGACCGGTCTCCAGGACTGGCATCGCAGCCGGCAGCCCAACGTTGACCTCCTGGCCACTACCTGAGGTACTACGTCAGGTGCAACCGTCACCAGCTGTGGCTCAGGGCTAGCCTTAGCCTCCATCTGCTGCTCCACGTCAGTGGACACCGTAGCGTAACCTCTGCAAATCCCCAAATCCGCTACAGTTCCCCTGCGCATGCCGCAGACCACGCACTGAGGTCAGGATGCCATCCGTCAGGCCCTCTCACCCTCTGGGGATCAAAGAAGGGTTGTACCCCTAACTTTCCTTAATTTGTATTTTTTTTTTTATTGACAGGGATGGCAAGGGCAAGGAACAAGAAATATAGGGAAAATTCCTGCCCCCCTCCCCGTATCAAACTTTTGTTTATTTATTTATTTACTCCCCAGGAACTCCCTCCGATCACCTCAGTAACCTCTCAAATGACCCGAGGGTTCTCCGAGGCGCCGAAGTGCAATTAAGTCCCTTTAAAATGAAGCTACCGCAGACCGTAAGCAGCAAGGTGAACGAACATCCCCCTCCTGAGCGAATCTAAATGCTAAAAGCCCCACCGGAGCTTGTGCCACACAGCGGCCATGCTAACAAAATGGCCGCCGCTGCTGCCGAAAGAAAAAGGGCGCCAAACGCGAGGCCAGAGAAGCCGGTGCTTTTATCGCACAGTCTCAGCCCACCGGAAAGAAGAATAGCCAGAAGAAACAGAAAAGAAATACACAGCAAAAGAACTCACAGATATTCACCGGGGCTCCAGCCTGCATGGTTCTGCTGAGCTCTGTTCCGAGCAGAAAACTGCCAGACGAGCCTCCCGTCAGAGTGCTGATGCGCCAAGGTGGATCACGGCCGTCTGGGCAGCCGGAAGATCTCCCTTCGTTCCTGCTGCAGAGCTCTCCTCCGTCCTGTCCAGGAGGAGAGATATGAATGATTAAGCCCACAGCCCAGCAGAAAGGAGGCAGTCAGGAACCGGCACCGGAGGAAAGCTTTACTACTTTTTTTTTTTAAAGGGACAGCGTTAAATTAAAACTTAAAGGCAAACAACCGAATTAAAGTGAAAAAATTGAGTACTCTATCCTAAGCTACCCTATTGCTCCTTATCTGTTCCTCAAGTGAACCCAGCACCTACGTCCTACGTCCTCCTGCTGCATGGAGACTGGACACACTGGGGCTGATGGGAGACGCCAGCAGACTACATCCAGTGATGTCATGAGTTTGACATGCCCAGTCTCCAAGCTGCAGGAGGAGGTGCACAACCCAGAGGTAGAGGACTGAACTGGAGGAACGATAAGGAAATGATAAATAGTAGTAGTAGTAACAGTAGTAATGTAACATGCATGGGTAGTTTGCAAAGATGTGCTTGGAAATTCTTCTTTATCAGACCTGTGGTACCCAGTACAATGGGAAATATTTCTGTATCTTTCTGCCACGTTTTCTTGGTCTCCGATTGCATTTCTTGATACTTCAAGATCTTCTCCCTCTCCACGCGATTCACAGAATAATCACTCGGTACCGACACTTCTATTATCAATGCCATTCTGGTATTCTTCTCCTTTACCACTATGTCGGGTTTTCTGGCATCCAGTTTCTTATCCGTTGGAATGGGAATGTCCCAGGTGATTATAACCTCTTCATTCTGTTATTCTCTTTCACTCCTGAATGTATTCTCTGGTGCCTTGCAAGATCTCCCTTCTGATTGAAGCTTTTACCACTCAGTGCATGTAAATAATTTGATGCCTGTGTAGATTGTCTGATGCTGTGCAAGGTCTCTCTTCCGACTGAAGCTTTTACCACATTCAATACAAGGAAATTGTTTCTCCCATTTTTGATCTTTTGCATTGTCTCTCTCGTTATTGAAGTATTTTTTAGCATTTAGCGAATAATCTCTCAGTCCAACTACTTTTAAGTTCTGTGAATGCTTTCTTGTAGTAGAAACAATTTTTACTTTCATTACTCAAAAATGGTATTTTTTCTGAGTGGAATTTTTCTTTTCTTCTGAAAGTTTTATCATTATCAGGACATGAAAAAGTTCTCTTATCAGTTTAGATTTTCTGGTATTTTGTGGGGTTTCCTCTATTAGAGCTTTTCTACTTTCTGTACGTGTATGCATTCTCATTTTTTCATCGATTTTCTGCTGTTGCATTTGTCTTTTTTCTTCCTGAAGCTTTTCCTACCTTCAGAACATGTAAAAGATCTCTCTTTCGTACATATTTTCTGTTGTCCCTATAGTTCTCTCTTTTGGCTAAAGATGTTCCCACAGTCTGTTCATCTAGCTGGTCTCTGTTCAGTGTCAGATCTTTGCTGTGTTTTAAGAATTATGCAATCACTGAGGACTATCTCGCAAACATCACAGAAACATCTGTGATCTCTTATCTGGTTTCTCTGCTCTTTTTCTGTTTGTATGAGATTACTGGCACTGTGCTCACATAAAGCCGAGTCTCTTGTTGAATTTCATTGTTTATTTTCTGAGATCCTTTGATTTATTCCCTTTTCTCTGCAGTCAGAAAAGGAAGAAGTTTCCTCTTTGTCTCTTTCTGAAAACATCTTTTCCATGTCAGCTCCCAGTGATGTGTCTCTGTATTATTGCTTCTAGGATCCTCTTTTTCTAGATCAAAAAAGTGAATATTGCACATTATTGTAACAGTACTGTTTTATCAAGTTCAGTAATACAATACCCCTTTGTAAATTAGCCATCCCCTCGCTGCAGGGAATACTTTTCCAAACTCATCACTGCAAGAGATGCAGATAGAGTATGTGATCACATATAAGTCGATATATATATATATATTTTAACTGACAACAGTTATGGATACCTTTGGCCATTTTTGCTGTCCTAAGTTAGTTGGATAGTTATCTGGATAGCCGCACTGAATATCATGGCTTTCTGGATAACGCCAAACTCCATTCTCACTCCGCCCCATCATCAGCACTTATCCAGACAGCAGGTGCTGTTGTTTGGATAAATGCTTTTCAATATTGACCTGAAAGGATTCCTGGTGGCAAGAGGATAGAAACATAACCTACACAGAGCAACAGTCTGAACCCTAAAAGGCAGTGGAACAATTCCATTTCAATTTGATGCCTGCAACTAATCCAAAACACTGCAGTAAAATTACTAACAGATAAACATCACTATGATCAAGTAAATACAGAATTCCTTTTAAGTTGCTTATTCTGACCCGTCAGATTTATTACACAGGACTTCCACAATTTCTATCCAGTGTTGTCATTCCTTATATACTGGGAAAGGTACCTTCCACTCAACAAAATCTCTTAGTAATACCATTCATCAGAAAGTGTTTTGAGACAAGAATCCTTCTATGCAGAATTTTAAAAGGCTTTAAAAATGTAAGGCCCGCTATTCAGCGATGGTGGCTAGTACTGCTGAAGTGGCTTGCTGCCGCCACTAAACTGGATATTCAATGCCGCGGCTATATCCAGCCACCAGCACAGATATCTGGGTCAGCTGGACAACGGTGAAGCTAACCAAGCAGTGGCGGTGAAAGTTAGGACAGCCTTTACTGTACCTCACTTTCATCGCTTAGGGATAACGGGGAGTGGCTGAATATCCCCACTGCCCAATTATCCCCGGATGCCTTCTCCAGAACACCCCGATGCTAGCTGGTTAAACATCGGGGCAGGCAGCAGCGGCATCCACAGATATTCAGCAGCACTAACTGTGTTGAATATCCTCCTCTCATATTTTTTGTCAGTTGCATTCCCTGATTTAAGCTTCTCACTGTTATAGACAGCTGGGGCCCAGGGCCTGCAATGAACTAGTGAACACGTCCTGATTTCCATTATCCTAGACTGCTCTTATTCTTGCGATCTTTGATTTGTTTTTCTTATTGTTCTTGGGCTATCTTATTTGTTTTGCTTGTTAAATTATTTTCTTTACTGTGCAGTTTTTATTTTTTTAGTGCCATCAAGTCAGTGCTGACTCCTAGTGACCCAACTGCCTCTGGGTTTTCTTGGCAGTGTATCACCGGAAGTTGATTACGAGGCCTTTACTTCTGAGGCAATGGAGGGTAAAGTGACTTGCCCAAGGTCACAAGGAGTACCAGTGGGAATCAAACCCTTGATTTTCTGGCTAGTAGGCAGTTTCTCTAACCACTAGGCTATTGTGTATTAAGTTCATGTTATTTCTATACATTTTAAATTTTTATTTTTTATTTTTTTCACAAAAAATAAAATAAAAAATTTTAATTTGTAAACCATCTAAATATTTTTGATAGGCTGTCAATCAAATTGAACCTTCGGTAAAGGACAGGGGGGAGGAGCAGTAGGTGTCAGGTTTCAGACAGGAATTTATCATCTAGAAAGAGCCTTAATTAAAGCAGAGCCAAATTGAATGATATGGACATCCATCGGCCTATATGAGTAAGTAATCACTGAGGGGATTTCACTTTTCTTTTACCCATATGTGAAGGAAACAATTGGGAAGGAAACCAAGGGCTGAGAGCTCAACCAGACTTGCCTGAAAACCCCAGAAATCACATGCTCAGCAGGAAATCTAGACACAATCCAGCACACTTCTATCAACCTGCTGCGCCAGCCCATCTGACACAGCTCTAATAGTCCCAGGGTAAGTGGCCTCATTAGTCCCTAGTCAAGTCTAGGTGGAAAGCTATTTTATAGTGCAGCAGTGAGGCTGGTCATCAATTTACAATAAACCTGCTGGAAACTTCATGGGAGGCATCCGCTTCAGAGACAGCAGCACTAGAAGTCATCAAAAAAGTGTCACAAACACCCCACAGCACCAGAAGAGGGGCAAAGGGCACCAACAATGGCAGAGAGAGTAGCAGAAGCCACCATCAGAAGGGCAAAGCAGTACAGAGAGGGACATGACCATCTCAAGATAGTGGAAGAGCAAAACGGCACCAAAGCTGGCAGAAGAACAGCAACACCCTCCTGAGAGGGGTAAACCCACACCGACACTGGCAGGAAGAACAGCAACACACTCCAGGACTAGTAAACCCACACCGACCCTGGCAGGAGAACAGCAAAGCACTCCGAGAGGGGTAAACCTACACCGACACTGGCAGGAAGACTCCAACCCCACACTCACAGACCCCCCCAAAAAACTTCCAATAACAACAAAAATCCAAATTAGAACACTAAATCAATTATAGATTTTTCCTAAAAAAAAATTACAATCAGGTAGACAAAAAATCTACTTAAACCATAATCTAAGATGTAGGAGAAAAAGCATCAGGACAATAGATCCGTTTTTTGGGGTCTGTGAGTATAGGGTGGTGTTCTAGTAAGACTTTCTCCAGACTAATAGGTGCTTGCAGCTATTTGTGCTGGTTTAATAATTTCTGCATGAGTGTTATTCCTTACTCTACTCCGAAATACTTATATATATGTCTTCCTGTTCAAGGTCCTTGATGTCACAGCCCTCAGCCAGGGAGATATTTTCCTTTTTGCTCAATTTTCCTCTAAAAGAAACTTGCCTTAGCACATTTGTCAAGGCCAAAAGTCATCCTGATGTCATCAGAAAAACGTTTCACCACACGGAATTGCTCTTCTAACTGTTGGTCACTGTAACTGTAGATCTTCAGATTGTCTACAAATAGTAAATGGGATGTTGCTTCTGGGTTGTTACCTTCTCTATGAAAAAAGTTGATGAGAGTACTCATTGGATTAGATGCCATACAAAACAGAAGTGGTGACAGGGAATCACCCTGAAATATTTCTCACTAGATGTTAATGTCAGGAATGATATACTGACCATCTTCATATTTCAAAAAGAGTATGTTTTGACACACTGTCATGGTGAACTTAATGTATTCTATCAAACCAGGGTATATTTTACACATTTCAAGGCAATTTATTATCTAAGAGTGTGGGACACTATCAAAAGCATTCTTATAATCAATCCATGCTATACTGAGATTTCTGCTTTTTTTGGTGGTGGCCATGATGGTCTTATTCAACATTAACTGGTCCTTGGTTCCATATGCTCCCCTCTTATTGTACTTTTGTTCTACTGCCATGATGTTTTTGGACTTGATATGATCATATATTCCTGTCTGCATCTATTAGAGAGACAGCTTATAGACTGTATTACTACTACTACTACTATTTATCATTTGTATAGCGCTACAAGGCGTATGCAGTGCTGTACAGACACATGTAAAAGACAGTCCCTGCTCATTAGAGCTTACAGTCTAGTCAAAACAGACAACACAATAGCTGAGAACAAGAATATATCTAGGGGAAAGGTAAGGAAACACATAGCACATAGGAGACTAAGCAGATCAAGCTCCAGAAGCAGCCTCGAAGAGGTGAATTTTCAGCCTGGATTTGGAAAGGTCCAGAGATGAAGCCTGACACATAGACTCAGGTAGTTTTTTCCGGGCATAAATGAGGTGGATGAATTGAAGTCTGGAGTTGGCAGTAGAAGAGAAGGGCACAGATAGAAAGGATCTGCCAAAAGAGCAGAGTTCCCATTGAGGGGTGTAAGCAGAGATAATATAGGGAAGTTAGGTAGACAAGTTAATGGTCTGTAATTTTTGGGAATATTACTCGGGTCCCCCTTTGGAAGCAGACATGTTCTTCCTATAGTAAGACATTATGGTGTTAAGTCTGGCTGTTTCAACAATTGATTTTTGCAGTTCGCCAGGTCTTGGTGGAGTGAGTTTTGCACACACCAGGGCAATCATGACCTCACTTCTAAGCCAAGGTATGTGGAGTATGGTCCCAATTTCTGAAATTTACTGCTAATGCTCGGTGTAGTACTTAAATCGTGCCAAAGAGAACCTCCTTCTAGAGTTTGTAAGATGTTACGTGTATGGGTAATTTATCAAGGTTTGCTTGGAAATTCCTCTTATTTAGGTCTGTGGCACCCAACACAATAGGAAATAACTCGGTATCTTTCTGCCACATTTTCTTGGTCTCCAACAGCATTTCTTGGAACTCGAAGGGGTTGCCCTCTCAACGTGATTCACATAGTAATACTTGGAACTGACACCTCTATAATCAATATAGCTTCTTTTGAGGCAGTTTTGCCACATGGGTGAGTGCATAACATGACAGTCATAAACTTCCCTTCTAAGCCACGGTATGTGGAGCATGATCTCAGTTTCTCAAATTTACTGCTAATGCTCGTCATCATACTTGCATCGTGCTAAAGAAAGCCTCCTGCTGGAGTTCGTAAGATGTTACATGTAGGGTGATTTATCAAGATGTGCTTCGGAATTCCTCTTAATTAGGCCTGTGGCACCCAACACGATGATGGGATGTGGCAATTTTCCTCATTCTTCCAGTTTATGACGGATTATCTTTGTATACCTTCTTAATTTAAATATAGGGTTCATAGCATAAAAGTAGCAGCACATTATCTCCTCATCAGCAGAAGTCCACTTAAGCGTAATTAATCCTCTTACTTTTTCATTAATTTCTGTGGTTTATCTCCTGCTGCAGTGGGCCCATGAACATTCTCACCATGGCTTTACTGTGGCAGCGATGTTAGCTACATCTGCAATGTTTGCACTATCACAATCACCATCATTAGCCCTAGGGCATAAGCAATGGGTGGGCAACGTGCAGCAAGTATGTATTTTTTTTTTGTTGTTCCTACCATAATTCAACTGTAGTGTCACCTTGCTGGGATTCGGTAAAGATTTTGTACAATGGAGTCACCACGTAAAGGTACCCAGAAAGACTTGGGGAGAGAACTATCTCACCCCCTAAGAAAAGCACAGCAATTCACCAACCATAGCTAGTGAATTTTATGCTGCACTTCCCCTTGACCACTTATGCTGCACTTCCCCTTGACCCCTCTCTTTCCACTGTGTATCAACTGATGGCTTTTCAGATTTGATGACCAATTGAAACTTTTATTACACTCAGTGCATTTAAAAGGTTTCTTTCCACTGTGTATAATTTGATGAATTTTCAGATTTGATGACCGAGTGAAACTTTTATTACACTCAGTGCATGTAAAAGGTTTCTTTCCGCTGTGTATAATTTGATGCCTTTTCAAATGTGATGATAGATTGAAACTTTTATTACACTCAGTGCATTTAAAAGGTTTCTTTCCACTGTGTATCATTTGATGAATTTTCAGATTTGATGACCGAGTGAAACTTTTATTACATTCAGTGCATGTAAAAGGTTTCTTTCCGCTGTGTATTATTTGATGCCTTTTCAGATCCGATGACCAATTGAAACTTTTATTACACTCAGTACATGTAAAAGGATTTTTTCCGCTGTGTATCATTTGATGAATTTTCAGATTTGATGAGCGACTGAAACTTTTATTACATTCACTGCATGTAAAAGGTTTCTTTCCGCTATGTATCATTTGATGAATTTTCAGATTTGATGAGCGACTGAAACTTTTATTACACTCAGTGCATGTAAAAGGTTTCTTTCCGCTATGTATCATTTGATGAATTTTCAGATCCGATGACCGAATGAAACTTTTATTACACTCAGTGCATGTAAAAGGTTTCTTTCCGCTGTGTATCGTTTGATGACTTTGCAGATATGATGACCGATTGAAACTTTTATTACACTCAGTACATGTAAAAGGCTTCTTTCCGTTGTGCATTATTTGATGCCTTTTCAGATGTGATGACCAATTGAAACTTTTATTACACTCAGAACATGTAAAACGTTTCTTTCCGCTGTGGATCATTTGGTGGGTTTTCAGTTTTGAAATGCTCTTGAAGGTTTTACCGCACTCAGAACATATACATTTTATGTTTCTGCTGTGGATCATTTGATGCTGTTTTAGAGTCAATAACTGATAGAAATGTTTATTACACTCAGTACATGTAAAAGGCTTCTTTTTGCTGTGGATCATTTGGTGGGTTTTCAGCTGTGACAGATAAATGAAGCTGCTGTCACACTCAGTACAAGTGAATAGTTTTTCTCCAGTGTGTCTCCTTTGATGAATTTTCATTTCTGATACACCCGTAAATTTTTTCTCAAATGCTGAAGATGACAAATTTTTATCTTCTATGTTTATTTTTTGGTTTTGTTTTATGAATGGCTTGATGCTGCAAGATTTCACATATTCACTACTTTTTCCAGTGCTTTGGTTTGTAATTAATGATTCCTTATGACAGAACCTTTGGTCAAATTCAGTACATGGAAATGGTTTAACTTCAGCATGAATTTTCTCGTGTAATTTCAGATTTACCTTCAGTTTGAAACATTTGTCACACTGACAGCATGAAAAGCATCTCTCCCTAGTGTGGGTTTTCTGGTGCAGTAATAACTGATATTTCCTATTAAAGCTTTTTCCGCAGGCATCACACAGAAAGAATTTCTTCCCTCTCCTCTCTCCTTGGTGGAGTTTGGAAGCCAATTGGTCACTGTTACTATTCTGAAAATCTTTCTCTACTCTCAGGTGTCTCTGGAGCTCAGGGATGTCTGTGAGCTCCCTGTCACTGCTCACACATTCGGTGACTCCGTCTGGTGAGTCTCCTGCAGGATCTCTCTGCTCCTTCTCTGATTCCAGCTGCTGATTCCTTGTGTTTTCCCTCTCAATCCCCCAGGAAAGATCTTCAGGGACATTTCTTGAATTTCTTGGGATTTGTTCTCTTTCTATAAGATGTTCTTTTTTATTTTCCTTTCTCTTCTCTTCGTGGATGGTCTCAGTAACTGCTGGATATAAATAAAAGATATTAACCATGCATTAGTGAATATAGGAAGCTAATAATGATGAGAACAGAATTTTCTGGGCTCACACAATGACCACATGGTATCTGTTATTTAGAAATTTCTATGGAGTTGCTCGGGGGTTTCCATACTTTTATTGGGAAGAGTCAGATAGGACATTTCAAATCACTAAGAGGATAACACAGCCATTATTTTGGAATGCGCCTTCCTCAGGGATTATATCTTAAAAAAACAAAAAGGTAAAAATATATAATAGGCATACTGAACAAACACAAAAATATCAAATATCAACATGCACTGTTGAAGTCAGTATTATATTGAATTTTCTTACGGTTATTACTTAACATGTGGGGCTATAGATGGTTCTCAGAACTCGATTTGAGAACACTTTCTAGCTGATTTGTACATTGCATATTGATCTGCAACCTTGTTGCAGGAAAACTGTAATATATACAACTTTATTCACACACATTTTACACATATCTCAGGTATGATGTTTGCTTATAACAACTCGTGATAATATTGGACTGTGAAAAGTACATGCTGAAGCCTGCAGTAACTGATAGCGAGGACCCAACACAGAGCAAATCGATTTCCATGTTGTGAATTGTGTGTTGAGGTGGTAAAAGGGCGGATTAGGGACAGAGAGTGGGCATGGTGAGCACTACACAGTTAGTGTGCGAATAAACACTTGTGCTAACTGTGACTCTTAAAATTTGCACAATTTTCTAACTTGTCCTCAAAAGATAGAATTAAGTGCACTTGCAGTAATTGTGCATGCTGCTGCTGTGCATTAGGGGACTGTTCTGTGCAGTAATTCTGCATGCTGCTGTGGTGCATTAGGGGACTGTTCTGTGCAGTAATTGTGCATGCTGCTGCTGTGCATTAGGGGACTGTTCTGCGCAGTAATTGTGCATGCTGCTGTGGAGCATTAGGGGACTGTTCTGTGCAGTAATTTTGCATGCTGCTGTGGAGCATTAGGGGACTGTTCTGTGCAGTAATTTTGCATGCTGCTGTGGAGCATTAGGGGACTGTTCTGTGTGGTAATTGCTGGGAAGATGCTGGAACGCCCCCGGCAGTTAGCGCACAGCAGTTGCAACTACCATGCTTTAGCTTTAGTAAAGCAGCCCCTGGATTTTTTGCAAGCCCTGCTGCAGTAGCATGTGATTGCCAGTTAACGTGCATTTTGGTGGCTAGTAGAAGTAGCTGGCATGCCCATGCGTTAGTGTTCCCTGCGGCCAATTACTGCATGCTAAATGTGGTTAGCCAGGTAGCAGCATTCATTAAAAGGGTCCCTAAGGAAGTGTATTTCAGATAAAATATGGATGAAGAAATCATTAATGCAACAAAGCAATACTTTGGAACAACTCTTAAAAGCGATAGCCTATATTACACCCTTAAGTGCATCCGCTTCCACTCTTGGTACCAGTGCCATACTTTTGTAAAGGACTCCAGCTTGTGATGCTTATATGCTGCAATCTCACACATACTGGATATAAAATCCAGTCGCTTTAGTATCATACCTATTGTGGGCAGCTCGAGGCGCTTCCACCACACCACCACCTCCATTCTCACGGCTATCATACAGAAACCCAGGGATTTGTCCCTTATTCTCTCCCATTCCTCCTCCACTTCATTCACTTGCTCAGCTGCCAATTGCACCAGGACCCCCGTTATCTGTTAATATAGGCATCCAAGCTCCCCCCAGAAGTGCTGCATCTCAAGGCAGTCCCATAACATGTGTTTCAGGTCCCCCACCACCCCGCATGCTTTCCAGCATTCAGCTCCATACTTCTTGTTGATAGTATGTCCAGTATATTCTCAAGCGCACCTTCAACTATTTTCAAGCAGTGCAGTCACCGGAGCTAAGGTTCTAGTGGTTATCAAACCAAAAAACCACTAAAGAGGGAGTGGGGGAGGGCCCGATGGGAGGCTATCTATGCTACCACTAGAACTCAAATTTCAAAAAGGAACCCCTTTCAAAATCCCCTATTAACTTCAATGTCCAATTACTTAAATTTCAAAATTAATGTCGGATTATTTGCCTTGAGGATAAAACCTCCTGTAGCAAATCCTCCTTTTGTTCATTTTATGCTGTGAACCCAAAGCTCACACAACACTCATCATGAAACATAATTGCCTAAGGACAAAAGATGCTTTGCCAATCCCTCAAGCAAATATGGAAAAATTAGCCCAAGCAAATCAGGAAAAAACCGCCAATCTAGCTTTTTAGGAAGTTACAATTTGTAGCGTTTTTTTCTAAAGACACGTCAGTAGCTGTAGTGGATGACTCCATAAAGGCTAGGCCCTCCAAATGGATACCACCTGGCGAGGCAGATCCTGATATTATTGTGTTTCAGCGATTAGTATTAAAGGCACTGACACAGTTGGAAAGTTTTAATATTTCTACTCAACAACGATTGGCGCTATCTCAATTAAAATCAATGTCGGAGACAGTTATCTGTCGTGCGGATAAAGGAGGAGCAATTGTGATTCAGGATACCCGTAACTACAATAACACAGTTCTGAATGATCTAAAGGATCCTCACTGTTATCGTTTGCTGCCACAAGATCCTACATTGGCTATAAAAGAGGACACAAAGAGTTTATTGGATGATGCATTAGTGAAGGGTTGGATAAATAAGAAAGAATTTGAATTTTTATATCAAAAATATCCAGAGATCACGATTTTATATATGGTCCCTAAAATCTACAAATTGCAATCTGCGCCTCCGGGTCGCCCAATTGTGTCCTGCCATAATTCAGTTTTGGAACCTTTGTCACAGTTTTGTGATTATTTTTTACAACCATTGACGACAACTATACACTCATATATTCAGGATTCATATCATTTTATTTCTCTGATACAAACTATTTCTTTGGAAAAGGAAAATACTATTTTGGTTACTATGGATGTGACCTCTTTATATACCAATATCGATCAGCATGAGGCATTGGATATTATTTCAACATATTCTCTACGGATGCCAGTGCGATTACCGAAGCATTTTCTAATAAGATTATTAAAGACTGTTTTGGAGCGGAGTTATTTTATATATGAATTATAATATTATTTGCAGATTTTTGAGGTCCCTATGGGAGCCACAGTAGCCCCGTCGATAGCCGCCTTATATATGGCCCTTTATGAAGAGCATTTTATATACCAGTCATCTTGGTTTCAGTATATTTCAGTATGGACACGTTTTTTGGATGACATATTTTTCTTATGGACTGGGTCTATAGCTCAGTTAAAAGAATTTTTTCTATGGATCAATTCACTGAAACCAAACATTCAGTTTGTTCCAACTTTTCATCATTCTCACATCAATTTTTTGGACCTTACAGTTTACAGATGTGGTGATGTATTGAGGACAACGTTATATAGAAAACCGGTTCAGAGGAACACTTTGCTCCAATATCGTAGCCATCATCTAGGGCCACTCCGTTGAGGACTTCCATTAAGACAATTCCTGCAGATTAGGAGGTTATGCACCACTATCAAAGAATTTCATAGACATGCACAGGAATTGGTTCAGCGTTTATTGGCACAGGGATACCCAGCTCGTATAGTGTATTTAGCGTATAGGAGAGCACAATATAACCACCCCGAATGGTGGCAGTCTGGACCACCAGAAGAACTGACTGATGGGCAAGCTCCTATTGTAGAGATTTTACCGTATATGCATATAACTGATCAAGTCTGCAAGATAATGAAAGCTCATTGGCATATATTGGAAGCTCACACGTGCTTCAAACGTTCCCTCATGATTGCTCATCAACGAGGGCGTACTATAGAGGATCATGTGGTCCATCATAAGGGGTTTAATAATCAGGAAACATCTTTTGCGTTGTCCAGCAATGTAGGTCATTCAGCATGTGGCACCTGCGATTTTTGCATTTCCACCATTTCGGGAAATGTTGGGATTGATTCAGTCTCTCAAGTCACTTATTGAGCCATCATAGTACCACATGTTTATCTTCTTTTGTGGTTTATATGATAGCCTGTCCATGTGCATTAAAATATATTGGCAGGACCACTCGTGCGATGAAATTGCGATTACAGGAATATCGTTCCAGATTGAATACATAAATTGTTTCAGCATCTATGGTATCACATTGTATCAGTCAGGGTCATATTTTTCAGGATCTAACCTGGCGGATCATTGACCAGGTCCCTTTTGATTTTAGGGGAGGCAATAGGCTTGCCTGATTACAGTATTTGGAACAATGCTGGATTTTTAAATTAAATACAGTTAAGCCTCATGGGCTTAATTTGGACCTGGATTGTTGGAGCCTAATATGACCCGATAGGAGGCTTTCTCATTGGTTAATTTTTGGATCCTTTGACATCATATCCTTCTCCCTTTATAAAGGTTTGAACATTCTGTGTTAGTATTCAGTCTAGCCTGAAGAAGGGCCAAACATTTATTATGGTCTGAAACATGGCGCTATGTAACGATTTGATTTTCTAACAGCTGAAGCCAGAGGCACGACTTTCTAACAACAGAATACAGCTAATGGAATTCCCTGATGAGGATACAGATGAGGGAATGATATATTAAAAGCCTCATTAAAATGGGGATAGAAGTCTCGCCTGAAAGCTAAGTTGGAGTTTTTTCCCCCATTTGCTTGGGAGCTCTGTATGGGCTAATTTTTCCATATTTGCTTGAGGGACTGGCAAACTGTCTTTTGTCCTCGGGCAATTATGTTTTATGACGAGTGTTGTGTGAGCATTGGGTTCACAGCATAAAAAGAATAAAAGGAGGATTTGCTACAAGAGGTTTTATCCTCAAGGCAAATAATTCAACATTAATTCTGAAATTAAATAATTGGACATTGAAGTTAATATGGGGATTTTGAAAGGGGTTCTTTTTTGAAATTAGAGTTCTAGTGGTAGCATAGATAGCCTTCAATCGGCTCCTCCCCCACTCCCCCAGTATTTCCCTCTCCCACCATTGAAGGTAGAGAGAATTTGCACCTCTCACAGAAAGCACCAATACAGAGCTGTCAGAAGCTCCCCCCTCCCCCCTCCATCCCATCAGCAATTCGAAGGGAATTAGCTCTTGCCCTAAGTCTTGTTGAACCCTCCTTTGCCCTAAATAGTAACAAAGCTGCAAATGTGCATATTGGTCTCCAACCCCCAGGCCATATATCTCTTAAATATCCCTAAAGTGATGTACCTCACCCCGCCTGTCAACACCCGCCCAATCCGCCATAACCCCTTCCCTTCCTATTGCCTGAAGTACCACCTTCCCGCCCTGGTGTAAAATCTTTCAACCCTCTAATAAAGGCATTCTAGGTCCCCCCTTCCACCATTAACCGCCCCTATGCCTATCCCACTCTTCCCTCCCTTTCCTTTTGCCTCCCAGGTCCCACACCAAGCACTATAAAATCCCTTCAGTCTCTTCCCATTGCTCCATCGTCACTGATTGCTTCTCCTCCCCCACGCCCCGCCAGTCGAACAAAACTCATATATGGGCTGCGTCATAGTACATTTTAGGGCAAGGGAACCCCAAACCTCCATCCCTCCTTTTCTGGAACATGACCCTTTGAGCTACTTTAGGAACTCTTCCTTCCCAAACAAATCCCATCACCATGCTTTGGAGCTGTTTCAAAACGTTTTTCAGAACCGCACAAGGCACTGATATGAATAGAAGAAGCACTCGTGGGAGGACATTCATATTGATTATTGCAATCCTTCCCAGCCAGGAAGTGTTTTAGTCCTCTCCATCTTCCCAAGTCCCTCTTTAATGCCTCCATTAAAGGCTTTTAGTTCCATTTAAACAATTTATCCAAAGTGTTACCCAAATATACCCCCAAGTATTTGAAAGAGTGTTCTACCCACTTAAAAGGAAATGCTGTGTATAAGTAGTCCCTTAATGTTTGCGCAACACTGAAGCATAAGACTTCCATCTTTACAATATTGATTTTATATCCAAAGACTGTACTATAATGATCAGTCTCCCTCATCAGCTCTGGCAAGGACGGCAACGGTTCCCATATTATTTATTTTTATTTATTTATTTAGTTACACTTGTATCCCGCTACTTCCAGCGATCAGCAGCGGTTTTCTATACATAAGGGTGAGGCTGTACAGGCCAGAATTAGAGCATACAGTATGATTGCAGGGATGGGTAATAGTCACATCAAACGGTTACAGATTTACATTTGATTTCTTGAGAGGCGGGTTTACATATATACATAAATTACATAATTACAGGACGCATTTCTTGCTGATATGATTATTTTCAATGGGTATATTGCTCGAAAAGCATTACGTCGCTTTGCCTAGGTTAGGTTGTAATGAGACTGAAAGAGGTGCGTCTTAAGCTTTTTCCTGAAGTCCTTCAAGTCTTTGTTTGCTCTCAGTTCATAGGGCAGTTGGTTCCAGAGTAGTGGAGCAATAAAGGAGAACGCTCTGTTGGTGGTGTTTGCATTGCAATTTCTCAGGCTACTTGGGACATTATAAAGATAATATTGTCTGCAAAGAATGCAATTTTATGTCTCCTCTGCCATCTCTATCCCCTTGATGTCTTCTTGCCTTCACACTATTTCTGCCAGTTTCAATCACCAATGTAAATAGTAAGGGTGACAGAGGGCACCCCTGCCACATACCTCTACCTAATTGGAAACTATCAGAATATCCTTCATTTATTCTTATCAGAGCTGTTGGGGCTGCGTGTAGCACCTTTACCATCCTAGAAATTTCCCCTCGATCCCCATGCTTTCCAATACCTTAAACCTAAAACTCTATTCGATCCTATGAAAGCTTTTTCCACATCTACTGTCAAACCCAGCAGTACTCTCCCGCCCCCTGAACCTTCCAAATCAGATTCATCAATGTCCTTATGTTATCCCCCCTTACTGTCCCGAAACAAACCCGCTTGGTCATTCTTCACCAGCTCTGGAACAAATTTCTGCAGCCAGGTAGCCAAACAATTTGCCAAAACCTTGGCATCCAGGTTGATAAGGAAGATCGGTCTATTCGAGCCACAAATACTCTTATCTTTGCCTGCTTTGGCAGCACTGTTAACCCTGCATCACCATAGACTCAGGCACCTGGCCTCCTTCCAGTACCCATTAAACATTTCCACTAAGAGGGGGCCAACTGATCTTGGAATCATCTGTAGAACCTGGCAGTCTAGCCATAGAAACCAGGGACTTTATCCTGCTTTAGAGACCCGATCGCCAGCCTCACTTCCACTTCACTAATGTCCCTATCCAATATTGCAGCCTCCTCCGTCTCCCGTCTTGCAAATATGCATTCCCACAGGAAACCCTCATTTTTGGCTCCCATCTCCCGGTATTTAAATTTCAATAAAGCATTTGACACTGTTCCACATAGTTGACTTACAAACAAACTGAGCACCCTAGGGATGGACCCTAAAGCTACTGCCTGGATTAGAAATAGATTGAGTAGGTGACGACACAGGGTACAAGTAAATGGAGTTCTTTCTGAGGAGGAGGTTACCAGTGGAGTGCCACAAGGATCTGCCCTTGGTCCGATTCTTTTTAACATCTTTGTTAGTGATATTGCGGAAGAGCTGTTGGGTAAGGTTTGTCTCTTTGCGGATGATACCAAAATCTGCAACAGAGTAGACACCCAGGAATGTGTAGATAGCATGAGGAAGGATCTAGCTAAGCTTGACGAATGATCTAGAATTTGACAGCTGAGATTTAATGCTAAAAAATGTAGGGTCGTGCATTTGAGCTGCAACAGTCCAAGAGAGCAGTACAGTATAGGGGGTGACGTACTTCTGTCCACAAAAGAAAAATGGTACCTAGGTGTTAATGTTTCTGACGATCTCAAAGTAGCTAAATAGGTAGAAAAAGTGACAGAAAAAGCTAGAAGGATGCTTGGGTGCATAGGGAGAGGAATGGCCAGCAGAAGAAAGGAGGTGATAGTGCCTCTGTATAAGTCTTTGGTGCGACCTCACTTGGAGTATTGTGTGCAGTTTTGGAGAACACACCTTCAAAAGGATATAAACAGATTGAAGTCAGTGCAGGGGATAGCTACTAAAATGGTTAGTGGTCTTTAAAGCATATGAGGAAAGACTTAAGGACCTTAATATGTATACTTTAGAGGAAAGGCGGGACAAAGGTGATATGATTGAGACATTTAAATACCTCCATGGCATAAATGCACAGGAGGAGAGTCTCTTTCGATTGAAAGCAAGCTCTGCTACGAGGGGACATAGGATGAGGGTGAAAGGAGACAGACTCAGGAGTACTAGAGATGTATCTAAATTCAAAAAAGTATGGGACAAACACAGAGGATCTCTAAAGGAAAAAAGGGGACTCTTGTAGTGGTTGATAAGGAAGGGCAGACTAGACAGGCCATGTGTTTTTTTTCTACCATCATGTTTCTATGTTTCTAATATTCCTGAAAGACCACTCGTATTTTCGCTGATCCAAAGACAAGATCGCCCTTGGCATTCCTGATATTCACTATCTGCCCATGCAGAGGCCTCTCTTTCAGTTTTAACGCTAACACTCTTCTTGCACGATTTCCCACCTCAAAATAAGATTGTTTTAAAATATTCACCTCGTGCGCAAGTTGAGTAGCTCTTAAGTATCCCAATTCAGCTCTCAACATCCCCAAGTCTTCCAGGAACCCTAGAGTCCCGATCACTCTGGTGATGGGCCTCTAACAGGCGCACTCGGTTGCATAGGGTCCTTTCTATAACTCCCTTCTGCTTCCACCATCCTTGATGTGATGCTAAGCAGGTGCCCCCTAACTGCCACTTTAAATCCATCCCAGACCACCCCTAGGAGGACCCCATCCCTTTATTAAAACGGATATATTCCCCTATCACTTCCCACACCTTTATTGTACACTCCTTGTCCTCTAATATGGAATCATTTAAGTGTCAAAAATTCACTCCCCCTTCCTCTACTCCTAAATCAAAGATCACACTCACTGGGGCATGGTCTGTCCATGTGATTGATCCCACCTCTGCCTCCACCACCCTCGGTATCAAGGTCCTACTCAGCCAATCATATTGAGGCGGCTATAGGAATCATGTGGCATGGAGTAAAAGATGTACTGCCTTGCCGCAGGATGCCGGACTCTCTACACATCCACTAATCCCAACTGGTCTTTCATTTGAACTATTTTTCTGCGTTCCCCCTCCATGGACGCCCTCCTGTTGTTATCAATCTGTGGACTCAGCATTAAATTATAATCCCCTTCCAAGATACAAGGCACCATCTCAAACTCTTCCAGCTTATCCAAAAGCTTCTCCCTCTGCCCTTCATTTGGTCCATATATACACACCACCACTGCCTCCAGTCCTTCCATAACAACCCTTGACCCCAAATATGTACCCCCCTTTTTCTCTTACTATCTGTTTTACTTCAATCTGCTTATCATCACTCAGGAAAATCCTCCCTCCCTTTTTTTGGGTTCTCCCAATTTGTAGTCAAATAAACCTGAGACTATCTTCATGACCAAAGCATCCTTTCCTGCCCCACTCTCAAGTGAATTTTCTAGACACAAAATATCTGCCCTTAGTTGTCCTATTTATGATAGCTACAACAATCCTCTTGTCCCCTGTTCCCTTTCTTCCCTCTCCGCCCCCCATTCTCCCCTCTCCCTCCTTCCCTCCTTTGCCTTCACCCCACACCCTCTAGTTCCCTCCTCTCTGCCCCTTCCCCCACCTCCCAGCCTCCACCGCTAGAGGCTGCCTAACTAGAGTAGTAACACTCCCCCCTTCCCAACCCCCCCACCTGTCCTGTTCTTTCCGGTCCTCCCACCCTTCTCTCCCCCACTCACTCACCATACATTTTATCCCTCTTGCGTTCTCTCATTTGCTCCCTTCACTCCCAAATATCCTTCTCTATTAGGGCAGCTCACAATGTCACTGGCGACAGTAGCTGTACTGAAAGTCCAAAGGAATGTCTCTTTTCTTCATATTGGTGCTTCCTTCACCAGTCCTTTTCTCCTTTGTCTGGATCCTTCTTTGGACCCCCAGGTCCAATCACTGTGTTTTGGTCTATCTGTCATCTGCGTCACAGGTCCTGCCATGCCATCCACTTGCAGTCCCACTTCTCCAATTTATTTACATTCTCTTATATACCGCGCTATTTTCCATCAGTGCGGTTTACATTGAACAAACTGAAATTACATTGAACAGGGCATTATAACTTGGAGATAACTATTTTACAGGGAACATGGGCTATGGAGGGTTAAGTGGCTTGCCCAAGACCACAAGGAGCACCTGTGGGACTAGAAACCCTAGTCCTTCCGGCCCAAGGTTGCTGTCCTCTAGTGGGATTTGAACCCCCGACCTTCCGGCCTGAAGTACCTTGCCCCAACCACTAGTTCACTCCTCCATTCCACTCCAATGGCTCTCAACGCCTCCTCCACTGTGCAGGCCTGCCATGTGCGACCATCTTTTGTAAAAGCAAGCCTAAATGGATACAGCTATCTATATTTTAACTGTTCCTGCCTCAGTTTCTGAGTAATTGTACCCATCTCTTTTAACCATTGTAAAGTTCCTTTGGCCAGATCGGTGAAGACGGCTGATATCCTTGCCAGTCAAAGTGATTTATGGCCCGCATTTTCGCAGAGATCCATTCTTTGATAGTAACATCATGTAGACGAATTACTATGTCTCCTGGAACATTACTCTTGGGTAGTCTCAGCACCTGGTGAGCTCTATCAAGTTGAATAGATAGCGGCACCTCTTTTGCCCCACCACACCGCAAAATCTCCTTGCAGTTAGCCTCAGCTACCCTCTCACAGTCAAGGAGATCATTTTGCTTCCAGTGATCATCAGATGGTGTGGTTCAGTATTAGGACTAAAGCTGTTAAAATCCATTCAAAAGCAAGGGTCTTAGACTTTAGGAAAACTAACTTTGTCAAGATGGGCCAATACCTCAGGGAGTCGTTAGCGGGATGGGAACAGCTGGGGGATGCAGAAAAACAGTTGACAAAACTGAAAGTGGAAATTTTAAGGGCAACCAACCTTTTTGTTAAAATGGTAAATAAAGGTAAAAGGAAAAGGAGACCACTATGGTTTTCAAAAGTAGTTGAAAAAGTGAAGAAAAAAAGAGGGAGGCCTTCATAAAATACAAGAGATCACGGAAAGAGGCAGACAGGCATCTATATTTGGAAAAACTTAGAGAAGCTAGCAAAGTAATCAGAAAAGCAAAGATTCAAAAAGAGGAGGAAATAGCCAATGCAGTTAAATGGGAGGATAAGACATTTTTCAGATATGATAGTGAGAAGAGGAAGGGCAAAAGTGGTATTGTCAGACTCAAGGGTGAAGGGGAGGAATATGTAGAAGCTGATGAGGATAAAGCAGAATTGCTTAACAAATATTTCTGTTCTGTTTACAGATGAAGAACCAGGAGCAGGACCTCAGAAAACACCCACAAACAGGAACAGAAGCAAGGGGCATGTTGAACAATTTTCAGAAGACTGTGTTCGTGAGAAACTAGCTAAACTTGAAGTAGACAAAGCAATGGGACCGGAAGGGATACACCCTAGAATATTGAGGGAACTTGGGGACGTTCTAGCAGCTCCACTGACTGACCTTTTCAATGCCTCGTTGGAGTCGGGAGTGGTGCCAAAGGACTGGAGAGAGACACATGTGGTCCCTTTAGACAAAAGCGGAAGTAAGGATGTGGTTGAAAACAACAGGCCGGTTAGTTTTATCTTCGGTGGTGAGTAAATTATTGGAAAGAGAAAATAGTGAGGTTTCTGGAGTCTAGCGGATTACAAGATCAGAGGCAGCATGGATTCACCAGAGGCATGTCTTGTCAGACAAATCTGATTGATTTCTTTGACTGGGTGACCAGGGAGTTGGACTGAGGGAGAGCCCTAGATGTGGTGTATTTAAAGTTCAGTAAAGTCTTTGACACAGTTCCTCACAGGTGACTTATAAACAAACTGAACACCCTAGGGATGGACCCTAAGGTTACTGCTTGGGTTAGAAATTTGTTGAGTGGGAGGCGACAAAAAGTACAGGCAAAATGAGCTCACTCTAAGGAGAAGGAGGTTACCAGTGGTGTGTCCCAGGGATCTGTCCTTGGTCCGATTCTTTTTAACTTCTTTGTTAGTGATCTAGCTGAAGGGTTGTCGGGTACGGTTTGCCTCTTTGCGGATGATACCAAAATTTGCAATAGAGTGGACACTCAGGAAGGAATAGATAACATGAGGAGGGATCTAGCTAAGCTTGAAAAATGATCTAGAATTTGACAGCTGAGATTTAATGTTCAAAAATGCAAGGTCGTGCATTTGGGCTGCAGCAATACAAGGGAGCAATATAGTATAGGGGGTGAAGTACTTTTGACCAGTAAAGAAGAGTGGGACCTAGGCGTGATTGTGTCTGATGATCTTAAAGTAGCCAACAGGTAGAAAAGGCAACGGCAAAAGCTAGAAGGATGCTTGGGTGCATAGAGAAATGGCCAGCAGAAGAAAGGAGGTGATAATGCCTCTGTATAAGTCTTTGGTGCGACCCCATTTGGAGTATTGTGTGCAGTTCTGGAGACCGCACCTTCAAAAGGATATAAACAGGCTGGAGTCTATACAAAGGGTGGATACTAAAATGGTTAGTGGTCTTCATTATAAAGCATATGAGGACAGACTTAAGGATCTTAATATGTACACCTTAGAGGAAAGGCGGGATAGAGTTGATATCATTGAGATGTTTACATACCTCCGTGGCATAAATACAAAGGAGGAGAGCCTCTTTCAATTAAAAGTAAGCTCCGCTACAAGGGGACATGGGATGAGGGTGAAAGGGGATAGATTCAGGAGTGATTATGTGGAAATATTTCTTTACGGAAAGAGTAGTGGATCCATGGAATAGTCTCCCAGTGGAGGTGGTAGAGATGAGGACAGTATCTGAATTCAAAGAAGCATGGGACCAACACAGAGGATCTCTAAAGAAAAAAAGCGGACTGTTGTAGTAGTTGATATGGAAGGACAGACTAGATATGCCATGCGGTCTTTTTCTGTCATCATGTTTCTGTTTCTATGTTTAAGGAACTCAGGCTCCTCCGGGACTCTCTTATGCACAAATTATTTTGTCGTGAATAGTTTTCCCTGTCCTCAATCTTAAGCATTATCGTTTCTTTCCACTCCTCATTCTTTTGTACCAGGATCACCAGAGCTGCCTGCTCACCTGACAGCTTGTCCAAGTGCTCCTCATGTTCTCACACTCTACGGCCCAGTTCCTCTAGCTCCTCTTTGACTTCGCCTATCAGGCCCCCCAATTCCATTCTCACGGTGGTGATCTCCTTCTTCAGCTCCTTGATCCATTCTTTTAATTCAGCCCTTGACACCTGCGATACCGTCACCTTACTGCTCTCCACATTGTCGTCTCTCTCATCCTCCTCCTCCATGTCTGGGCACCGCGGTCCAATGGCCACCATCGTACCATTCCTGCTGTCTTGTACTTTGCCTCTGAATACACAAGCACCTTCAGGTCCATGTTTTTTTGTCTTGTCGTCATGTCACTACATCCAAACCTCGCAGGGCTATTCGCTGCTGGGTTTTCAAGTTGTGAAGGCTCAATGTGCTGCTTTTTATCAGAGATCATCATTGGAGCTTGCCACTTAAACCGCCATCGAATTGGGTGACATCACTTCCTCCATTTCTATGTTTTCTGGCCCATGTGCCACTTTTTAAAATCGCTACTCCCACTGGATGTGGAGTGACCCACCCACGCAGAGGCTCTAAGTTTGGCAGAGCCTCTTGTAAAACCCCTAAGGGAATTCTCCTGGTCCTGACTTGAACATGCTTAGTCCCTTGAGCTCTGTTGAATTGCATCACCCACCTGTGAGGATCTATATTCTTTGTGAGAACACAGGGTACAGATACGTAAATTAGCATTACTCAGCTGGACAATGTACTATCTCCTTTCACTCAGTACAGTATTTATTATTACTCACCTGGGTATGAGTCAGTAACTGCTCTTTTTCCTGACTCCTGCAGATCCCAGACATTCGGCTCTTCCTCTTGTTTAATCCTTGATAAGATATCGGAATTGATCCCTTCATAGCCTGTTTCCAGGAATAAACATGAAAAATGAGTTATAACTTCCCTTATTTTCACAGGAAAATATACAGCAATAGCTCCCACAGGAAGCAGCACATGATGAGGGAGGATCTACCACTGCCATCCATCATAAATCAGAGGCATCTGGGGGTCATTATATCTTACTTTAAATATTTTGGTAGTGGAACAAGTCATACAATTGTATAATAAATAGCTTGAATCGCTTAAGAAAAGGGGGCTGTGATTGTTTGACAGATTTTCAAGAAGCTGCACATAATGAGGTCTCTTAGTATTAAGGCTGATTTAGGGGACTCCAATGGCCATCTTGTGGGATGACTGCGTAGCCCTTCAGCACCGTTTCCCCTCAGAATCAGATCCAAGATTTTACACACCATCCCTGCGAGAGTATGAAATTCTACGAGAATTAAAGAGGAGATGCGCTTGCTGATGAAAGGGAAGGCGTGGCCTGGTGAGGGCAGGGTTCAAATCTTAACCCTTCCAATACTCCTGTCTTTGGACAAGTCCCTCTAAGGGTAATTTTATAACTTCCGGCATTAGTGAGAATGTGTGTTGTGCTTTTCAATAGCAAATTCCTCCATCAGAAACCCTCCTCAAACAGTGGGTAAACTTAGATACATACAAGCCGTACACACGTAACTTTACTCATACAGAGGCCAATTCCATTATATGCACGTTATGGCCACGGGCATGTTCAAATTGTAAACGTACCTGATTTAAACGGGATTCAGCATTAGACGCACACATGGTTTCGAAACAGGGACATACATGTTTGCGGCGCTGTACGAACAAAGCGCTATAGATTAAGGGACACGGCTATACTTAGCAAACAGCTTTGTATGTCCCCGCCTTCACCGTGTTCATGGCTAGACGTTCATGAACCCACCCCTCTCCGCGACAGACCCATGCCTCTATGTAAAACATGCATCACTGAAGCTGTTCCACTCACTGACAGTGTTGTGCTGATGCAAACCACACATGAATACTGATGATACAGAAATGGTGATGCAAACTAGACTATCTATGACCCGGCGAAAAGCGGTATATAAATATGGCTAAATAAATAAATCAATCTATACCAGTCTGTTGCATGCCCAGAACACTGCAAAGATGCTCTGTGCACTCTGTGATAGTTTAGAAGCAGGTAGAAAGTGATGTATTTGACATGACATAGCTCGTATCACAACATACATGGCAGTGGAAGACATCCTTAGTTATGCTTGCATTGGTCTTCTCAGAAAACAGTCTATGCAATGCTCAGTATGGCCCAGACGAAATCAGAAGAAGATCTTTATACCGAAACATCAGAACTTCTCCCTGTCACTGATAAGAGACCTATGATGGTGCCCCTGGGCATGTGTTAGTGCTGTTTGCACGGTTGACTGCTCTCATTCTGAGGGGCCCCTATTAGTGACAGGGATAAGTTGTGACATTGTGCTATAGAGAACCTCCTCTGATTTAATCTCCCCGATCACACAAGCACCTGGTGAAGCTGCGGTCATCCCTACAGTCCGGGTACATTTCTGTCCTCCCAGATTAGCAGAATGAGCACAATTGATCCTCCTGTGTAACACTCAGACCACACACATCCTCTCATTTGCAGTCACAACTACCATCGTCTGCCAAAACCATGCCCTGCATCCACACACAGATGCTGTGAAGCCATGATGGCGTGGCGTCTCAGGATTCCTCAGCTGATCTGCGTTTCTCAGGCAAACACGATTCTGCTCCCTACTACCTCACATACCATCCCTACATCTACATTCACATTGTTCCGGACACTGGGATTGTTAGGGAAGGTGAGAATAGCCTCTTTGGCACAAGCAGCAAATGTCAGCAGAGCCAGAATAAAGTCTATTACAGTGCTTTATATTTCTGTAGGGGTGTTTTTATTGTTCCTTAACTTTACAAATGTTCCTCACCAGTGCATTCCATTCTGTGCAACTGCATCTTGTGCCCTCCCAGACAGCAGACACCCAAGTTCAGTGCAGACGTGTCACAGCCATTCATCTCTATGGGTTGCGTTGGGGATCAGAGCTGAATATTTCTAAGTCCTGGCCTTATTCCACTTTCCGTAAGTATAACTTGGATGTCCGCGGGCAATGCTGAAGACATATGGGCCTCCACAGAATACGCTTTACACGGCTCCACGGCTGGCCACGCCCCTGTTATATCCCCTCCTGCCCACGTTCCGAGATCCCTGTGCTAGCGCCGTGTACGTGCAGATATGTGTGTTCTCGGAATACTGCTCTAGACGTATTCGCAAGATAAACGTCTAACCCGCACGTCTAACCGGCTTATTCGTGGCTCAGAATGATCCCAACAGAGGGGGCACAATTATATAATACTCACTTTCAGAGGGAAAGCACTAATTTATCCAAGGAAATGGTTTTGAAAATTACCTTCCCTATATTTCCTCACCTGAAATGTCCAATTGGATTGTAAGCTCACTGAGAGCAGGGACAGACTGTACCTCAATTATAAAAATGCTGTAAAGCCCCTTGAAGCTAAAAATGGAAAGTGATACAGAAATTGAAAAACATAGCCATTGCAATTAAATTCTTAACAGCTGACATACTGAAATAAACTTCTGGAATATAAGCAATCTGATCAAACGGTGGAAAGAATAAGTTCCTCCAGTCTCAGTCAAAGTATAAACAGCCCCACATGTAGTATCAAGAAACATTTTCCATGGCCAGACAGGTCCAGCAATGCCCAGACTGTAGCTGAAGGCAAGTTACATTCAGGTACAGTTGGGATTTTTTTGTACCCCTTGGAGGACTTACAATCTAAGTTAGTATTTGAGGTAATGGAGGGTTAAGAGACTTGCCCAAGATCACAAGTAACAGTGGGACTTGAACCCTGGCTTCCCTGGCTACTGCTCTGACCATTAGGCTTCTACAATTTTTTTTTTTAATTTTTTTTTTACAAAAATGTTACAATATATCAAGAAGTTACAACATTCTTGAAGAAACAGGAAGGCATCTAAGAAATAAACATTAGCAAAAACCAACTGGTACCAATAAAGCAATTCAAACCGAGACATCTTCCACACTAGCCCACAACAGAGGAGTAGAGGAGTCATACTAAATATAGACCAAAAAATGATAGGAAAATTAAGGCATTTGCAAACACAGGAATAATAATTTATGAGAGAACTGGAGAACCCCCCACCGAGGACTCCAAGCGTTTAGCATTAATGAAAGCAATAAGTTGGGACGGTTCATAAAACACATAAGAAATTGATTTTAACTTTACTAAACATTTACATGGATGTTTGAGAAAAAACAAACCTCCCAACTGCAGAATACCAGGGCGCAACAAAGGTGAAATTAGACTTACCTGCTAATTGTTGTTCCTTACGGAACTCCAGTCTGGTCCCGAAACCTCTGGGTTCCGCTCCTCTTCCAGCAGCTTGGAGACTGAGAAACATCACACTTGTGATGTCACTGGTACATAAGCTCCGGAACCGCCTCCAGACACCAGTAACCTATTGACAAAGCAGACTCCCCGGAGCAACAATTAAGTAGTAAACAATATACCCAACAAGAACACTGACTAACCTTATTCAAAACCCCCCAACAATCACACGTGGACCGCAGACTGTTCCAGAAATGCCCCGGTCCGCCTCCCCCCTGTAGGGATTATGGCATCTACTTAAACTGCAAGAATGCCTATGTTGGAGAAAAAACGCAGTCACCTGATCTCCTCTTGCCTGTGCTACTTACTTGTACCTTCCCCGTGCTTCAGGCACTCAAGAACTACAAACCCCAGGGCGGGATACGGGACCAGACTGGAGTTCCGTAAGGAACAACAATTAGCAGGTAAGTCTAATTTCACCTTCCTTAACGTCCCTCCAGTCTGGTCCCGAAACCTCTGGGGATGTAACAGAGCAGTGAAAAATCAATGGGTGGGATCCTGCATACCTGCCTGAAGCACCACAGATCCAAAACAGGTATCCCTTCCCGCCTGGGCATCCAGCCGGTAATGCTTGACAAAGGAATGCAGAGATGACCAGGTCGCTACCTTACAAATTTCCGCAGCCGGCACTAAACTGCGCTCCGCCAAGGACGCCGCCTGCCCCCTCGTAGAGTGAGCTCTCAACCCTTTCGGCACTAACCTGCCCTTGAGCAGATATGCAGACGCGATCGCCTCCTTCACCCAGTGGGCGATGAAAGCCTTAGAAGCTGCCTCTCCCTTTCGCGCCCCCGCAAAGAGCACAAAAAGCCTATCCAACTTTCGGAAGGACCCCATCCTACGCAAGTAGAGCTTCAAAGCCCTCCGGACATCCAGGCCGTGTAAGCGCTTTGAGGAAGAGCTGTCAGCTGCAGAACCAAAAACGGGCAAAGAAACCACTTGGTTCAGATGAAAAACCGAGACCACCTTTGGCAAAAACGACGGTACCGGCCGCAGGACTACCTTTGACTCACTAAAAGATAGAAAGGTTTTTTGACAGGACAACGCTTGCAGCTCGGAAATTCTCTGCGCTGACGCAATAGCCACCAAGAATACCACCTTCAAGGTCAGGTCCTTAAGCGACGCCCTCGACAGCGGTTCAAAGGGTTCGCGCCCCAATGCGTCAAGAACTAGAGGCAAATCCCAGTTCGGCACCACCGGCCTCCTTGGAGGGCGCAACAGGGCTACTGCCCTTAAAAAAGTTTAATATCCGGATGTACTCCCAACGACACCCCTTGAACCTTGCCTCTATAGCAGGACAGAGCCGCTAACTGCATCCTTAGGGACGAGGCCGCCAAACCTTTTTGAAAACCATCCTGCAGAAACGACAGGACCTGTGAAATAGAGACTCTCAACGCCTTGAGCTGCCTCTCCTGACATCAAGCCTCAAAAATTCGCCAGACCCGAATATAGGCCAAAGAAGTCGAACGCCGACGAGCCTTAAGCAAAGTGGATATAACTGCCGCCGAGTACCCCTTTGCCGTCAACCTTGCCCTTTCAAGAGCCAGGCCGTAAGCGAGAACCGATCCACGCGAGGCATGACCAGCGGCCCTTGAGTGAGAAGGTCTACCCACCGAGGAAGCCGCCACGGCTGTCTTATCACAAGCCTCATCAAGTCTGCATACCACCGTCTCCTGGGCTAATCTGGCGCGATCAATATCACCTGACCTCGATGACGCTCTACGCGCTGCAGCACTCACTCTATCAAAACCCAGGGTGGAAACACGTACAGAAGCTGATCCTCTGGCGAAGCCTGAATAAGAGCATCCAGCCCTTCTGACATTCGCTCCCTTCTCCTGCTGAAGAAGCGACCCACCTGAGCCGACCGAAAAGACGCCATGAGATCCATCACCAGCATCCCCCAACAACAGACCAGCAAGGCGAACACCTCCGGGTGAAGGATCCACTCTCCCGGGTCTACTTTTACCCGACTCAAGAAGTTGGCCTCCACATTGTCCACCGCTGCTACATGTGCTGCCGACAGTGCCAGAAGATTCTCCTCGGCCCACGCGAACAAATCCCCGGCCTCGGCTTCGAGAGCCACACTGCTGGTGCCCCCTTGACGACTGATATACGCTACCGCCATCGCATTGTCGGGAAACACCCTAACGGCTTTCCCTGTGAGAGCAGGCTGAAGACCGAGCAGCGCCTTTGCCACCGCCCTCAACTCTAGCCTGTTGATGGGTCAGCTCCTTTCCAGTTCTGTCCATTGCCCCTGAGCGAAACTGCCCTGACAGTGAGCCCCCCAGCCTGAGAGACTGGCATCCGTCGTCAATGCAACCCACTCGGGGGCCTCTAAGGACATTCCTCTTTCCAGATTTCCTGGGCGCAACCAGCAGCACAGCGCCTGGCGCGTTTCCGGAAGACAGGGCAGCCATCTTGTCAACGTATCCGTTTGAGGGGACCATCTTCGCAACGCCCTCTGTAACGGCCTCATGTGCGCTCATGCCCAGGGAACAAACTCGAGCGTCGCCGCCATTGTTCCCAGCAACTGCATGTAGCTCCATGCCGTGGGGGATGATACGTGGAGAAAATCCTGGACCATCTGCCGAAGACGTTGCGCTCGCATCTTTGGTAGAAAAACTTTTCCTAAGTTCGTATCGAAGTGCGCTCCCAGATAGTCCAGGTGCTGCGATGGTGTCAACTTGCTCTTGGACATGTTGACCACCCAGCCGAGACTCTGTAGAAACGCCACCACCTTGGCGGTCGCCGCTTCGCTTTCTGCTCTTGACTTTGCTTGGATCAACCAATCGTCTAGATAAGGGTGCCAGCAAGATTCTACTGAAGATTATTCAAAAGAGACTACAGCCATACCTACAACAAGAACTACCTGAAGTGCAAGCAGGGTTCAGGAAAGGGCGAGGAACGAGAGACATCATTGCGGATGTGAGATGGATCCTTGAAAAGACTAAAGAATACCAAAAGGATATCTATTTGTGCTTTATCGACTATAGCAAGGCTTTTGACTGTGTAAACCATGAGAAACTCTGGGCCACATTAAGAAGCATGGGTATACCAGAACACCTGATCGTTCTCTTGCGCAATCTGTACATTGATCAAGAAGCAACAGTTCGAACGGAACAAGGAGAAACAGAATGGTTTAAAATAAGCAAAGGTGTAAGACAAGGCTGCATACTTTCCCCCTACCTGTTTAATTTATATGCAGAACAAATCATCAGAGAAGCAGGACTGTATGAAGACAACAGAGGTGTGAAGATTGGTGGAAGACTCATCAACAACCTTAGCTATGCTGATGATACCACATTACTGGCTGAAAGTGAAGATGATCTGAAGCATTTGCTTCTCACAATCAAAAAACATAGTCTCAAAATGGGCCTGCACCTTAATGTAAAGAAGACAAAGATCATGACAACTGGCATAATCAACAGGTTCATCGTTGAAGGAGAAGAAATTGAAATCGTGAACAACTTTAACCTACTTGGATCAACTATCAACAAAGAAGCAACAAGCAGTCAAGAAATCAGACGACGCATTGCTCTTGGCAGAATGGCTATGAAAGACCTAGATAAGATTCTCAAGAGCAGAGATGTCTGTCTCCATACAAAGATTCGACTTGTTCAAGCCATGGTATTTTCAATAACATCATATGGATGTGAAAGCTGGACAGTGAAAAAGACAGACAGGAAGAAAATTGATGCCTTTGAATTATGGTGCCGGCGGCGAATACTGTGTATACCATGGACTGCCCGAAGAACAAACCAGTCAGTACTAGAGGAGATCAAACCTAAGCTTTCTTTAGAAGCTCAGATGACAAGACTTCGACTTTCATACTTTGGACACATCATGCGAAGAGAGAGATCATTAGAGAAAGACATCATGCTTGGCAAGATAGAAGGTCAATGCAAAAGAGGAAGGCCAGTAATGAGATGGATCGCTACAATAACAGCAGCTACGGGTACCAGTCTGTCAACAATGAGCCGCCTGACTGAAGACCGAACACAATTTAGGATAGCTATCCAGAGGGTCGCCATGAGTCTACTCCGACTCAACGGCACTTAACAACAACAACAACAGCACACCCTCCTTTCGCAGAGCCGCTGCCACGACCACCATCATTTTGGTGAAGGTTCGCGGCACCATCGCCAGTCCAAAAGGTAACGCTTGGAACTGAAAATGCCCCAAAGGCACTGCAAACCTGAGAAACATTTGGTGCTCTCTTCGTATCGGGATGTGCAGATACGCCTCCGAGAGGTCCAGGGACGTGAAGAAATCCCCTCTTTGAACCGCCACTATCACCGAATGCAAGGTCTCCTTCCGAAAATGGGACACTTTGAGACAACGGTTTACTCGCTTTAGGTCCAAAATTGGCCTTAAAGTACCCTCTTTCTTCGGCACTATGAAATAGATGGAGTATCGACCGCTGCCGCATTGGTCTGAAGGAACCGGCAGTATTGCGTTGAGGGCTAATAACCTCCGCACCGTGTCGTGCACTGCCCTTTGCTTGAGCCTTGCCCCACATGGTGACCGCACGAAAGAATCTCTCACTGGTCTCTGGAACTCTAAGGCATAGCCCTCTCGAATCACTTCCGGCACCCACTGATCCGACGTGATCTGGACCCAAGCAGGGTAAAAATCCCGTAACCGACCCCCGACGGGAACCAACCCCACCTGGGCCCGCTCGGCTTCACTGTGACTTCCGAGAACCTGAGGAAGCGGAGGAGGAGGTGGCCCCAAACCCCCGAAACCCCTGGTTTCTGTAGGGAAAACGCCCACGCTGAGTTTGTCCAAATCTGGGGAAACGAAAGCGTCGAAAATCTCGAAGCGGCCCCTTAGGTCCGGAAGAGAGACGCCCCTGTTTCTGTTTGTCCTCCGGCAATCTGCCGCCCTTAGACTCCCCCAAATCCTTAACCAACTTATCCAAGTCCTCTCCAAACAATAGCTTCCCCCTAAAAGGAAGCTTACTCAACCGTGCTTTGGAAGCTCCGTCCGCCACCCAGTTGTGTAGCCAAAGGTACCGCCGAGCAGCCACCGCCGACACCATACTTCTTAGAAAGGCCTCTGATAAGGTCATAATGAATATCCGCCAAATAGGCAGCCCCGGATTCCAACCTGGCTGCCTCTGCCAAAATCTCCTCGGCTTTATCTGTCTGAATACGCTGTACCCATCTCAGGCATGCTCTCGCTACCCAAGCCCCACAGACGCTGGCATCGAGAGTGCATTGACTTCAAAAACCTGTTTCAACACAGCCTCCAATCTCCGGTCCTGGGGGTCTTTAAGGGCCGCACCCCCTTCAATGGGAATGGTAGTTTTCTTAGTAACTGCCGACACTGCGGCATCAACTCTGGGAGACTTTAACAACTCACGATCCTGGTCCACTAGCGGATAAAGCCACGCCATCACTCGAGAGCCCTTTAGAGCAGACTCCGGCAAATTCCATTCTTCCTGAATCATCTCCTTAACCACTCTGTGCACCGAGAAAGCACTCTGAGTCTTGTGAAAAGCCTGCAACAACGGATCCTCCAGGGAGGAATCCTCCGACGGCCCCCCTGTCGGCATATTTAGTGCTTTCAGCATTTCCGAGATAAGAGCCGACAACTCCTCTCTCCGAAAAACGCGCACGACCCTGGCCTGATCTTCATGCTCCACAATTTCGCCACCCTCCAGGTCGTCCTCCAAATCTAACTTGATATCCTGCTCCTCCGAATGGAGGCCCTCCGATAGCACGGACTGAGCCGACCGCTCCCTGTCGACCCTTGACATCTTCGCTAACAGACCTGTCATGTCTGCATCCATTGGCGCCCCCGGCCGTTTCAGCCCTGAGGTCCCTTCTGAGGCCCCGGAAATCCACGTACCTGAAGAACTGCTAAGGGCCTTCTGAAGCAGCATCACAAAATCTGGAGAAAAAATTGCCGCCAAGCACCTGGCAGTGCGGGCTGCGCAGTAGGAGGCTCAGAAGACGACGTGCCTAGCATGGGCTTCAGAGAAGGGAAGCTTGGGGAACCTGGCTGATGAGGGGATATGGGGACCTTCCCCCTAGCGTCCTCTGCCTGCTCTGCGGCCAGTTCCAGGGCTGCAGTCTCCTGAGTGCAGCCCTTACAAATCCCCGCTTCTGACAGGGTGCCTTTTTTAGCCTCACAAATTAAACAAAGAGGTCTAGGCATCCTGTCCTCTGAACGGTGCTCTAACCCTATCCAGCACCGTGCCTACGTCCTGCTCCCAGCACCGACCAAACTACTGCGCTGTGCTATGGCTTCCTGTTCTATTTTTTTGTTTGTTTGTTTAAATTAAATTAACACCGATGAAGCACTCTCCGTGCCTCCAAACTAACCTCCAGAACCCCGCCGTGAAACGAGGCTGCCCGACACCTCTAGTAGCCGCTGAAGGCCAAATAAACTGAACGCGGCCTTTTTCCCGTGCTTTCTCCATGTGGCTCAACTGACCTGCCGACGCCACGGCGTTGCGCTAGACGGAGCCCCGAGTCCTGCCGGCTCTCCCGATCAGCGAGGCCCCTCTTACCTGCGGCCTGGGACGCCAAGACTCGATTTCTGCCGCTCTGGGCTCTACCGCTGTGCGCGGGAGGCGCCGGGTCGGAGCTCTCAGCGCCGCGCAGGAATGTGAGGAAGAAACTTCTCTCCTGCTGCACTGCCTGTACCCCCAACGGCCTCGGTAGCTCTAGAAGGCAACACTTCTGTGCGCTACGGGCCTCGGAACCGGACTGCTTCTGGTGAGTCTTTGCCTCCCTCCAGTCAAGCAGATGCCACCGGGGGGGGGGGGGGTGTGTGGAATAGGACCTTAGCACCTACAGCACAGTACACACACGGCCCAGCCAAACTGAAGGCCTCAGAATAAAATAAAGAAAATAAAGAGAATACAGAAAATAAAGAAAATAACCGAGTAAAATAAAGGACCAAAATAAAGGACCCTTAACCAGCCAAAACCCACTGGCTCCTAACTCTCCTTAATTGCTCCTCTGGTGAGCCGTACTCGGCTCACCACCCTCCAGCTGCTTGGAGACTGAGGTAACTGGTGTCTGGAGGCGGTTCCGGAGCTTATGTACCAGTGACATCACAAGTGTGATGTTTCTCAGTCTCCAAGCTGCTGGAAGAGGAGCGGAACCCAGAGGTTTCGGGACCAGACTGGAGGGACGTTAAGGAAAGAAATTCTTTTCTACGCTTCTGTGTAGTCATAGCCAAATCAGGATAAATCCTAACTATTAACCCTCTAAGGGGTATGTTCCTTTTCCTAAAAAAAAGCTTCAACAGCCACTCTCTATCAGATAGGAGAGTGAAGGTTACCAATAACATAGAAGGAACAGGATCTTCACATTCAGAGCTCTCCAACAACTCAGAGACATTTAAGATATTAACTTGTTTCTGAGAACTTCCCATCATAACATTCCCAGTATCAGGGTCAGCCAACGTTGTCTTGACCCTAGGTAAATAATAAACTCTAACCAAAGGTGGGATTAGATCAGAGGAAACCCCCAACACTTCTACTAAATATAAGCGAAACATTTCTCTCGGAGAGATAGACATTATTCTGGGAAAATTAATTATTCTAAGATTATTCAACCTAAGAGAATTGTCCATCTGTTCCAGCTTAACCTGTGTTGAGAGAAAAGCTTTCTTAAAGACATCCACTTGTCCTTCCAACGCCTCCACCTTCCGTTGTGCTTCAGTTACTTCTGAATGTAAAACAGTAACTTTTTGCTGGAAACCATCCATGGCCAACCCATACTCATCCACTTTCTATTCCAAAGAAGATACCTATGGCACCATCGCTTCCCCCAAAGAGAGAATAGCCTGCCAAATGGTCTCCAGTGTAGAAGTCTCAGGACGCTGTAGCGTAAATTGTTGCTGCGATGTTAACATCTTTGAATCTGCTTCCAAACGTGCTATCTGCTGCTGCCCTCGGTCCACAGCAACCCACTGACCCAGAGGCTCTCCTTCGCTCGGCAACGAAGCTGTTTCGGACTCGTGCAGCCCAGTGGCAATCTGCGCGCAAACTTGCAGCCCCTCCGCTCCCGGTCCAACCAAGCCCTAGCTACCTCCAACTTCGGGAGGGAGCCGAGCTCCAAGAAGCCTTCTGGCAAGGGCTGTCCTCGAGTCTCTTTCGTTGTTGGTCTCTCAGGGGAGAGAGATATACCGGAAGCAGACGCCGAGCCACCCGACTCCAGCGTTCGGTCAGCCCGGGACTCATCCCCTTCTCCTGCCGGTGTTCGCTGAGCGCGAGAAACAAAGGAGTCCATGGGACCTGAAGAAATCGGCATAGAGGTTGGGGGAGGTTGGGTGGACTCAGCCAACCCCTTTACCTTACGTTTCCTTCCCATATAGCAAAAGAAGAAAAATGCGCTTACAGCGAAACAGCAAGTGCCGCCATCTTGACCAAGACTCCTCCCAGGCTTCTACAATTTAGAACACGAGACACTGACCTGCTCTTAAGAGACTGGTCCACCAATCTTTAAAAAACAAGAGGGGGAAAATGCAATGAGAATGTAAATAAGTGAAGGTCAACTCCTGCTCTATTAGACAAGGAGCCCCCAGGAGAATGTGTGTAAGATTTCAGCAGATGAACCAATGTATGACTCCTGCTGGACTTGCTCAACCCAAAGATATTTTGCACCTTAAGTGAAGAGTCCCGTTAATATGGGGCCAAGTTAAACATGGATCCTGGAATTCACGCTATAAACATTGATCATAATACTGGTTTCAAAAAGGCCAATATTCAGAGGCAATGGTGGTCCGTCATGGTGCTTACATCTCTATGGGGTATTCAGCAGCCATATCTGGACAGGAGCTGCTGCTGAATCTCTGGGCTCAGTGGTACTAACTGTGTAAGTGCTGACACCCGGTTAGCAGGATTTTCAGCCAGCCCTTGCCTGGATTCCATCATACTTCTGCTTTTCATGCGGCCAAAGTTATCTAGACAGGGGACACTGAAAATCTCACTAACCAGGTAAGTGCCAGCACATACCCAATTAGTGCCAGTACTGCTCCCATTATGCCCACAGACCACCCCTGCACTAATGGGACAGTGCCAGGGCAGACTGGGTTGATATTCAATGACACAATCTGTGACCAGCTAAGCGCTCTGAATACTAGCCCGACTGAGCCAAAGCGAAAGATGGACGGCAAACAACAACATTCAACAGAGCCCTATCCTTATATGCTCCATCCTTATGGAACATCCTGCCAGAGACTATAAGATCTATGAGTGACCGGCTGACCTTCAGGAAAGCAATAAACACACACCTCTTTACTGAACATTATGGACCATATGTATGATATGCCTGCAATCTCCACTCTCTGTACCCTCTCTCTATATGCTCCCACACACCCCTCCCCCCCCCCGGGCACTGATCCACCCACCCAAACTCTACCCTTGCCCCCCTCGGTCTTCTACCACCTCGTATCCTCTGCTAGTCTGCATTCTCCCCATCTCCCAGCCAACTACCTCAAAAAACCCTAATCAACTATTAACAGCACCCCCATATAACCATCTGTTTTACTCCGCTTGTTCAATGTATAGTTCACGTTAACGTTACAATGTAAACCGCTTTGAATCTAAGATAAACTGGTATACGAAATAAAACAATAATTTCTTGTTAAATAAATAAATAAATCTAGAAGGTCTTTAGTACGGAGTTAATAAGTTTCTATATAATTGTTCCTTGTAAACTGCCTTGTGCAGTAGTTAAATGTTATCTGTAAACTGCTCTGATTACCAAGACAAAGCGGTATATAAAAATAAACAAATAACAGACATGTACCAGAATGCTGTAAGGGGATGGACGTAGTTATTTAAGTCTGCAGGGGTAGGAGGGGAGGAGATTGAATATATCAAAGGCTCATTCCCAAGATCTGTGCAGGATAAACAGTGTAAAGGTTGAAAAGAGCAGGAGCCAGGAATGATTCTTTGGGGACACCGTTTTCAGGGATCCTGGTGTGGTGCTCCACCTTTTAACTAACAGCTGGCCCTGATGTATATCAAATGAAATAAACATAAACATTTCTTGTATTACTCTTATCATAGATTGATCCCGGAGGCAGATCTGTATCTTTAGGAGCAGCCTACAATGTCCTAAGCTGGGGAGAGGTCGATAAACACAGCACCACACTTTTCACTGGTCTCAAATTTGCTCCAATGTAGTACTGAAGCCAGGTCGTAACCCTTTATACAGGTCTACTCCTATTTTTCAGCCTTGCTCCAGAAAATGGAGGAGGATCCATCTCTGATTTAAAGGGGTGAGGGGAACTTGTTGCCCCTCACTCCTGGATCTCATCCAGCCAACTTAATATAAATCCTGACCCTATCTTAAGTTCCTGGAGTAAAGGATGTACAAAAAAACCACCTCATATTCCTGTGTCTGCTAGAAATGCAGATAATGCAATCCTTACCTAGAGAGATCAGGGTCTCATAGTTTTCCTTCATCACCTCCCTGTAAAGCTCCTTCTGCCCTTCATCTAAATACCTCCACTCCTCCTGGGAGAAAGAGACACTGATGTCCTCAAACGTCACCCGCATCTGAAAAACAAACCAGAAACATAGTCAGGGACATGGGGAGATGCTCAGAATGCATTAGATTTCAGCTGGTTTTATTCACCTGTCATTTTATCACGGACGAGGTAGATGCCAGGATCCCTCCCCATCATCTCCCACACTTGTCCAAAATTCCCTCAAACCATTGCAGGATTCTCCACCCATGTTCCTTCTGGCAAGGATGATGCTTCAATATTGCATTTTCAATTGCAGGGGTAGGCAGAATTTGTAGGACTCCTGGGAGACCTGCCTGTCCCAAGTGACTGAAAACTGATATTGATGCACCATCTCCACCAGCAGAAATGTAGGTGTAGGACTCTCATGCAGCTCTGAGATAATGTTGGATTTGTCCCCCTATGTGTGATCCTAGAGTTCATTTACCTTTGGACTCCTGAGTTTGCAATTTTTTTTTATTTTTAATTTTAAGTTTTTATTAAGTTCTTCAATAGGCAAGACACATCACAATATGTTCAACAATAAACATCAATGAATTAACATGTAACACTTTCCCCAAGACATGCCCATTACAGCATACAAGTCCTCCCCTTACCTATATACCGCCATCCTTTTCATCGCTCCTTAGTTCCCCCCCCTCCTCCCAAAACACTTTCTTCAACTGTATTGAAAAAATAATTTTTTATACATAGCTTCATCCAACAATTCCGCTACAATAAGCTTATACAGGTTTAATCAACCCCTCCCGTCCTTCTCCCTAATTCCACCTCCTCCGCCTCCAGTAACCCCCCTACCCACATCCTACCCTTGCCTTACACTTACCCACTTATAACTCATCTCCTCCCCTCCCCCCGCTTTTCCCCCAGTCCTCCCTTCCCTCCCCCTACTCCCCTCCTATTCCCCTCCTATATACAAACTCTCAGTCGTCTTACCCTAACTCTAACCCCACTCCCTCACCCCCGCTACACCCCTCTCCCCTCCCCCTCCCCCTCCTCTACTACTCCATCCTTCCACATGCCCTCTCTTAACCATCTCCATACCCCCCTCCCACCGTTTCGCCATTTGTCTCCCTCTTCCCTTTGTTTCCCCCGTTATTTTATACATAAGATAAATTTCTGACATTCTCTTAGCGTAACTATCCATAGATGGTAGAATCTTTCTATTCCAGTGCCATGCTATTTCGCATCTGGCCGCCGTGACACAATACCAAATGATGCTCCACTCTCCTTCCCACTGCCCGTCCTTCTTTTGCAGGAGACACATTTCAGGAGTCAGCTCTGTACATGATCCCACAATTTTATTAATGTTATCCCCAATCTTTCCCCAATACCTTTGAACCACTGGGCATGACCACCACATATGCATCCATGTCCCCTTTGCCGCACTGTCTCCAACATTCATTCGTCTTCAATACCCCCGCTTTATAGAGCCGCTCCGGTGTGAGATACCACCTACTCAGCACCTTGAACCCATTCTCTCGTAATGCCGTGGCAATAGTGAATTTGGCTATACCCATCGCCACTCCCTCCCATTCCTCCACCTCCCACACCACCCCTAAATCCCTTTCCCACGCTTCCATGTAGCTCAATTTTCCCAATCCTCTCGCTATTAACCCTTTGTAGATTTGAGATATCATGCCCTTCTGCCCCATGGAACCCAAACATGCCCCTTCAAACCATTCCACTCCCCCCCCCCCCCACTATCCTGCCCCCTCTTCCTTTTTCTAATCAGTGACCCAGTTTGCGCATACGCATACCAATTTGTTTCCAACAACTGATACATATCTTGGATACCCTCAAAACCCCTTACCGCATTCCCCACTAGTATCTGTGACACCTGACTTAATCCCTGTTCCGCCCATCTTCTAAGAACTACTCTACTTGGTCCTACTCCCTTTTCACAGCACGCTTGTAGGGACGTTGTATGTGACCACTTCTTATCCCCCACCATCCTCTGCCTATGCTGTTGCCACACATTTAAAGTGTGTACCACCAAGGGGTTATCCCCTCTCTCCCCCTTCCCCCCACACTAACCTTTCTAACTCTCCGGGGCCAAAATCTACTGCCTCCATCATCACCCATTGCTTTAATGGTTCCCTTAACCACGCATACACCGCTCTCATCTGCGCTGCCTTATAGTACAGTGTAAAGTTTTGCACACCCATCCCTCCCTCCGTTCCCTGTACTTGTAATGTCCGTGCTGCCACCCTTGGCCTTTTACCCCGCAAATAAAACCCTCCACTTGTTTTTGTACCTTCCTCAATATTCTTCTCGGTATCGCTATTGGTAATACTTGAAAGTAGGACAAGAACTGGGGAAGCAACATCATTTTGATAATCGCCATCCGCCCAAACCAAGAGTAGTACCCCCTGCTCCATCCCCTCAACTGCGTCTCATAAGAACATAAGAACATAAGATATGCCATACTGGGTAAGACCAAGGTCCATCAAGCCCAGTATCCTGTTTCCAACAGTAGCCAATCTAGGTCATATGTACCTAGCAGGTTCCCAAAAGACACAGGTTCCGCAATGCTTGTACTGGGTCAAGCATTGATATCCTGGGTCCCTTCTTAATAATGGTTTATGGACCTTTCCTCCAGGAACTTGTTCAAACCTTTTTTAAACCCAGCTACACTAAAAGCCTTTACTATATCCTCCGGTAACAAATTCCAGAGTTTGATTACACGTTGAGTGAAAAAATATTTTCTTTTATTAGTCTTAAATAGTTTACCCTGTAGCTTCATTGCATGTCCCCTACTCTTTCTATATTCTGATAACGTAAACAATCGATCTACGTTTACCCGTTCCACTCCGTTCATTAATTTATAGACTTCTATCATATCTCCCCTCAGCTGTCTCTTTTCCAGGTTAAAGAGCCCAAACCTTTTTAGCCTTTCTTCATAGGAGTATCCTTCCATCCCCTTTACCATTTTGGTGGCTCTTCTCTGAACCTTTTCTAATAACGCTATATCCTTTTTAAGATACGAAGACCAGAATTGCACACAATATTCAAGGTGCGGTCTCACCATGGAACGGTATAGAGGCATTATAATATCTTTTGTTTTATTTTCCATTCCTTTCCTTATGATACCTAGCATTCTATTTGCTCTCTTGGCTGCCGCTGCACACTGGGCCGAGGGTTTTAACATGTTATCCACAATGACGCCTAAATCTTTTTCCTGGGTGGTGGTTCCTAATGTGGAACCTTGCATCGTGTAACCATAGTTTGGGTTGTTCTTCCCGAGGTGCATAACTTTGCATTTGTCCACATTAAATTTCATCTGCCATTTTGATGCCCAGTCTTCCAGTTTATCAAGATCCTCTTGCAATTTCCCACAATCCTCTTGGGTTTTAACAACTTTAAATAGTTTTGTGTCATCTGCAAATTTGATAACCAGATGCCCTAAGAGTTTTTTTATAATTTAACTCAAATAAGTCCTCCAGTGCCCTCCCCACCTGCACCCCCAGGTACCTAATTGACCTCTTTGCCCACCTAAAGGGAAAGCGCTGCTGAAGCTCCACCTACTGTTCCTCCTCCCCCACCAAACTTAAAATTTCTGACTTCCCCCAATTAATCTGGAACCCTGCCACATTCCCATATTCCTGTATCTCACCCATTATGGCTGGCAACGTTTCCCCTGGTCTCATGATTGTTAACAATATGTCATCTGCAAAGAGCGACATACGATACTCTATTTGTCCCACCAGTGCCCCCTTAATATCTTGGCTCGCCCTTATTCGCGCATTCAGGGGCTCCAGCGAGAACGCAAAGAGCAGTGGCGATAGAGGGCAACCCTGCCGCATACCCCTCCCCAGAGGAAAGAAACGTGAGTATCCTCCATTTACTCTCACATATGCTTTGGGACTTACATACAAGGTCTTTATCCAATTCACAAACTCTGTCCCAAACCCCATGGCTTCCAATACCGAGAGTAGAAATTTCCATGACACTTGATCAAATGCTTTTTCATCATCCAGCGAGACCAGCAGCGCATGGTCACCCGAGCGCCTTGCTGCCCAAATCACATTTAGAACCGTTCTAATATTATCCGCCACCTGCCGCCCCGGTATAAAACCTGCTTGGTCATCATGAACTAACTTACCCAATATTTTGTTAAGCCTCGTCGCTAATATCTTTGCCAGCAGTTTTGCATCAATGTTTAAAAGCGATATTGGCCTATAGGACGCGCACTCCTGCGGATCTTTCCCTATCTTATGTATAAGGGTAATGCCTGCCCATCCCATCGTGTCCGCCAACTTCCCCTCACATCGTGGCGTATTGAATACTGTTGTTAAGGGTTGCACTAACAAACTCCCAAACTTCTTATAAAATCACGCTGTCAGCCCATCTAAGCCCGGGGCTTTCCCTAGCTTCATATCCTTTATCGCCCGTAACACTTCCTCTGCTCCAATCTCTCTGTCTAAATTCTGCTGCTCCCCTTCTTCCAACCGTGGCAGCCCCACTTCTCCCAGATAGTTATTGATCGCCTCCTCTGTTCCCTCTGATTGGGCTGCATATAGCTTCTGATAGAATGCTACAAACTCTTCTCTGATCCAGTGTCCTCCTGCACTACCCCTCTCCCCCCCCCCCCCCCCCCCCCCCGCGCCTCTGATCTGTATGATTTGATTCCACTCCTTTCTCTTTTTTAACTGCCGGGCCAAATACTTCCCCACTTTATTACCCCCTTCGAAGAAATTCTGCCTCAGCAACTGCAGGTTATGCCTTATCCGCCCCGCTTCCAGCGCATTCAGTTTAGCCCTCGTCTCCAATACCATTCCCCTAAATATCCCACTACTCCCCTGGGTATCTTTCTCCTCCAATTGTATTAATTGACGCCTTAGCTGCAGTTCCTGCTCCTCCATTGCCCTTTTTATCCGCGCACCCCACTTTACCAACACCCCCCTTACCACTGCTTTAAAAGCATCCCATACCACTCCCTCCTTTACTTCTCCCTCTCCATTCTGTTCAAAATACTCCGGTATTAACTCTTCCACCTCTCTCACTACCCTAGTATCCTCCAGCAAGCCTTCATTTAGTTTACATTATTGCCCCCCTTTCCTTTCCCCCCTCACCCTCACCTGTACTACCACTGGTGCATGGTCCGACCACGTAATAGGCTCAGTTTCTCCTCCCTTTATCCTGCCCGCCAACTCCTTCCCTACCCAGATAACATCTAGTCTTGAATATGTGCCATGAGCTGCTGAGAAGAAGGAAAACTATCGCCTACCTGGGTTCATCAATCGCCACGCATCTATCAAATCATTCTCATTCACAAACCTATGATATCTCTATCCGCCCGTCGTCCCTCCCTCTTACCCGTCGTGTATCTCCCCACCTCCCAGCGCATATTAAAATCCCCTCCACAAATCAGCGCTCCATCCCCCATTACCGCTACCTGCTTACTTAACTCTTCCCAAAAATCTTTCTGGGATCCTGTGGGCGCATAGACATTTACCACACAAAACCACTCCTCCCCAACTTCACACGTAGCAATAGGTATCTCCCCCCCCCCCCATATCCCTCGTCACCGACTGAATTTCAGTTTTGTGCTCTCCACTGATGAGAACCGCCACCCCTCCTTTCTTCCTCTCCCTTAAGTTTGAGGCAAAAATGCACTCTATAACCCTTAGGTTGCACTACTGATTCATGCTTTTTTTGTAAATGTGTCTCCTGCAGCATTACAATCGCTGCTTTGTGTCTTCCTAATTCTTTGTACAATTTCTGTCTCTTCCAGGGTGAATTCAACCCCTTCACATTCAACGTGACAATTTTCAAATCCTTATCCAACCGTGCTCCCCCTTCCTCCCAGCTTTTTGCCCTCCTCACCTCCCCCTTCCCCCCTCCCCTCCCTTCACCCCTGCCCCCTACCACCCCCTCCTGCCCCTCCTCCTCCCTTCCCTCTGTGCCTCACCTCGTCTAACTACCCCCTCCCCTTCCTTCCCTTCCACCCCCCTCTCCCCCTCCCCTCCCCAACCTTCTTCTCCATTAAGGAGACCTGACTTCCATAATGGTGACCGAGAATCGGACTGCCATCTACTCCCGCCCCTCTTGCCCCCCCACCCACCTTCCTTCCATGCTCCATCTACCCCTTTACTCCTACCCCTCCCACCACTCCACCCCTACCCTTCTAACCTCCCCCCCACCCCACACCTCCATTTATTACTTATTACAATCACCCAAAACCTTTTCCGTATTGTAAATCATCTGGTTCAAGTCCATATGCTGTCCGCCACTTCAGCCTGCGTCCTTTTCAATTGCCTTCCCTCGTTGACGCTCCTTGACCAGTCTCCTACCGCCTTCTGCTGCTCTATGCCACCTCAAACTCTCCGCCCTAGTAGTATTGGCGTCGTTATCCATTGGTTTAGCTGGACTGCTGGCCTCTTCCGGTAGATTTGCTGCTCCCAATTCTCTCAACGCTCTCCAAGCTTCTACACTTGTCTTTACTTTCCTCGACCGCCCTTGCACCGTGATCAACAATCCAAACGGGTACAGCCACTTATATCTCAGGTTGGCCCTCCTTAGGCAAGTCGTGACCTCCTTTATCTCCCTTCTACGTCACAGCGTTCCCTGGGACAAATCCTGAAACAGTTCCAATTTATGTCCTTCCCACTGGAAGTTTCTTAGCTTTCTCGCTGCTCCCAGAATGCGTTCTTTCAACTTGTAGGAAATCAAAAAACCTACAATGTCTCTCGGACGATTGTCCCTTATGGGTCTCATCCCTCTATGAGCCCTTTCTATTTTAATCTGGTCTCCTTCATCCTCCTCTGTTCGCTCCACCACTTTTAAGAGTTCTCAAAATATTTTTTGTACCACCTCTTCACTGTTCCTATATTTGGGATCCTCCGGGACTCCCCGCACTCTAATGTTGCATCTTCTCAAGCGATCCTCCAAGTCTTCCATTTTTACCCTCATCTCCTCTTGAGCCTCCCTCAATTCCTCCCATCCTTTCTGGATTTGCTCCACCACTGCCCCTTGTTGTTCCAGTTGATTCTCTGCGTCCTCCACCCAATCTCCCAGTTCCGTGATGTCGTGCCTGATTGTTTGCAAAGCCTCTTTTAACTCATTCTTTACTCCTCCAATCTCCTCCTTTAAATCCTCCTTTAGTTCTATAAGCCACTACTTGATTTTCTCAGCCATTCCCGAGCACTCCTCTCCTTCCGTGTCTTCCTCTTGCCCTGACGAGAGATCCCCCATCGTCTTGCCAGTCTTCTCACCCTCCTTTCCTCCTCTTGATGGAGCATAGGAGGAGTGAAATTCTGCCAATTTTTTCTTCACGGCCCCTTCTCTTCTTGATTTATCCATTTTATATTTTTAGTTAGTTCCACTCCGCAGGCTGTGGCTTCTTTGCATATATCCACTGTTCTCCCCCTCCCCGTGGAGTGCTGTTCAAGCAGTTGAGGGGTCCTCAGTCTTTTCCCTCTGACTAGGACACTGCTATTTATTTATTTATTTAGGGTTTTTTCTATACCGCGCTCTTTAGCATCAGCTCGGTTTACACTATAACAATTTTGTGCAGTGCAGAAAGGGTCTGAACTGTACTTACAAGGAATAGGGTTTACAACTTGGCTAACTGGGGGAACTATATACAGGCTACATAGCAGCAGGCTAATTGGATAAGACTGCTATTCCTCCTGTCTGGCTTAGCCACGGGAGAGCCAGTTTATTTTACCTCAGCCTTTGCACTTACTTGCTGAGCCTCTCCTGACGTGGCCTGGAGCTTGATTGCCTGCTCTGCCCCGCTCTACCGCTGCTCCTTCAGCCCTGTTGCTTTCCGTACCCTTTTTCAGTCTCCACCCACCTCTGGGCGGTCTGGCTCCCCGCCTTCTCTTCCGGGTACCGACTGTGCTGTACGGCCCTTTGCATGGCCGTGTCCTCCAGCTCATTTGGTCCTCTTCTGCTCTCTTCCAGGCCCTGCGCTCCCCCTACACGTGGCTGCACACTCAAGCCTCAGCCAGCCGTCGAATCAGCTGCTCTTCCCGGGCTCTGCTGCTGCCCTGCCTCCAACTCTCCTCCAAGCCGCACAACCCCCACTCACCGCCGATCCAGCTCACCACGAACTGTCGCTTGCTCCCATTCAGACCTCCTGCATCGCTAGCGGGTCTCACCAGCCTGCTCTGCTCCCCCGATCAGCTCTCACTGCTCGTTTGTTGCCGCGGGTAAGTACCGTGGCTCGCACCCGCTTCAATTCCTTGTGTGAGATCTTCCTTCCCTAACTGCTATGCATCTTTCCGCTCTGACGTTTGCGCTTTTGGGGGGTTATACCCCTCGTTAGTAGGTTTTGTTCGTGGAGCTGATCTCCTACTCCGCCATGCGCTCCAATGACGTCACCGGAAGTCCGGGTTTGCAATTTTAACTATGAAAAGATTCTCTCATACCAGTCATAAAGAGTATCAAATGTCACTGCCTGGATAAATCAGTATATTATAAACAGGACTCGAGTAATCCCAAGCGCCAGGTCACCATGGCGACCAGAAATCTGCACCTGGCACCTGGGATTTTCTCCATCCCCTTAAAAAAATACAATGGTGGTAAAAGCTCCTTCTGTCTGCCCTGGGAGATCAGATTCCCATGGGCAGAACAGGAAGGGAAAGTCGTGATTGCGGCTGGGTGGGAGCAGGTTACCCCTGGGGAGCTCATCCTCATCAGGCAAAGGATAGCTGTGATCAGGAACTACAGAAAAAATAAGGATAAATAAGGGGGGGGGGAGATGAAGTGAGGCAGCAAAAAATGTAAAGGGGCAATAGTCAGGACCGCACCAAGATAGAAATGCACCCTGTGCGACTAATGAATCTGGTGGCCCCCTCCCCCCCCTCCACCCACCCAGCCAAGTGCAGTAACTCACTCCTTCTGAGCTTTCTGGAAGACCTGTGATGACATCAGACCCTTCCATTATAGTGCTCTGTGAGGCCGCACTGCTCACACAGCCCTTGGTACGGCCCTGGCAATAGTTTAAAAGAAAGAAAGGAAGGAGGATGGGGGAAATATAGGGCAGGGGTGGGAGGGAGAAAGGGAGAGTAGAAGAGAGAGAGGGAAGAGTGCAAGGGTTGGAGGTTAAAGAGATGAATGTATGCAGATAAGAACATAAGAACATAAGATATGCCATACTGGGTCAGACCAAGGTCCATCAAGCCCAGCATTCTGTTTCCAACAGTGGCCAATCTAGGTCATACGTACCTAGCAGTTTCCCCAAGGGACACAGGTTCCACAATGCTTGTACTGGTTCAAGCATTGATATCCTGGGTCCCTTCTTAATAATGGTTTATGGACCTTTCCTCCAGGAACTTGTCCAAACCTTTTTTAAACCCAGCTACACTAACAGCCTTTACTACATCCTCCGGCAACAAATTCCAGAGTTTGATTACACGTTGAGTGAAAAAATATTTTCTTTTATTAGTCTTAAATAGTTTACCCTGTAGCTTCATTGCATGTCCCCTAGTCTTTCCATATTCTGATAAGGTAAACAATCGATCTACGTTTACCCATTCCACTCCGTTCATTAATTTATAGACTTCTATCATATCTCCCCTCAGCCGTCTCTTCTCCAGGCTAAAGAGCCCCAACCTTTTTAACCTTTCTTCATAGGAGTAGCCTTCCATCCCCTTTACCATTTTGGTGGCTCTTCTCTGAACCTTTTCTAAAATCGCTATATCCTTTTTAAGATACGGCGACCAGAATTGCACACAATATTCAAGGTGCGGTCTCACCATGGAACGATATAGAGGCATTATAATATCTTTTGTTTTATTTTCCATTCCTTTCCTTATCATACCTAGCATTCTATTTGCTCTCTTGGCCGCCGCTGCACACTGGGCCGAGGGTTTTAACAAGGTATCCACAATGACGCCTAAATCTTTTTCCTGGGTGGTGGTTCCTAATGTGGAACCTTGCATCGTGTAACCATAGTTTGGGTTGTTCTTCCCCAGGTGCATAACCTTGCACTTCTCCACATTAAATTTCATCTGCCATTTTGATGCCCAGTCTTCCAATTTATCAAGATCCTCTTGCAATTTTCCACAATCCTCCTGGGTTTTAACAACTTTAAATAGTTTTGTGTCATCTGCAAATTTGATAACCTCACTTGTTATTCCACTTTCCAGGTCATTTATGAATATGTCAAAAAGCAGCGGACCCAGCACAGATCCCTGGGGTACACCACTATTCACCTTTCTCCATTGGGAAAATTGGCCATTTAGCCCTACCCTCTGCTTTCTATCTTTTAACCAGTTCCTGATCCACAGTAGTACACTGCCTCCTATCCCATGACTCTTTAGTTTTGCCAAAGGTCTCTCATGAGGGACCTTGTCAAAGGCTTTCTGAAAGTCCAGATACACAATATCAACCGACTCACCTTTGTCCACCTGTTTATTCACTCCTTCAAAAAAACATAACAGATTAATAAGACAAGATCTTCCTTGTCTAAAGCCATGTTGGCTGTCTCCCATTAGGTCGTGACTATCTACATGCTGAGTAATTTTATTCTTTAACAGGACATAATCCATATATGCCAAAAGCTGCATTTTCCTGCCCACAAAAACACACACAAGCACCCCCCAAACATGCACACACACAAACACGCACTCCACCTCTGCACGACAGACACACACATGTACAGCCACATCACAGACGCACACTTGCACACCATAGGCATCTCACCTCTGGACCACACACACACACACACACACCACACCTCTGCCCCACACGCAGAGGCTCCCCAGCTCTGCAGCACACATATACATGTACTGCAATCCTGCACCCCATCCATTGCCGCATCCATTCACAGAAAGGCAAACCACCATTGCACCACACATACACACATATGACACTTGCTATCTATATATTTCTCTCTAACAATGCCTCATACAGCCCTGCTACCATCTCAAGACACACTGTATCATCTCTCTTCCAACTCTTTCACCCTCCTCAGACATGTATGAGTTTGCAAATGGAGGAACATCAATAGAGAATGGAGACAATGGGGGGGAAAGGAGGGTGTGCGTGGGTCCCAGTCAATGGCTCCTAAGATTTTGGCCTGGCTTCTAAATCCAAATAAGTTTTGTTAAGGCTCATTATAAAATCAGGGATAATCTTTCAAGTCCAACTGCAGGAGCCACAGTAAATTCTCACTTGCCACACTTGCTCAATCTTAATTTAGTGCAGGGTGGGGGAATTCAACTGATTTCCTGGTGTACCTGATAGTACAAAATCCACCCTGTAGCAAAATTAAATGGAACTTTTAAGGGCAGTATAAATGGTGATACAGTGTGGATGCAAGGAGGTAGACATTTAGAATATGCCAATTTTATAAGGGAAAGTGAGCACATAAGGTGATATTTTACTTAATCATTAATGTCCTTTCCTTGAGTCCTGCTAGACCAGTCTAGACAAGTGGGTTGTGTTCCCCTACTAGCAGATTGGTGGAGACAAAGAACCAATGATAAGCCCAGGTTTCAATGGTATCACTCCTATGCATCTATTCGCCTCAGGTACCAGAGGTCTCTTCAGTATTCATTCCAAAGCATATGGGAGAAACATGGCAAGCCTCACACAACCTCAATTGTGGGCAACAATGAGTAATCAACAGTAGAAAACCATGTACAAGAAAGCATAAAAAGAAAGCTGTCAGTAAAAGAACTCTGGGATTTGTTACCAGAGGATGTAGTAAAAGCTGTTAGGTTAGCTGGGTTTAAAAAAGGTTTGAACAAGTTCCTAGAGGAAAGGTCCATAAACCATTATTAAAAGGGACCCGGGAGGAGTCACGTGGCACATGAGCGAGTGAGGACGTGTTTTCGCTAGCTCCGGGGCTGCCTCGGCAATAACGATATAAAATCGGCATTTTAAGTGCCCAGAGGTGATCACCGGTGGAGGGGGTGCTTACTCCAGCGTTGTGCAGCAGCCAGGTGTTTTCCGATAGTTGGAATGCCACCCCCGGTGCGCCGAGAGAAGGAGAAGGAGAAGGCACCCAAATCAAAGGCCTCAACCCCCGCCGCGGCGTTGGTGCAGCCCTCGTCCCCCGGAGCGGAGAGTGGGGATTCAGCCACGGAAGAACTTGCCAAGGAGGTGGCTAGGCAGCTTGACCCCAAACTAGACCGCATACTCGCTAAGCTGGAGGAGATGGGGGAGGTGATAGCAGCACAGGGGCAGCGGATAGATGAGCTGGAGCACCGCGTGTCCGCCATAGAGGAAGAGGAGGGACGGCAAGAAAGGCTACATGATGGCCTTCGTGCACAACTTACAGCATGCCAGGCTAAGTTGGATGACTTAGAAAATCGCTCCCGCCGCAATAATATTCGGCTGGTGGGAGTCCCGGAATCTCTGAATGACCAGCAAGTTCTCCCCCTCATTGAAAAATGGCTCCCGGAGACCTTGGGACTGCCTACCATGGTGGGCGAACTTAAGGTGGAGAGGGCCCATCGAATCGGACCCCGACAAGAAAACAGAGTAAAGCCCCGAGTGGTGATCGCGCGCATCCTGAACTTCGCGCATAAGGACAGGCTGCTACGTGCGTACAGACAGCATGAGGGCCTTGTGTTGGAAAACTCCAAAATACTCCTTTTTCAGGATTACTCCACGACAGTCTCAGCTAAGCGCAGGGAGTTCTCGGCTGTCTGCTCGATCTTGTTCCAGAAGAAGATTCGCTTCACCCTTGCCTTCCCTGCAACTCTCCGCCTTCACCACCTGGGACGCAACCTGGTGTTTTCCACTGCGGGGGAGGCTACCGCGTACTTGGACCGTCTGCCTCCGGAGTCTCCACACCGAGCGACGGATTCGGCTGCGGCTATGGAGCCTTAATTGACACTGTGCTGCCCGAATTAGGCGGTAAACATGTGCATATTGTGTTGCAGGTACTGGGCTGGTGAGGGAGCTGCCGTCCCAACGGGGCACTGAGTAGTCCGCCCAAATATACTCTGTGGGCCTCACCTATGGCCTCCTGTAGGCCACTTCGCTGTATATATGTGGCTTGGTGGTGCTTTGGGAGGACATGGCTCGGCCCCCCGGGGACGTACTGCATTACCATCTACCTGCTCTCTGATTTCTTCTAGTTTGGTTCCTGCAGGGGTTCTGAGGTTACTGTCTGTTAATGTGGCCTTATTGCTGTGTGCCGGTATATCCTGCCTAAAAGCTGGTATGCCTTCCTTCACGGGGAAGATATACCTTCTAACGCTGTAAATTGTACTACTCTCCCTTTGTTTGCCTATATCTGTTTTCCTGCCTAGCATGCTGGCTGGAGTAGTTGAATCTGTTATGTTTCTTTTGGGGCGGGACACTGTAAATGTGGGGGGCAGCCATGTTTATGGATACGGGTCTAGCTGTGTGTCCGGGGCAGCCCCGAGGTGCCCGCTAGTGACTTCTGGTCTGCTCTCTGGCTGACGAAGGATGTGTGTTTTTTAAGGGGTTGGGTGGTGGGGGGGTTAGAGGGGAGAGGGGGGGAGATAGTAGAGGGGTTAGAGTCTATGAGGGGGGGGGGGATAGGAGAAGGGGGTGGGGGGGGTAAGGGAGGTAAGGGGGGGATAGCCAGTATCCATATCACTAGAGGCCTTGGCACCCTGTGATCCTCAGGTGACTGGGGTCCAGCTCCTCCTGGATGCCGAGGCTGGGCGGCTCCGGGGGTCTGTCTGGGAGTGTCTGCAGTGGAGGCTCACAACACGAGGGTGCCTTAATCAGCAGATTAAATTGATTTCCTGGAATGTAGGTGGCATCAACTCCCCCATTAAACGCACTAAAATCTTACAGGCGCTCAAGAGGAAGGGGGCACATCTAGCACTACTACAGGAGACCCATCTGAGTGATTTAGAGCATCAGAAGCTGGTGAGGGATTGGGTGGCGGGCGCGTATGGGGCCTCTGCTGGGGGCAAAAAAGCGGGGGTGGTGGTTTTAGTGAAAAAAGGAGTCCCCTTTGAGGTGAAACATGTTGAATCGGACCCGCAAGGGTGGTACATCTTCCTCCGGGCCAAACTGTATAATAAGGAATTCTGGGTAGGCAATGTCTATGCCCCAAATGTATATGACCATGATTTTTTTAAGTGTTTGCTGAGTCTGGTGCAGAAGGCGGGGGAGGGTGATTTGGTGTTGGCGGGCGACTTTAATTGTCCTAGTGACCCCCTCCTCGATAAATCGGTGGCGAGTGCTCAGGGGGCATGGACTAATAAGGGAATTGGTTACTTGTGTAGATTGGGAGGCCTTGTGGACGTGTGGCGCCTTTTGCACCCGGGCGAGCGTGGATACACACACCAATCGAGGGCGCATCTCACGTGGTCCCGAATAGACTACATACTGGTGGGGGAGAAGGTGACTTCTAAGGTTGAGCGTGCCGATATAGAACCCATAGCCATCTCGGATCATGGAATGGTTTGGATCACTTGGGAATGCCAAGGGATGGGCACAGGGGGATGGCGTTTTCCGGCCCATCTGTGGGAGGATGACGATTTCCGCTCTTTCTTAGAGCAGCGATGGTCGGAGTATGTGCTTTTCAATGACACCCCTGATTGCTCCCCAGTCCTCTTCTGGGAGGCCAGTAAGGCGGTTATGCGAGGTTATATTATTGAGTACATGGCTCGCAGGAAGCGTCACCTTGACCGCAGTATTGTGGTCCTGGAGCGCAACCTCCGAGCCCTACAATCCAAACTAACCACCTTGCACGGACGAGGGGCTACGATTAAGCAACAGGAGTTCGCTAGGGCCCAGCTAGCCCTTAATGAGTTACTTCAACGGAGGGCACGAATGTCCCTGCAATACTACCAACACAAGCTATATCGCTTCGGTAACAGATCTGGGAAGCTTCTTGCGCGGTTGGTTCGGGACCCGGGTGGGGCGCGTTTCATTCCGGTGTTACAGGACTCGCAGGGAAGGGTGTGTCATCAGCCTCAGCAGATTGCGAATATATTCCGTGAATATTACGCTCGTCTCTATACCGCAGAGGACGCTGAGGCGAGCTCGAGTGCGGTGTTTTTGGATAGGGTTACCCTGCCCCAGCTTGCCGAGGAGGCTCTGACATCCCTTAATGCCCCATTAACAGGAGAGGAGATTCAAGCGGCTATAAAGCGTGGGAAGCCGCATAAGGCCCCGGGCCCGGATGGGTTTGGTGGGGAATATTATAAGATGCTTTCGCCTAAGCTGGTCCCTAGTCTGGTCGCTATGTATGAGGAGGCGCTGTCTAAGGGCAGTTTTCCTAGGGACATGCGATGTGCTAATATTACACTTATCCCGAAGCCGGGTAAGGACCCGCTTGATCCGGCCTCTTTTCGTCCTATTTCTTTAATCAACACCGATGCTAAGATCTTGGCTGCGGTGCTTGCTCAGCGCTTAAACCCTTTACTTCCATCTTTAATAGGGGATAGACAGGTGGGCTTTGTCATGGGAAGAGATGCCACTAAGAATATCGCTAAACTTCTTTTGAGTATGGAACACTGTATTGGACGGGGCTCCCCCCTGCTCCTCGTCAGTCTAGATGCTGAGAAGGCGTTTGACAGAGTGGCTTGGAAGTATCTTTGGGAGGCGCTCCCCCGTTTTGGGATTCGGGGAGACTTTGTTCGGTGGATTCAGGTTCTATACCATCTCCCGGCGGCGCGGGTGGGGGTAAACGGGATTTATTCAGTCCCTTTTGTTTTAGAACGTGGTACACGGCAGGGCTGCCCGCTATCGCCTCTATTATTTGTTCTGGCGCTAGAACCCCTTCTGCAAGCCATACAACAAGATCCTCACGTGGTCGGTGTTCGGATGGGGGGGGAGGAAATGAAAATCAGTGCTTTTGCGGATGATATGCTCCTTTGCCTGACGGAGCCGCTGCACTCTCTGCAAAGGGTCTTACATCTAATCCGGGATTTTGGTGGGTTTTCAGGACTGAAGATTAACACGTCTAAATCTATGGCATTGGACGTGGGTGGAAAGGTGCGGACGGTATGGCAGGGGACTTTTCCCTTGGCGTGGGCTGAGGCCTCTATTAAGTATTTGGGCATACAGTTGCCGGCCGATCCGGGGCGCTTATATCAAGCGAATATACCTGGTATGTTGGGTAAGACGCAACGTGTGTTTCAGCGTTGGCGGGCCTTTCCGCTGTCTCTCCGTGGACGTATTGCACTATTTACGATGGTGGAATTCCCTAGATGGCTGTATATGCTGCGGCTCCTACCACTGTGGGTACGTGCGAAAGATTGGAAACTTTTTGATAAGTATTTGACTGGCTTCTTATGGGGAGGCCGTCGCCCTCGTATACCCCTTCGTGCTCTGCGCCGCCGGCGAGAGGAAGGGGGATTGGAGCTTCCCTCGTTATCCCACTATAATCTCTGCTTCTTGGCAAGGCATATTTGGGGCCTACTGGACGTGGAGGAGAGTTGTGCGCCTATTCACCAACTGCAGGCCTTCTCGCCCCCTCTGCACAGTCTGTTCATCCTTCATCAGGCCACTGGTCGCCGCCTGGGGGCCGGAAGGATCCCCACTTATTTGCGGACCCTGCGGTTGGCCTGGCGGGAGATTTGCCGGCGTGTTGGGTGGGATCCATCATGTTCTTTGCTATTGCCCTTAGTTGGAAACTCGGATTTTGTGCCGGGTTGTGCGGATTCCTCGATTTTTCATGTTTGGCGTCGGAAGGGGATAGTGTGTTTGGGGGACCTTGGTAGGACCGCAGGGGGCGCCCTGGAGAGTTTTCAATCCTTGAGCCATAACTATCATCTGGACTCGAAGGATTTTTATGGCTTCCTTCAACTTCGCCACTACATTGATCAGCTGAAGAAACAAATCCCCAATCTCTTACTTACTCGGGACCCGCGTAAACTGCTAGGTGGCTGGGTGGGGAAGGAGCTTCGGGACCGGGCAGAGCGTAAGACATTGCTCTGTCCTTGGGTTGACTTGGGATACCTCCAGGTTCTCACCGGTAGATGGGTCGCTGATGGGCTGTCTGATCTGAATGTAGGCATGTTGCAACTTGCCTTTGACCGCGTTCCTAAGGGGGAGGTATGGATGTATCTACAGGAGATGCAATTTAAATTTCTTTGGAGGGCATATGCGAGTGATAGTTGGGCCCATCGGGTGGGGCTGCGGGATACTTCTACGTGCGGTTGGTGTCAACAGGCTGAGGGCACCCTGCTTCACAAATTTTGGCTGTGCACCGCTGTACAATCCCTTTGGAAGTTGGTGCAGTCCTCCCTAGAGCAGTGGCTGCCTGTGGGGGAAGTGGGTCATTGGCAACTCTGCCTTTTCCATTGTTGGGGTGAGGTCGGGCTTTTACCCCCGGCGACTCACCGGGCGCTGCTGGACCGGGGTGTTCTGGTGGTCAAGAAGGTGCTGCTGGAATGTTGGCTTCAGAGCTCTCCCCCCCCTTATGTGATGTGGAGGAGAACTTTGCTGAACCTGATGTATATGGAAAAGCTCACGGCTAAACAAGTGGGGGGGTCGGGCTGGGATCGCTTCTTGGGCATCTGGCAGCCCTTCATCAATACACTGTCCCCGCCAGAACGCAGCGCGGTGCTGAATATATAACTTTTATAGCTCCATGTCCGTAGCTTGCTCCCTGCTGTTTATAGTGTTTCCCTGAACAGGCCTTTAGATAAGGGACCAGTGTACCCCCTCTTGTATCTAATCCTTGGGGTGCTGAGGGTATTGGGGTCTCAGGGAGGTTTGAGGCCTATTTTTGGTTTTGGACTGGTTTGGGTTTGGGTAGTGGCTTGAATTGGGGTGGGAAGAAGGGGGGGGGTTGAGGGGGGGTAGGGGTAGAGGGGGGGGGTAAGCGGCCGATGGGGGGGGAGGTAGGGGGGGCTGGCGGGCACTGGGGCACGTACGGGACAGGGTGGGCAGGAGCGGGAGGGGGATGCCTACTTCCCATTATTTCTCAATGCACTTAGCTGCTCTTTATTCTCCTGCATCCTGCTACTCCCATCCATGATGCTCTCAAATGACAACCTATGCTAGCTGTCTGCTTGTTGCATTTCTTGTTTACTTTTCTCTGTACGTATCTAATGTTGCTATGTATATGTTCAAGCCTTGTTCTAAATGTGTACATGCCTCAGTGTGGGCTTTGTTCTATGAGTATGTACTTGTTATTGGTAATATTTCAATAAAATACATTTTGAAGTAAAAGGGACCCGGGATATCACTGCTTGACCCAATACAAGCACTGTGGAACCTGTGTCTTTTGGGGAAACTGCTAGGTACTTATGACCTAGATTGGCCACAGTTGGAAACAGGATACTGGGCTTGATGGACCTTGGTCTGACTCAGTATGGCAAATTATGTTCTTATGTTCTTAAGATGAACCTACAGAGTCAAGTATAAAATTCATAGCAGACCCAAAAGTACCGCAGAAGAAGAACAGAGCAAATACAGTTTCAGGGATGGGCCCTGGACTGATCTAGCAGAACTCAAGGAAACAACATTAACTGGTAGAAATGACTTGATTCTTTGTGCCGCCTGGCGACATAAACCACCACCATGACACTGTCTGAAAACACTCGAATTGCCTGGCCCTTGATCAGGGGCTGGAAACACAGAAGAGCCAACCTGATGTCCCTCGCCTCGAGCTGGTTGAAGGACCACAACACTTCCCAGCGGTTCCAATGGCCCTGGGCCATATGGTCTTGGGAACAGATACCCCATCCTGACAGACTGGCAACCGTCATCAGAAGGATCTAGGAGAAATCGTCCAGCAGAAAGCACTTCCTCAGGTGACAAGGCTGCTGCCACCACCGCAGGCTGCAGTTCACCATCAATGGGAGCAGGAGCCTGCACTCAAATTCCTGAAAACTCAGGGACCACCAAGTCAACAAGGACCGCTGTAGTGGTTACGTGTGAGCACATACCCACAGTATCATCTTTATGTGGAGATATGATAGAAGTCTATAAATTAATGAACAGAGTGGAATGGGTAAATATAGATCGATTGTTTACATCATCAGAATATAGAAAGACTAAGGGACATGCAATGAAGCTACAGGGTAAACTATTCAAGACAAATAAGAGAAAATATTTTTTCACTCAACGTGTAATCAAACTCTGGAATTTGTTACAGGAGGATGTAGTAAAAGCTGTTAGTGTAGCTGGATTTTTTTTTTTTTTTTGAAATTTCAACAAACTTACAAAGCAAGCATAAAGAAACCATGAATGTTTCCTAAAGGCAAAATAATACAGATATTTACCAAAACACACAATTAGTGGCAATACATCATCATAGCCCACAATCTGGGGAGATACTTAAAAGAAAATAAATCAGCACAAAACAAATAGAGCCAACTCTAATTTATCAGGCAGCTTACTAACTTAACCCACCCACCTCCAGTTACTAATTACCCAGTCGTTCCTTGTCAGCAAGAAATACCTCAAGCTGAGAAGGATCAAGAAAAACAAACTTTGAACCTTGATACAAAACCAAATATTTACAAGGGTATCTAAGAAAAAAAGTAGCAGAGATAGCAAGCAGTCTAGGTTTAAGAGCCAAAAAGGCCTGTCTCCTAGTCTGAGTCACTCTACTAATATCTGGAAACATTTGAACCCTAGCACCGCAAAACAGAGCAGACATATTTTTAAAATAACTACGAAAAACCATCATTCTATCCTGGTCTGAAAGAAAAGAGACCACCAAAGTGGCTCTTGAGGAAATATTATCTCTTGAGTCCTCTAGGAATTTGGTAAGGTCCAGGGCCTCCATGCCCTTAACCTCATCAAACCCCACCAGAGAACCCGTAGCTAACGTCTTACCAGTAAGGTAATATAACTTAGAGAGGGCAATGGAGTCAGCCGAAGCCAACCCCAAGACCTCTTTGAAATACTTTCTCAACAAGATTTCAGCAGAAAGCAAATGAGAAAAGGGAAAATTCAGCAATCTAACATTTTTTGCTCGAAACATATTGTCATATTGCTCCATCTTGTTGTGCACATACAAACGTTCCTTTATATGGGAAGAAAGAAAGAAAGCCTTTGGGAATTAGACCACACATGCACAGTCACCTTCCTTCCCAAGAGTGCCATCTTACTCAGTATGATGACAAAGCTTAATCAAGTTTCAAAAAAGGCAAGTCCACGGGGAGGAGGGAGGATTGTGAGGACTTATTCCTGCTGTTCCCGGAGAACACCTGTAACAGGTGAGAAAGTACGCTTTCTCTGTGAACAACCAGGAAGTAAGTCTTCATATATGGGACTCCTAGGCTACAGGCTACCAAAAGAACCTGTAAAAAGCCACCGGCGACCGAAAAGGCAAACCGTGATTGACAGCAAGGAGCGCTGAATGGCCTCAAGTTCTGAGATACAACCTCCGCATTGAGGATGGAATCACCTCTCTGGTAGCTTGGACACATAGAGGGCCAGAGGGCAGGAGTTGCACTATTCCCTAAAGAGATGATGGAGTACTGCCTAGCCGAAGGCAGTAATGAGCTGCGAAGGTGTGGGCAGTAATGAGCTGCAAAGGTGTGGGCAGAGGCCCAGGTGGCGGCCGACAGATGTCTTGCAACGGGACCGAGTGCAAGTGTGCCACCAAGTCCGCCATGGTGTGCACATTGTGGGCAGTTACATGTCACTCCAGAGAGAGTCCAGCCTACTTGCTGGCAAAGGAGATGCAGTCCGTCTCCCAGATGGACAGGATGCCTTAGAGATCACAACGCCAAGCCCATTTGGGTCGTAGGACACGAACTGTTGGAATGAGTGGCAGTGGGCCTTTGTCCACTCAAGATAGAGGGCCATCATCCTCTTACAGTCCAGGGTGTGAAGAGAGGCCTCTGCCCTAGACTCGTGAGGCCTGGGAAAGAAGGTGGGGAGAACCATCACCTGGTTGAGATAGAAAGCCAATACCACTTTAAGTAAAAACTTGGGGTGAGTGCAAAGTACCACCCTATTCTTGTGGAACTGGGTGTATGGGTCATGCGCCACCAAGCCTGGAGTTCACTGACCTGGCAGGCAGAAGTGAGAGCCACCAGGAAGACCACTTTCCATGACAGGAACTTTAGGTGGCAGGAAGCCAGTGGTTTGAAGGGGGAAGCCCATGAGCTCTCACAGAACTACATTTAAATCCAACGCCACCAGGGGCAGGTGGATCAGGGGACGCAAGAGGAGAAGGCCCCTCTTGAAGCGGCTGATGAGAGGGTGTACAGAGACAGGATGTCCATCTACTGAATGATGGTGTGCAGCAATGGCGCTAAGATGCACCCTAACCGAACTGGACGAGGCCAGTCTGTGCAGCAGATATTGGAGGATCCATTGAACTGATCAGGAGAAAGGGTTGAGGTTCTTGTCAACACAGCAGAGTGAGAATTTCCGCCACTGGAAGGCATATGCTTGTCTGGTGGAGTTTTTGCTTGATGCCAATAGGACATCTTCAATCTCCCTGGGAAGTTGATAGAGGGCCAGGGCTACTCTTTCAGCAGCCAAGCCGTCAGTGCGAGGGACCTGAGGTTGGGATACAGGACAGCATCGCCTCCTGCGAGAGCAGGCCTGGAGCGTGGCCCGAAGCACCAGTGCCTCCCAAGAGAGCTGCAGCAACAGCAGCAGGAACCAAGGTTGATGGGGCCAGAGATGGGCAATCAGGATCACCGTGGCCCTGTCCAACTGAATCTTGAGAAGGGTCCGGGGGACCAGAGGAGTGGGAGGGAATGCATATGGAAGCTCCCTGTTCCATGACAGGAGAAAGGCATTGGCTGCCTCCCGCAGTAGGGATGGCATTCTGGAGCAGAAGCAGGGTAGCTGCATGTTGGTGGTACTTGCAAACAGGTCCATCGCTGGGGTCCCCAGAGCCAGAACAGGGAGAGGACAACGGTGTTGTCCAGATGCCATTTGTGTGACTGTAGGACTCTGCTGAGTCTGTCTGCCAGAACATTCTCATGACCCGGGAGGTAAACTGCCTGCAGGAGCATGTCTCTCTTGGTGGTGAAGGTTCAGAGGCAGACTGCTTCCCAGCACAGGAGGTGAGAGATTGTCCCACCCTGCTTGTTGATATATAACATGGCTACCTGCTTGTCAGCCTGGATGAGGACCACCTGGCACAACAACTGGTGTTAGGACACACAAAGGGTGTTGGCTACAGCCCTGAGCTCAAGGAAATTGATCTGGTGAAGTCTTTCCTCCGACGTCCATACACCCTGCGACTGGAGGCCAATGCAGTGGGACCCCATCCCATCTTGGAGGCATCCACGGTGAGGATGCGCTACACTGGCGGTGCCTGAAAGGGCAGGCCCGCCAAGAGTTTCGGCAGGTGCTGCCACCAGGTCAGGGAATCTGCAAGGGGCAGAGACACCTGAATCCGATCTGTCAGGCGGCTGGCCTGAATCCACTGAGTGCTGAGGGACCATTGAGCTGGTCACATTTGCAGGCAGGCCTCCGGAGTTACTTGCACCACTGAGGCCATGCGGTGCATGAGCCGGGCTGACACGGTCGAGCAGCCTTGTACATCTGCTGCTAGGGTCGCCAGCCTCCAGGCACTGTCCGGATGGAGGGCAGCCTTGGCCTGAGTTGTGTCACGGAGGGCCCCAATGAACTTGAGTCATTGTGAAGGAAGTAGGTGGGACTTTGGGTAGTTTATGACAAACCCCCAATTGCTGCAACATCAATATGGTGTGCTGCTCTGCGCAGTGAACCTCTTCCAGCGAGCTTCCCCTTATGAGTCAATTGTTCAGGTAGGGGAAGACGAAGACCTCTTGCAGACAGAGGTGGGTGGTAACCACTGCAAGGCATTTGGTGAACTCCCCTGGGCCTATGAAAGACTGAAGGGTAGCACCCTGTATTGGTAGTGGCACCTGCTGATAATGAAGCAGAGGTACTGACAGTGCCAGGGAAGGATCAGGATGTGGGTGTAAGCGTCTTTGAAATCTATTTATTTATTTTTTATTTTGTTTAGCTGGGCTTAAATACCACTTTTCTCTGGGTCAAAGCGGTTTACATTAAACAACATGCGATAGTTACATTGAACAGAGTTGACTTATTTACAATTAAATGAGGTAGTAACTAAAATAAGGGAAATGTTTAATTTATTTACATATTTATAGTTCAGACAGGTATTCATAGCTAATCTCCCTGCCAGAGGTAGGGCAGCAATGTTCCAAGGGATACCATCTTGAACTTCTCTTTGATCAGAAAGCAGTTGAGGTCCCACAGGTCCAAGATGGGCTGAAAGCCCCCTGTTTTCTTTGGGACCAGCAAGTAGCAGGAATAGAACTTTTTGCCCCAGAGGGGTCGGGGAACCAGCTCCACAGCGTGGTCCAGTAGCAAGATATGAAGCTTTTTTTGCAGAAGCTCCCTGTGAAGAGAAGTCATGGGCAATTCCCCTGGAGGCATCTGGCTAAAGTGGAGGCAGTAGCCTTCCCGCATCACCTGGAGAACCCAGGTTTCGGTGGTGATGCTGGGCCAGTAGTGAGCAAAGTGAGCCAGACAGCCCCAAACGTGCCCTAGGCGGGGGCCCTCGCAGGGGAGAGAGACTATGCCCAAGTAGTTAAAAGCCAACCAGGTTAAAGATGGGGCACTGTCTGAGGATTGGGTGCCTCAGACTTACGGAGGCCATGCCCCTGGCCCTTGGCCTGCAGACCCTGCTGGGAAGCCTGTTAAGCCGGAAATTGGAGTAATTTCTGTAAGTCGTTTTATTATTTATTTATTTTATTTATTTATTATAGTTTCTTATATACCGCGCTATTTGGTATCAGCGCGGTTTACATCACAACACAACGACCATAACAACAAGCTGTCTGGTTTTACATCGAACAGGAGTACAAACTTGGACAACAGGGTTAACTATATACATAAGCTATTTACACTGCAAGGATAGGTAAAAATCAGATACTGAATGTAAGGGCCTTTCTAGAGTGGATCATTTCTTGAGAGGGATATCTAGGTTCAATTGCTGGTTGGGTAGTATTGGAGGAAAAGGTGGGATTTGAGTGCCTTCCTGAATTGATATAGGTTGGCGATGGTCCTAATGTCAGGGGGTAGAGCATTCCAGCATTTGGGGACATAGAAACTGAATGCCCTGTTTGTGGTTGTCTTGTTGCACTTTGTCAATGCCTTTGGGGTTACTAGCAAGTTTACGGCTGTTGCTCTTCTGGATCTGTTGGAGGGGACAATGTGGATAAGATGTGTGAGTGAGGAGGATGAGATACCTTTGATTGCCTTGAATGCTAAGAGTAGGGTTTTGAAGGTAATCCTCCCATGGATAGGTAGCCAGTGAAGCTGTTTGAGAATTGGGGTCACGTGGTCGCTTCTGGATGCTTCGTAAAGACCCTAGCTGCGGCATTCATGGCCAACTGTAAGGGGGTTAGTGTGGATTGGGGGAGACCTTGTAAGATGGCATTTGCAAAGTCAAAGTATGGCAGGATTAGCGCTTGATATATGGTCCGGAAATCGTTTGGGTCCAACAGGGAGCGTAGGTGCTTGAGTGAACGGATTTTAAAATAGACGGCTTTGACTATGTTGCTTATGTGGTGTTTCAACGTAACTCCAAGGTATTTTATTGCTTCTTTAGTTTGTAAGTCAGCTTCCTTGACACTGACGTGGGATGGGGGAGTAAAGTTGGGGTCTCTGGTGATGAAAAGCACCTTTGTTTTTTTATGTTGAATGCGTAGGTTCTGTGATTGGAGCCACGTTGAAACCGCATTGAAGCAGTCTATAATCGGGGCCAGATCCATGTGAGCTGTGGAGAGCGGCATGTATAAGAGAATGTCATCTGCATATATCAAACATTTCACCTTGAATGATCTTATGATGTTGCAGATGGGCTGCATGTAAATATTGAAAAGTAAGGAGGATAATGAGGAGCCTTGAGGTACCCCTTGCTTTTGATGGAAATGTTTTGACTCTTCTGATCCAGACTTCACATATTGCCATCTACCATCCAGATAAGATTTACACCATCCTAGTGCACTGTTGCAGACGCCCTTCTCTTCCAGTCTTCCGAGGAGAATTTCATGACTCACGGAGTCGAAGGCCGCGGCGATGTCTAGGAAGATGAGCACAAAACCTTGTCGGATGTTGTCAATTCCTGTGATGATATCGTTGAATAGACTAGTGAGAAGTGTCTCAACCCCATGATGTTCTCTGAACCCATGTTGGCAACTGTCTAAGGGAGCAGCGGCATCTATGTGATCTTGAATTTGCCGTTGTGCCTGTTTCTCAATTATTTTGGCTAAGAGAGGGATACTGGCTATTGGCCGGTAAGAATCAACTCTTTGGGGGTCAAGTTTGGGGGTTTTCAATAGTGGCCTAATGGAAGTCTGCTTGAGTGTTGTGGGAAAATATCCTGTAGTGAAGGAGAGCTTCATTATATTCGCGATGACAGGGCTGAACACACCACGTAGCTCCTTAATCCAAAAAGCCGGACATGGGTCAGTCTGTGCAGTGGAGGTGTTGAGAGATGCTATGGTGTCCTCGATACATTTAGTGGATGGTGTGGAAAATGTGTTCAGTGGGGAAAGGCCCATAGGTTCATGAAATAGGACAGCTGAAACCTTGTTGGTTTGCACGATCTTGGATTGCAGGTAATCAGCGAATTTTTGCGGGTGAATCTCACTGTGTTGTTCGGGAGATGGTTCCTTTGAGAGGGATTTGACCAAGTTGAAGAGGTCACGTGATTTATTCAGAGATCTTTTTAGGGTGTCAGTGTGATATTGTCTCATTTTGGTTGCGATTGTTTCTCGGTGTATTGCAAGGTGGGTTCAGTATGCGGTTTGATCTTCAGTTGAGCGCGATCGGTGCCATCGGCGTTCAAGTCTACGTAGTTGAGAAAGAGAGGATCGCAGCTCAGGGGAGAACCATGGGGCGGAGCTTCTTTTTGTCCTTGCTGTATTCTTAGGGTTCGGGTGTTGTGAGATGGCAAGCAGGCTGGAGTTCCAGTAAGAGATTAGTTCATCAAGGTCCGGCGTGGTTTTGTTGAGGAGTGGTGGGGTTTCGGCAAGGATGTGTTCCCTGTCGAAGGGGCGAAAGCTTCTTGTGGCAGTTCGTGAGGTGTTGTTCGTAGATCAGCTTCTGTTCAGCTGGTCATTGTTGATGGGTATCTGGATAATGATCAATTTGTGGTCAGACCAGGGTACATCCACGACTGATATTGGAGGATTGTGGTTTTGGTCCATGACTGGCTGCGGAACAAATACCATGTCAAGAATATTCCCCTTTGTATGTGTGGGATCATTGATGATTTGTTTGAGTCCCAGGTCTTCCATTGCATCAAGGAATGCATTTGCATGGCTTTGGAGTAAAGATGGGAGATTGAAGTCACCCATTATCCAATTTGGTTTATTGGGAGTGAGGGTGTTGGCTGCAAGGTCAATAATGGTTGGAAGGTCATCTGGAGAAGTAGACGGTGTTCTATATAACAGGTTGAGGGAGCATTGTTGGTTTGCAATGGAAAGGATGTCCGGGCTGTTTGTGCTAGAGGAGTCCGAAATGTGGAAGTTGAGGTCTGATTTGGAGATTATAAGCACCCCTCCTCCTTTTTTGGTTTCCCGATGTCTCGTATGTATGGAGAAATTGGGGGGTAGTAGTTGGTTGAGGAGGACGTTGTCTTCTGATGATAGCCATGTTTCCGTGATCATAAGTATCTCAAGGTCATAAGAGGAGATTGTGTCTAGGACAACAGGCCATTTTTTGCGAATGGAACGCGCGTTGATGATGGCACATTTTAGGGGTCGGCATCTCAAAGGTTTTTCCTGGATGGGTGTCTTGGATAGCTGGAGTGCTACATGTATCAGGTGGGAGTGGCGCGTGTAAACGTCACTTCCTGGGTTGGAGTATGGGGGACCATTCCATCTTTTTCCATGGCTATTCAGGACTGGAATCTTGCCATGTGGCGTGTAAAGGGCCTGGGAGGTTCCAAGCCAGTGAGTAAGGAGGTAAAAGCTAAGAATGACAGCGACCTGGAGGGTCATTCTGAGGGTTCGGGATTGTGTGTGAGACACTGTAGTTGTGAAGTAGTGAGGTGCAATACTGGGGACGGGGTAGTACAATACAGTTATGAAACACAGTACAGTGATGAGATTCTTCAGTACAGAGGAGTTATTATACGAGAATGCAGAATTGAGCAGGTACAGATTACATGCTAAGATATTGACTATATTTAAAGAGATGGTGCAATACTGAGATGATACAGTAATAAACTATGAAGCTAGCAGATTGTATTGTATCTTAAATTGGCAAAATTGCAATACTGAGATGGTACAATAATAAACTATGATGCTAGCAGGTTATATTGTACGTTAAACTGGCCTAACAATAGTCCATCGAATGGGCTGCGTTGTTTAGTACTTTTCCAATGTGAGCTTGGCAGATTAGACGGACTAGTGTTTCTTATGTAGTGTAGGGTTCAGGAATACAGACCGGCGTTGCTGTTTGTAGCTGGATGGATTTGCTGTTGGAGTATGCCGTCTGGAGCTGGATGGGATGCAGCGGTTTTCTAGTGCCCCTCCTCTCGGTCCCCACCTAAGGGCCACGCCAAAGGGCCCTCTGGCGAGGCCCTCAGGCGCAGGCCCGCCAGGCGTGGGCGTGCCCAATGGCGCGAAGATGTTTAAAGTGTCCTGGTCTGCCCCGATTGGGCAGCGATACGCCAGGCCCCTCCCGCCTCTGGTGGCTCGATCCCCGGGAAGGGGAGAGCTGCTGGTGGTGGCGGGGGCTTGAAAGGGCTTGAAAGGGTTTTTCCCTGAAACCTTCCATCAAGAAGGGTCAGTGGTTTTCCTGGAGAGCCAAGTCCTGGTCATGATATCAGACTCCAACTCTGTGGCCTTGTCCTTCATGGGCTTGCCAAAGAGATCCTCTCCCCTGCAAGAGGCATCAACCAGATTGTTCTGCACACATTGCTCAAGTCTGAGGACTGCAGCCAAGCCAGGTGCCAGGCACTAATGCCCAACACAGCCACTCAGACCACAGACTCAAAGCCATCATAGGTAGCCCAAGTCATGAATTTGGAGCAGTCTTTGACCAAGGAGACCAGGGTCCAGAACCATGCCAATGATTCATTGATCAACCCAACTGAGAACCCAGTAATCTCCCTTGCCAGGTCTCTCAGGTATAGGCCCATGTAGAGCTGGTAAGCCTGATGCAGGCCATGAGCATTGAGGTCTGGTAGCATTTCCTGCCAAACCCATCTATGGTGCAGGCCTCCCTGCTGGTGGGCCCCGTGGAGTGCATCTTCTGATTCTTAATCTGACGCATAGCCGATCATCACTATGAAATTATGTGGCAGTTGAGCCTTCTCGAAGCCTGGGCTCTTATGGACCCGAAACTGAGAATGGAGTTGCCTGCTCACTATAGGCACCGTCATGAGGCTTCCCACATCCTGAAAAGTAGTCACTCCAGGATGGGCAGAACCAGCACATTCAGAGCGGCCTCATAACTGGAGGATTTCCAGGTCCTCTACATGAGGCTCGGGCCCTGGATATCTCCCTTACAAAGTCCAGGAAAGCCAGGTCCTCAGGTGGGGACCGCCTCCTTTCCTGAGGTGGCGAGGAGTCAGACAGGACATCCTGGTGGAGTCAGATGTTGGTCAACTCGTCCTCGGTCTCCCAGTCTGAGTTGGAGTTAGAGCCTCGAGCGCCCGTCGGGCATTGCCACAATGCCCAGGCAGTGGGGATGCAGGAGACAGCAGCATCTGACGACCTGACCCTGATGTGCTCGGGGATGATCCCAGGCCCTGGAGTGGGAAGAGGACTGGCGCTTCTCAGCCTGTGCCGCAAGCTGCTCAAGCACCAGCTGGAAATCCTCTGGAAAGGCCCTTGCCATGGAGGACCCCGAGGTAGGTACCAATGACTCGGAAGCACCAGGCATTGGTCCTCGCTGCACCTCGAAGAACGCAGCCAGGCTGGATTCCATGGCCGTCATCCTAGCCTCAAGGCCAGATGGCTCCACAGTCACCGGCTTGGGCACCAAGGGTAGCTGTCCTAGAGCTGGCTCCCTTGATGGGGAATCACCAATGGTGATGACTCCGGAGGATCAGGCCCAATCCCACGAAGTAGTGGGAGTCTCCTCCTGCCAGGGCAGCTTCAAAGGCCACTCCCAGCCATCGCCTTCAACATTGCACCGAGAACTGGCAGATTTTAGAAAAAACCTCAAGACGCACCTATTTTCAAAAAAAACCTCCGGTGCCATGGATAGAGGTCGTACCCCCCTGCTCCGGCATCGGTCTTCAACTTCAACTTTGATAGACTCTGGGCCTCATGAGGATGGTCCTTGGAAGATGATTCCCAGTCCGAGGTTCCGCAACCTCGAGGCTCAGAAGAAGCGTGGTTGCGTGACACCAAATTGTTGGACGCGGTCCAAGGGCAGCGATTCCAGACTCGAAGCTGGAGCCAAACCAGAGGACTTAAGGCCAAACTGTGCTTCCCAGTGCTTTTCACAGTATTTCTGACTCTTGTTCGACATCTGCAGGCAGAGCAAACAGGTGGAGTTGTGATCTGCAGGCAGCAATTATGGTGGTCCATGATGGACATAGTATGGGTGCACTTGCCACACCGCTTAAAACCACTGACCGAAGACATGGCTGGATATCCTTACCCACAGAACCATAGGTCTTTTCCTGCCCTGAGGCAGGCAAGGCCGGATTAACTGATCTCCTGACTGAGAGAAGGAGAGCAGGCCTTCCAGGGACGACTCAGAAGCTGCCATGCAAGAAGTGCAGAATCCAGAGATGAGGCACCTCGCTTGCCACAGGTCAAACAACGTTTCCTAGAAGAAGACAGAAAGTTAAGGCAAGTATGACAACAGCACACGCTGAGACCACGGCAGCCTGAAGGTGTATGGTAACTGCACTTTTTACTGTAGTGTGCTTTAACTGTGCTTTTACTGCAACACGCGTTACAGATGCTAAGGAAGGAATGCGCATTGGAGCTGCTTGGGCGGAATGTGCATTAGGACTGTGTGACTACCAGATGCACCAAATGGCGGAAAACCCCCATACAGCGCCAACGGTTATCAGCAGTCCACCCCAAATTGGAACCCAAGAAGACGGAATTGGGAACTCCCAACAGTGATGTGGTCAAGCCTTGGTACTCACCCCCTAAAAGTCCCAGGCCAAAAGTCTGTATTGTGCTCTGCTCTACTGCCCAGAAACTGTTTCTCTGGCTTTGCAGCACTGTGTATAAGGTGGCTGGCAGGCAGATCTCTCTGAGAGCCTTCTGCAATCTTTTGGAGAGAGCAGGAGGAGAACACAGGAAGGAAGAGGCATTGAAGTTGTATGAGGCAGTTGTACTCTTCCAAATCCTTCCAATTTCTGGCTGCTCAACAGACTCTTATCCAGAGGAATAGCCTAATGGTTAGAGCACTGGTTTAATAACCCAGAGATGAGGGTTCAATTACCCCTAGCACTCCTTGTGACTTTGAGCAAGTTGCTCAACTTTCCATTGCCTCAAGGCTGGCAATCTACTTCTGATCACACTGTCAAGAAAACACAGGGGCTGCTGGGTCAGCAATGACTCAAAGACACACAGCTACCAAAAATACAGTAATTTAGTGGAACCTCCCATATCACACTTTAGCGAGAGATCAACCCTCAGGCTGTCGTTCAGGAGCATTTTAAAGCAATCTTTTCCTCTCAAATCCTCAGAATTTTCTTCAGTGAGGAGAAAATCCTTCCACCATCTGCTGGAGAAGAAGAAATACTGAGGAGACCTCTGGTGACTGAGGCAAATAGAGGCACATGTTGATGTCACTGAAACCTGGGCTTTTCATTGGTTCTTTGTCTCCACCAAGTTGCAGGTAGGGAACACAACCCACCTGTCTGGACTGGTCTAGCAGGACAATACGGAAGACCGGTATAAAGGACGAAGACCCACAGCAAAAATATAGAAAATGTGGGAACAAAATGCTGGAGGAAAGGAAGTGAAGTGTAAGAGAGAACTTAAGATGAGAGAGAGGAAGAGGAATAGGGAGGAAAAGTGGAGAGGGTCAGCAGAAAGTGGGAGAAACAAACAAGAGAGAAGGGAAAGTATTAAAATATCCAGTAGTGAAGAAAAGATACAAAGGGGGAGCAGAAACAAAAAAAAAGGGACACCAGAGAGAGAAATAAAAGGAACAGATGAGACCAGACATGAGGAGAAAGAAAAAGAGAGAGATAGTGAGCTATAAAACCAAGCCAGAGACACCGATGTTTGGAGGAGCAGCGTAAACCATAAACAAAAGGATGATGGGCCCAATAGTCAAAGCTGGTGGCTAGCACAAATACAGCGCCAAACATTAGACCTAGATATTCAATGCTGGGGTCATATCTGGGGTTGCTGCCGAGCCTAATCGCTAACTGGGCAGCGGCGATATTGAGCTGCTGCCCAGTAAGCAATATGATGTGAAGCTAGGCCAGGATTTTCTGTGCCTGCTTTCATCACAGATCACAAACTGGGCAGTTAAATATAAATGGAGTTTTTAAAATATGGTAAGATATTATGAATCTTTATTTAAATTTACTGGCTAGATTTGCTGTAGCTCAGTGTTATTGTTTTTTACTGCTTACTATTCCCTTGGTGGTATAATGATTTGGTATCCTCATATTTCAGAAGGTTGGTTTATGGGGTCTGATATATATTTAATTTGTGTAGATCTGCGATCTGACATCAAGTTGTAATGAGAATGTACATTATTATTTTTATATTACTCTTTTAGTAAGGTCTCACATGTTAAGAATATTCTGGTGACTGCAGAGGGTTTTTGTATTATATTAATTTTTTATTCTTTTTTTATTTTAGAGTATGCAAGCTGACTGTGTGTGGTTAATAATTTCTCCCTGAAGAAGCTCTGTTTTGAGTGAAATGCTTAGGTGCTGAGATTAGCATTGGGGTATCTGGGAAATATCTGGCAAGACTCCTTCTGTTTGAAGCTTACTCTGCACTCATCGGTGAAGTTTGACTCTTTGTGGCTTTGATAATTATAAGCACATTAATGATTATATGACACTGAGGTTCTTGGATCCATGATGTGGTAAGCCCCAGCTGGGAAAGGAATTTATCCCTGCCAACTGTCCTCCATTTTTTGTGTCTGATTTATTGCTTCACTCTATTTTTGATTGGGCTGTGCTTGTAGGTTCCTACTCTGAAAGTATGACCGATTTGTACAGCGAACCGTATAATAGCACAGAGTTAAGATACAGAGAGCAGCGAGGATATTTTCAATAAATAATTACACTTATCTGGTAATTGTAGTTCCTTGAGTAACGACAGTTCAGTCCTCTACCTCTGGGTTGTCAATCTCCTCCTGCAGCTTGGAGACTGGTATGTCAAATTCATGACATCACTGGATATAGCCTGCTGTAGTCTCTCTCTCCTCCCAGTGTGAACTATTAACAAAGCAGACTCAAAGGAGCAATAAATAAGTAGCCAGCCAACCAAACAAATCTGGCAAGAACATTTAACTAAATGTAAAATCACTACCCCGTTTCACAAGGCTTCTTACACCCGGCCCTGACAGAGGTAAAGCTACAAACATTTTTTTTTTTATGAACTCCTCCAGACCTACCTGTAACACTCCTCTTACGCTAGTCATCCAGATCCATCTTCAATAACCTGGGTGGGAAGGAGGACTGAACTGTCGTCACTCAAGGAACTACAATTACCAGGTAAGTGTAATTATCATTTCCTTATCGTTCCTCCAGTTCAGTCCTCTACCTCTGGGAAGTAAGAGAGCAGTAATTAATGGGCGGGCCCCTTCAAGCCGGCAGACAAAACCACCGACCCGAAACGGGCATCAGCAGAAGCCGCGACGTCCAACCGATAATGCTTACTGAACGTATGTAAAGATGACCAAGTTGCCACCCTACAGATTTCTCCCGGAGGCACCAAACTGTGCTCCGCCCATGAACACGCCTGCACTCTCGTGGAATGCACCCGCAAGCCTCCAGGCACAACTTGCCCATGAATCAAATAGGCGGAAGCAATTGCCTCCCGAATCCACCGGGCAATGGATGCTTTAGCCACTGCTTCTCCTTTGCGTACTCCCCCAAACAACACAAATAACCGCTCTGACTTGCGAATCGACTCTGTCACCTTCAAATACCGACGCAACGCTTTCTTTACGTCCAGACAATGGAAACCACGCTCCGACTCTCCGTCCTCCCGAGACCCCAGAACGGGTAGGCAGACCGCCTGATTCAAATGAAAAGGGAGACACCACCTTAGGCAGAAAGGAAGGAACTGGACGTAAGACCACCTTCTCCTTAGAAAAGGACAAGAAGGGTTCCCTACACGACAGTGCCTGCAACTCCGAAATACGCCTCGCCGAACAAATCACCACCAGGAACACCGTTTTCAACGTTAAGTCCTTCACAGACGCTTGACGCAAAGGTTCAAACGGTGACCGGGATAACGCTGCCAAGACGAGATTAAGATCCTAAGGTGGAACGCACACCCGATGCACTGGCCTCAACCTAGAGACCGCCTTAAGAAAACGGCACACATCCGGGTGAACCCCCAAGGGCACCCCCTTGACCCTGCCACGGTAACATGAAAGGGCTGCTAACTGAACGCGCAAGGAACTGGCTGCTAGACCTTTATCAAAACCATCTTGCAGAAACTCCAATACCGAAGACACCGAAACAGAAGCTGCTCGAACCTGGCGCCGAGAACACCAGTCCTCAAAGATACGCCAGACCCGCACATACGCCAAAGATGTCGAATGTTTCCGTGCTCTACGCATAGTTATCACCACCGCGGGCGAATATCCTTTCTTTCTCAACTTAGCCCTCTCAATGACCAAACCGTAAGCGAGAACCGATCCACCTGGGGCATGAACAGCGGCCCCTGAAGCAGCCAGGGCTCGCCGTCCAGGAGATGCACCAGATCTGCGTATCATAGACGCCTCGGCCAGTCGGGTGCCACCAGGAACACCCTTCCCGGATGAGCCCCGATCTTTTGCACCACCCGGCCTATCAATGCCCACGGCGGAAAGACATAAAGCGGCCCTTCCGTCAGCCACCGATGTAATAGCGCGTCTATGCCTTCCGACATCCTTTCTCGCCTTCTGCTGAAGAACCGGCTCACCTTTGCCGACCGGAATGTTGCCATTTGATCCATTATGGGAGTTTCCCAATGAACTACTATCTGCGCAAACACATCGGGATGCAACTCCCACTCCCCTGCATCCACTTGCACCCTGCTGAGAAAGTCCGCTGTGACATTGTCCTTGCCCGCAATGTGCGCCGCCGAAATCGCAGGCAATTGCTTTTCTACCCACGTGAACAACCGGTCCGCTTCTGCTTCCAATGTGGCACTTGTCGGAGAGCACACGTACTGGGTGACTCAACACCAACTGCTCGAATGCCTGAAGTGCCCGGGACACCGCTTGAAGCTCCAGATGGTTGATCGACCAAGAGGCCTCCAAGGGCGACCACAGTCCTTGCGCAAACCGGCTCCCGCAGTGCGTTCCCCAGCCCACTAAGCTGGCATCCGTCAACAACGGGAGACACTCTGGCTGCTCCAGCGGCATGCCCGCTGTCAACACCGACCTGCGCAGCCACCAACGAAGCGATCGCCGAACCTCGATCAGACACGGAAGAGGCTTGCTCAGCGAGTCGGCTTGATGCGACCAACGGCACAGAAGCGCCCTCTGCAGAGGCCGCATATGGACCCTGGCCCACGGCACCGCTTCCAATGTCGCCGCCATCGTTCCCAGCACCCGGAGATAGTCCCACGCCGTTGGTGCTGAGACTGACAAAAACTGGCGAATCAGGTTTCTCATCGCTTTGGCTCTCCTGGTTGGCAGAAACACCTGCCCCCTCTTGGTGTCACAGTATACCCCAAGGTACTCGAGATCCTGGGAAGGTTCCAACTGACTCTTTGCCAGGTTGACTACCCAACCCACATCTTGCAAAAACTTCACTACTTTGTCCGTCACCCGAATACTTTCCTCCTCGGACTTGGCACGAATCAACCAATCGTCAAGGTAAGGGTGAACCAGAATGCCTTCTTTGCGCAACGCCGCCGCCGCCACCACCACCATAATTTTGGTGAAGGTTTGCGGCGCCGTCACTAAGCCAAGGCAGGGCGAACCGTAGGAACCTTTGGTGAGCTTCTCGGATAGGGTTGTGCAAGTACGCCTCCATCAGATCCAGAGACGTCAAGTACTCCCCCTGACGCACCGCCACAATGACGGACCTCAGAGTCTCCATCCGAAAATGCGGAACCCGAAGGCAACGATTTACGGCCTTCAGGTCTAAAATGGGTCGCGGTGTTCCGCCCTTCTTTGGCACTACAAAATAAATGGAGTACCGACCCCCGCCGGAATCGGCTTCTAGTACTTTGACCACTGCTCCCAACTGGAGCAGCCTCTCCAAAGTATCGCGAACCACTGCGGTATTCTTGGGCCCTCTGCACGGCGAGCGAACGAAGGAATCCCTGACCGGTCGAGCCAACTCTAATGCATAGCTGTGTTGAATGATCTCTAACACCCACTGATCAGATGTGATGCAGGTCCAAGCGGAAAGAAACTCCCGAAGCCGCCCCCCTATGGGAGGCCCCTCCACCTGGATCCGCCTCGCTTCATTGCGACTTACGGGTTGCAGAGGCGGGGTTGGAGGAGAAACCTCTGTTCGCTCCCCGAAACCCGCAAAACCCCTGCGTGCGAGCTGGAAACCGGCCGCGTTGGTAACTCCCGAACCTGGCCGACCAAAACCTACGAAAATCCCGAAACTGACCTCGAAAGCCTTGCACTGACTTCCCCTGTTTCGGCTTATCTTCTGGGAGTCTACCGGCCTTGGATTCTCCCAGATCCTTCACCAATTTATCCAAATCTTCACCAAAGAGCAAGCCGCCTTTAAAGGGAAGCTTGCTGAGACGAGACTTAGACGGACCATCTGCCGCCCAGTTTCGTAACTATACCGACCGGCGAGCAGCCACCACCGACGCCATGCTATTTGCCAGTGCCCTGATTAAGTCGTAATGAACATCCGCTAAGTAGGCCGCTCCGGACTCTAGTCGATCCAACTCCTTGACCTCCTCGAGATCCAGGTGCGAAGACTGGTGCAGTCGCTGGACCCATCGCAGACATGCTCTGGCCACCAATGCACCGCAGATGGAGGCCTGCAGCGAAAGAGAATACGCTTCAAAGGTCTGCTTCAGCAAACCGTCAACCTTACGGTCCCGAGTATCCTTTAGTGCCACACTACCTTCTACTGGAATAGTGGTCTTCTTTGTAACTGCCGACACCACTGCATCCACCCGCGGCGGCTGGAATCTGTCCTTATCCTTATCGGCCAGCTGATAAAGCCTATTCATTGTCCGTATGCCCCGTAGTCCCGCTTCCGGCCGATCCCACTCTTCCTGAATCATCTTGTCCACCACACGATGGACCGGAAACACCACCTGCGTTTGCCGCACCGCCTGAATGACGGGATCCTCCACCTCGTCCTCCACGGCCGCCGGCGTAGCCAGATTCAGCATCTGCAACGTCTCTGAGATCAAAGCCGCAAGCTCCTCCCTGCGAAAGACTCTGACAATTTTAGCCTGATCCTCAGGCTCCGGAATCTCTCCTTCCTCCAGATCCAGTGGGCCCTATTCCTGATCTCAATCTGCCTCTTGGAGCTCAGGCCACTCGCCTTCCGCTGATGGCGAATCCTTCAGTCTTGCTCGCTTAGGGACTGGCGCTTCCTCGCTAACCTGGTTCCATGGTATCTCAATAACAGAAATAGGACGAATCGCTTTGTTTATTGAACATATTATTAGCACCTGTTCCTAATAACTTGTAGCCATGCTGTAGTATTATATCTGTAAATAGACTGTAAATAGTTTCCCCTGTTATCCAAGTTCCTTCCCTTGTTATCTGTAAACTCATGCATGTTATTGTACTGAGACTTTTTGTTCTATGTGAACCGCGCTGATGCCGAATAGTGCGGTATATAAGAGAATGTAAATAAATAAATAAATAAATAAATAAATAACCTCGATAGTCGCCTCCAGCTGCTGAACCGCACCAGCTAACGCCTCTGGACCTGGTCTCTTACCCTTGCGCCGCAGACAGAATGCCTGATGCATTAGAAAAATAAATTCAGGGCTGAAATCACCAAGACCCAACGCCTGCGCCACCAGAGAAGCGCCCGATGGTCCTGCCAGCTCCTCTAATGCCGACTCTTGTGCCGGCGAACACGGGGAGTCCGCCCTCACCCGTATGAATGCTCCCTGCGACTCTGGGCTCTCCTTGACTTCCATCTGTTGTTCCACCGTGGACAAGAGGGAAGCGCAGCCACGGCACACCCCAATATCCACCACTGCGCCCCTCCTAGTGCCACACACAATACAAAGGGAACGTGCCGCCATCAAGCAAGGCAGCAGCTGTCCTAGAGGCTTATCTCTCACGGAGTTGTTTTTTTTTTATTAGAAACTATAGAAACATTCAATTATTTGACTCCCAGCCTATCCCTCCCGGACAGCAGAGCCATTCGCCGTTCCTTCCCCCCTGTGAGACTGAATCGGGAAGGAGACACACAGCAAGCCCCTAAAACTAAGGAAATAAACGAAAGACAGCAAACCCAACCAAAGCAAACAAAACAAGAAGAAAAGGAAGCAAAAAGAAGAAAAAACCCCAAAGGATCTCCCCCTTGCCTAAACGGAGCCCCGAAACGCAAAGCTGTCTGCTACACGCGGTTCACCTCCGCAGGTAAAATGGCCGCCGAAATGCTGACAAGCCGAAAAGGGCACCAAACTGCCCCGCGACTTGCCGGCGCTTGACTAACGAAGCTCCCGCTAAGGAAGGCCACCCGCCCCGGCAAAACACTTACCGGGCAGGACTGCTGCTGCTCCGGCGCTGAAAACAGAGAACAGTACCGGCTCCCCAATGCTGCTGCCTTTACCGACTAAAAGCTGCTAAGCCGGTAAGGCAGGCACCACGACCTGAAACATTACTCACATACCGTAAGAAGGGCTGTCCCGCGTACAGTCCAGGGGGAGAGAACTTCTGGGCCACCGCAGGGTAAACTAAACTCGAAATCGTGAGTCAGTACCCCTTCAATAAATAAATAGTATGCAGGGCCAGGGAGCAAGAATGCCGACAAATAGCTGTTTTTTTTTTTTTTAAAGATATAGTACTTAATATTGTGGTAGGCGAAGGCCTATCATCCACGCTGATTGAACTAGGCAGGCAGGCCTAAGCAGCTTGACCTGTAAATGAAGCCTATGGTTAGGCCCTGAGGAGTGAAAATTCCCCCCCGATATTGTCTCCATAGAACTGAAACCTAACTCAGCTTAACTGAACATAGCTAAGCAGAAACGAAACTTAAGAGAAGACAGTAAACAATTTAATTAACCCTGATAAGATGTGTGCAGCTTCTATGGAATTAATTAACTCTGTTGAGAGAAAAGTTACAGTGCCCTGCTTTCCCACATATTCCAGCTGGATAGCGACCTTGGAGGAGAAAAGTATCAAAGTTGGTGAACTGACCATTGTAATTGGGACTGAAAGGGGGGCAACCAGGTGCTGAGCCCAGACCAAGGTCCCCATTGGATAGCTACGTAACGGTACCGGAACCAATAGAAGGTGTAAGAAGGGTTACCGGGACCAATGAAAAGTTTGCCTATGTCTAGAATGGGAAAGAAAGCTATAAAAGTTGTTGTTTTGCTAGAAACCATTGCTCAGCCATTTTGAATGTGATTCTGCTTGAGTCTTGTGCACAAATAAATGATTTGGACCTTCTGAACAGACTCCTGGTATTATTGGGTTGTCTGCGCTCTGCTGCTACAGATTCTTGGTGCGTTGGCCGGGAAGTGTGGTAATAGAGGGTATACAGGGCAATATACCACGACTTTCCGCCTCTACAGGTTCGGTCCTGCCGGGATCGTGCCCTCCCGACGTGGGCTCGGCTCCCAGGCGCCACCGGTCCAGTTGCATCGGAGGGAGTTGGGCCAGGCCTTGGCGGGTGCCGGACCCGGTCGGATCCAACACCTCGAACCCGTGAGGGGAGTCCAAGGTCCAACTCATGCGCTTGCTTGGGAACGGGGACCGGATCCGGTGAGTATAGTTTTGATTTGACTAGACAGCTGAGTCAGAGCAGAACTGTTGTTTGAACTTTGAGACTTTGGAATTTGATATTTGGTAAGAGAGCATGATCAACTCTCAAGACGGTCCGATTAACCCCGCATGAGTATGCGCGAGGTGAAACCATCGTCTTTTTGATTTAGATTTTGGAATTTGATATAGCCTAGTCAGCAGAGACAGGATTGGGCTGTTTTTGGGATACGTTGCTAGCATGATTGTGTGAATGAAGTGTGAATGAGAGGTCTGGCAGCACGGACCAAGTGAAGGCGGACTCCTGAGTAATGCATTTCCTGGCCGGGCGACCGCATCCAGGTCGTAAAAAGGAGGAAGCGACTGTCGTCTTGTCTTGTTATTTGTTCCCCTCAAATGTTTCTAGGGCCGTGAGGACCCCTTACCCACGGTCCGCCCTCCTTTTCCCTTCTGTTTGTTGTTGCGCGCACACATCGATATGGGAGGGGCGGGGTCTACCAGGCACACTCCGTTAGAATGTATGATCAAGTATTTTAATAAAGGATATTCAGGAGATTATGGAGTGAAAATGACTGCCTCACGGTTGCAGCTTTTGTGTACTAGGGAGTGGCCCATCATAGACCCCATGTGGCCCCGAGATGGAACATTTAGCCTAGGAATTATTCGATCAGTTCATCAGAAGGTGCGAGCAGCGCACCCTGATCAGTACCCCTATATAGACTCTTGGTTAAGTATTTGTGAGAATCCGCCCCCTTGGGCAAAGCGTTGCTATGAAGAACAGTGCAGAATATTGTTAGCATTGACAGATCAGATCCCAAAGGCAGGGACAGCTGAGAAATCTAGTCAGAAACCTATTCTGGTAGATCCTGAGTCCCTGGGAGTTGTAACTAGACAGCCCCGAGCCCAGCATCCCGTAAAAGTACCCCCGTGTCCTGCGGCAGTCCCGCAGCGAGACCCAACGCCGGAGCCACACCCAGCAGAGCAAGTAGATGATCCCCCTCTTCATGAGGATTCTGGCACACCCGAGACCGAAGAAAAGGCTGAGTCAGAAGAAGAAGAAGAGGAAGAGTCCTCTCAAGGCGACACAGATAGCATAGTATCAGCCGTCAGTGCGAGCTCATCTGTAATGAGCGAAGCGCCCCAGGCTAAACGCACTGTGCAAAAGAAAGCCCTTGTTAAGAAAGTTTCTGTGAAGCTACAGAAAACGTCTGTTAAGAAAATGCTGCCACTACGGCAAGTCCCGGGACTGCCCGTGCGAGATGAGCATGACCAAATAGTAGCGGGACCCCTGAGTCTAGTATATGTGCCTTTCTCCACAGCTGATTTGTTGAACTGGAAATTGCACTATGCTTCCTACACTGATAAGCCCCAAGAGTTAACAGAATTGATGCATACTATTATGGAAACTCACCAACCCACATGGGCAGATTGCCGTCAGCTCCTGTCTACTTTATTTACCACTGAGGAGCGGACACGAATTAAGCGAGCAGCTATCGACTGGCTAGCAGATAATCCCATAGCAGAGGGAGTTGGAGGAGCAGGAATAGACAATCGCGAAGCAGCTAAGAAAGAATTCCCCAATGAAGACCCTCAGTGGGATCCGAATACTGATAGAGGATCCAGAGCTCTATCACAGTTCCGCCAAGGCCTTATGCAAGGACTGAGAAAGGGGGGTCAGAAAGCCATGAATCTCTCTAAAGTGACCGAAGTTAATCAGGGCATAGATGAGAGCCCTGCAGTATTCTATGAAAGACTGACTGAAGCGTATAGGATGTATACTCCCTATGACCCAGATGCCCCAGGAAGCCTATGGATGGTGGATTCTGCTTTTGTAAACCAGTCACAACCAGATATTAGACGTAAGCTACAGAAATTAGAAGGGTTTGCGGGCATGAATGCAACACAGTTACTGGAAGTCGCTCATAAAGTGTATGTGAATCGTGATAATGAAAGACAGAGAGAAAGTGATCGGAGGATGAAGAAGAAAGCAGATTTTTTGGCTGCGGCCATAGTGGAACAGAAAAGGGGAGGTGTCCCTAGTCGAAGGAGCAGAGGAAGAGGGCGGGGCCGAGGAGTTGACCGGCTCCCATTAGGCGCGAACCAATGCGCCTATTGCAGAGAGGAAGGACATTGGAGAAGTGCATGCCCGCGACTCGAAGAAGCCTCTCAGGATGAAGGGGAACCCGCCCCTTGGAGGGAAAGAGAGAGAGGCCAACCCCAGAATCGTAGAGGAACCAATCGAGAACAATTTCAACGCGAACGAACGGAGGCCATCCAGGGAGTGGCAGCCGCCACGGCCTATGATCTAGATGAAGCAGATTAGGACAGACCGGGCTCCGAATTCGCTTTAGGTCTCCAGGAGCCTATGGTCAGTATACAAATAGGAGACCAATTCATGGACTTTATGGTTGATACTGGAGCAGAACATTCTGTAGTAGATAAACAAATAGCCCCTTTTTCTACAAGAGCAGTCACCATTGTAGGAGCGACTGGCGCTAAAGCCACAAAGTCTTTTCTTCAGAATCGTATATGTAATTTAGGAGGACAGCAAATAACACATCAATTCTTGTACATGCCCGAATGCCCAGTGCCTTTACTGGGACGAGATATGCTAGCCAAGCTGCAGGCCCAAATATCCTTTACTGAGAAAGGTGAGATGCAAATGACAGTAAATTCCCATTCAAAACCTGCTGGACTGATGGTGCTTACTGTTCCTCGAGAAGAAGAATGGAGATATTATAGTACTGAGCCAAGTACTGAGCCAATCATTGATACCTATTTTGAACCTACTTTGAAAAGCATTGATGCCCCTCCTGGAGTATGGGCAGAGGGCAATCCACCAGACCTGGCCAAACATATAGCTCCAATAATTGTGAATCTCAAGCCTAGTGCACAGCCAGTACACGTCAAGCAATACCCACTTCCAAGAGCAGCAATTGAAGGCATCCATCGCCACTTGCTAAGGCTACTGGAGTATGGCCTACTCAAAGTTTGTCAGTCGCCATGGAACACTCCTCTCCTGCCAGTGAAGAAGCCTGGGACAGGTGACTACCGCCCAGTGCAAGATCTAAGGAGAGTGAATGAAGCAGTTGAGACCATACACCCAGTTGTGCCAAATCCCTACACACTCCTAGGATTGATTCCTGCTGAAGCCACTCACTTTACTGTTTTGGATTTGAAAGATGCATTTTTCTGCATAAGATTAGCCCCAATTAGCCAATTGCTGTTTGCTTTTGAATGGCAGGACCCTGGACATGATTACCTCAAGGATTCAAGAACTCACCCACCATTTTCAGTGCTGCACTAAACCAAGATCTTTCAATGGCAGGACCTTGGACACGATTACCTCAAGGATTCAAGAACTCACCCACCATTTTCAGTGCTGCACTAAACCAAGATCTTTCAAGCTACTCAGTGGCTCCTGAGAAAAGAGTACTCCTCCAATATGTAGATGACCTACTGGTAGCTGCCACATTGGAAAGTGAATGTATACAAGCCACTACTGACCTCTTGCAACTATTGAATGAAGCTGGATACAAGGTTTCCAGAGCAAAAGCACAGCTATGCCAAAAGAAGTAAAATACTTGGGCTTCCGTCTAACCAAAGGAAGTCGACAATTGGGACGCGAGAGAAAAGAAGCTGTGTGCAGTATCCCAACCCCTACTACCAGAAAGCAAGTCAGAGCCTTTCTGGGAGCAGCAGGATACTGCCGGATATGGATACCCAACTTTGCTCAGATTGCCAAACCACTATATGAAGCCACCAAGGGAGAAGAAAAGTCGCCACTCGAGTGGGGACCTGAACAAGACACAGCTTTCAAGACCCTGAAGGAAGAATTGATGTCGTCACCAGCACTCGGGTTGCCAGATGTCCACAAGCCGTTCCATCTATTTGTGCATGAGATGCAAGGAAATGCTCTGGGCATGTTGACTCAGAAATTGGGACACTGGGAGCGACCCGTAGCATACCTATCGAAACAATTGGATACTGTGGCCAAAGGATGGCCACCATGTTTAAGAGCAGTTGCAGCTACAGCATTATTAGTGAGTGAAGCAGACAAACTCACCTTAGGACAGAATCTGCGTGTTACAGTACCACACGCAGTGCTTGCCCTTATGGAACAAAAAGCAAATCATTGGCTCACCAATTCTCGAATGCTGAAATACCAAAGCATGCTATGTAAAAATCCACAAATACAACTGGAAGTGAGCCATGCCTTGAACCCAGCTACACTGATACCAATCAGCGAAGACCCTCCAGAGCATGACTGTATAGAAGTCATGGACACTGTATTCTCAAGTCGACCTGATCTGACAGATGTGCCCCTAGAGAATCCTGATCAGACTTATTTTGTGGATGGAAGCAGCCTCATCATCAATGGACGACGCTGTGCCGGGTATGCAGTAGTTACCCGAGAGGAAGTCATTGAATCATCAGCTCTAGCATCAGGCACATCCGCCCAGAAAGCAGAATTGATAGCACTCACCAGAGCATTAATATTGGGAGAGAAACGTTTGTTGAATGTATACACAGACTCGAAATATGCCTTCACCACTTTGCATGCACATGGAGCTCTCTACAAAGAACGAGGGCTCATCACGTCAGGAGGCAAATCAGTCAAATATGGCCCAGAAATATTGATGTTACTAGATGCAGTATGGGCCCCTACACGTGTGGCCGTCATACACTGCAGAGGACACCAAGCAGGAAAAGGAGAAGTCGCCCAAGGGAACAGATTCGCTGATGCTTCAGCACGCAAAGCAGCCATGACAGGCCAAATTTCACCACAGGCCACACCAATACAAGCAGCATTGTTTCCAGTACCTCTTAATCTATGGACACCACGATATACCACCAAAGAATTGGATTACTACTGTAATAAAGAAGAGGGAATACTGAAAGATGGATGGACTGAACTGCCACCACCAGAGGGCAGTCAACCTCCAGGACGAATAGTGATCCCTGAACTATTGGGACCAGCCTTTGTCAAAGCCTTTCACCAAGCTACGCATTATGGGAAGAGTGCTATGGAAAAAGCACTTAAACCACATTTTTGTATCGCTTTATTGGGAGCCCTGTCAGCCTCAGTGGCTCGCCAGTGTCTAATTTGTGCCAAAAACAATGCCAAGCAGGGTCCCACGCCACCACCCCGAGTTCAGCCAGGAGGTGTTACCCCCATGCACCACCTGCAAGTAGACTTTACCAAAATGCCAAAAAAGCTGGTGGATATCGATACTTGTTAGTTCTAGTCTGTACCTTCTCTGGGTGGGTGGAGGCCTTTCCCACCAGGACTGAAAAAGCCCGAGAAGTTACTAAAGTGTTGCTGAGAGAAATTATCCCCAGATTTGGAATTCCAGCAGTAATAGGGTCAGACAACGGGCCCTCATTTGTATCTCAGATTACCCAGCAGTTAGCAAGTGCCTTACAGATACAATGGAAGTTACACACAGCGTATAGACCCCAGAGTTCAGGGAAGGTTGAGCGAATGAATCGAACTTTGAAAGCCCAGATATCCAAGCTATGCCAGGAGACCCACCTGAAGTGGCCCCAGGTTCTCCCCATAGCCTTACTTAGAATACGTTCAGCTCCTGTGAAATCATCAGGATTTTCCTCTTTTGAAGTTATGTATGGCAAACCTCCACCAATAGTCCAGGGTGTGAAAGGTAGTTTGTCACAGATTGGTTCAGAAATAACCAGACAAGAACTTCTAGCTCTTAGTTCTGTTCTGCAGACTCTCCATACGTGGATACAGGACCAGTTGCCCATCAATTTGACGGAACCACTGCACCCCTACCAGCCTGGTACCTTGGTGTGGGTTAAAGATTGGAAGAAGACACCGCTGGAACTGCATTGGAAGGGGCCTTATACCGTCATCCTGTCTACCCCAACTGCAGTAAAGGTAGCAGAAATCGATTCCTGGATCCATCACAGCAGAGTCAAGCCAGCAGCAGTTCCAGATCAGGACCAGTGGACAGCAGAGCCGCATCCTGACGTCCCTTTGCGTCTCACCCTACGGAGGCAGCCAGCAACCTAGAACTCTTTTGGGGACACTCATGAACTACCAGTGTCCTACAGCAGCCAAGTCTTTCGAAGAGGATTGCTGTTTCTAATACAGCAAAGACATTTGTTTTCTTCATCGAATAACTGAGCGTCCATAGACTTTCGTCAGGCCAACTACAATTGATAAGTTGGCACCACAGCAGGACATTTGAGGATCTTCAATCAACATCGACACCCGTTGAATTGCTTCATTAGCAAACGGGTCAGCATTGTGCCAAGAAGAAGAAGACGTCGTGGTCAAGATTTTCCAGCGGAGATCCAGAAGGACTACAATCTACATGCATCTTTGTTTCTATTTTGTTCTGGTTGCTTGCCTGGGGAGCTTTGAACTTGCTCTTGCTTTACCCCCATGTACTGCCTGCATTACTTCCACTTGGACTGGAATGAAAGTAACTCAGACTTTGCTTTACCATTCTTACTATACCTGTACTGGTACGGTAAGCCGGTGCATCTATAACACCACTGAACTGAATGTTTGTACTAAGGGAAATACTAAAGTTTGTTTTAACCCACATCAGAATCCATCTTATTATACTTTAGAAATACGATGGAATGATGCAGATGGAGATTTACTTAACGCTACCTCCCCATTTACCGATCCTACAAAATATGCTGTGTTGTATTTTGATGCCTGTGATGCCATTAATAGAGATAGTCATTCCAAATGTGCCAATTGGGAGAAAACTTATGCTCATAATGATAAGTATATGTGTCCAGAAGGAACAACTGGATGGGGAGAATGTACAGGTAAACGAGCTTTAGCTAATGAATATAGTACAGCCCCCATTGCAGACTACTATTGCCCAAAGTGGGAATGTGTTTTCTATGCCACTTGGAAAACTGGTACATAAGAACATAAGAACATAAGATATGCCATACTGGGTCAGACCAAGGTCCATCAAGCCCAGTATTCTGTTTCCAACAGTGGCCAATCTAGGTCATACGTACCTAGCAGTTTCCCCAAGGGACACAGGTTCCACAATGCTTGTATTGGTTCAAGCATTGATATCCTGGGTCCCTTCTTAATAATGGTTTATGGACCTTTCCTCCAGGAACTTGTCCAAACCTTTTTTAAACCCAGCTACACTAACAGCCTTTACTACATCCTCCGGTAACAAATTCCAGAGTTTGATTACACGTTGAGTGAAAAAATATTTTCTTTTATTAGTCTTAAATAGTTTACCCTGTAGCTTCATTGCATGTCCCCTAGTCTTTCTATATTCTGATAAGGTAAACAATCGATCTACGTTTACCCGTTCCACTCCGTTCATTAATTTATAGACTTCTATCATATCTCCCCTCAGCCGTCTCTTTTCCAGGTTAAAGAGCCCCAACCTTTTTAGCCTTTCTTCATAGGAGTAGCCTTCCATCCCCTTTACCATTTTGGTGGCTCTTCTCTGAACCTTTTCTAAAATTGCTATATCCTTTTTAAGATATGGCGACCAGAATTGCACACAATATTCAAGGTGCGGTCTCACCATGGAACGATATAGAGGCATTATAATATCTTTTGTTTTATTTTCCATTCCTTTCCTTATCATACCTAGCATTCTATTTGCTCTCTTGGCCGCCGCTGCACACTGGGCCGAGGGTATTAACATGGTATCCACAAGGACGCCTAAATCTTTTTCTTGGGTGGTGGTTCCTAATGTGGAACCTTGCATCATGTAACCATAGTTTGGGTTGTTCTTCCCTAGGTGCATAACCTTGCACTTCTCCACATTAAATTTCATCTGCCATTTTGATGCCCAGTCTTCCAATTTATCAAGATCCTCTTGCAATTTTCCACAATCCTCCTGGGTTTTAACAACTTTAAATAGTTTTGTGTCATCAGCAAATTTGATAACCTCACTCGTTATTCCACTTTCCAGGTCATTTATGAATATGTCAAAAAGCAGCGGACCCAGCACAGATCCCTGGGGTACACCACTATTCACCTTTCTCCATTGGGAAAATTGGCCATTTAGCCCTACCCTCTGCTTTCTATCTTTTAACCAGTTCCTGATCCACAGTAGTACACTGCCTCCTATCCCATGACTCTTTAGTTTTGCCAAAAGTCTCTCATGAGGGACCTTGTCAAAGGCTTTCTGAAAGTCCAGATACACAATGGTATGGTAGAGAATACCAGAGACAATCGAATGGCTGCCTTAACCAAGCCATATGTGAAGGATATAGAAAAACATTGCAAGAAAGGTGCTTGTAATCCACTACAATTGTTCATAGCCAATCCCAGCGCATGGAAACAAGGGTATAAGTTTGGCCTACGTATTGCAGGTTCTGGATCAGATCCAGGAACCATTGTATATAAGATTGAATACCCAAGCCCACCGTTCATCACGATACCATATACACAACACCTTCTATGAGACTATGCATGTAAATAAGTTTGATATCCCTCACCCTTCCCAGAATTTGTTTTTAGAGTTAGTGGGAGCAGTGGTCTCCAGCCTACATATTTCGGATTGCTATTTTTGTGGTGGGACTAAAATGGGTGATCAATGGCCCTGGGAAGCCCAGGAATTGAATTACTCAATGAGTTATAATCATACTGAATTGCATAAGACCACTAGTGAATGGGTCTTAGCACACTCAATAGTTGGACGTCTGTGTTATGCCCGAACTGGACCCCAGTTCACCTTGCAGGTGGAACAGCTGGTCTGTCTCAGCCAAAGGTTTTATAATGACACTACGAAACAGACGTCTTGGTGGTCAGGAGTTAATGAATCTGAACCCACCAATCCATTAGCAAAATTCCCTGAACTTGCTGATCTATGGACGAATCTCGCCCAACCCCATGCTTGGCAAGCCCCACCTGGCTTGTATTGGATCTGTGGAACCCGAGCATATGCCCGACTCCCAATCCACTGGGGAGGAGCATGTGTCTTAGGGACCATTCGACCTTCTTTCTTTTTGTTACCCACAGAACATGGAGAGCAATTAGGATACCCAGTATACACTAAGAGGCAGAAAAGAGCAGCTCTCCAGATAGGCAAGTGGCAGAAATGGGATGGAGATGATTGGCCACCTGAGAGGATTATTGCCTATTATGGACCTGCCACTTGGGAGGAAGATGGCACTTGGGGGTATCGGACCCCTGTGTATATGATAAATCGTATTATACGTTTACAACCAGTAGTTGAACTAATCACTAATGAGACTAGTCAAGCACTTACACTTTTAGCTAGACAAAGCACACAAATGCGCACTGCCATATATCAGAATCGCTTGGCCCTAGATTATTTGCTAGCAGCTGAAGGAGGAGTATGTGGAAAGTTAAATTTAACCAATTGTTGTTTGAAAATAGATGACAAAGGTCAAGTAGTTGAAGATATTGCTGAAAATATGCGAAAACAAGCTTATGTGCCAGTACAAACCTGGCATGGTCTTAGAATACCCAACTGGTTTGAATCTATCTTTTCTGGTCTGGGGGGGCTTACTACTTTCTTTATGATAATCTTAGTGGTTGTAGCTTTGTTTCTGCTGTTACCATGTATAATCCCATGCTGCATGCGTTCTATTAATAGTGTAATTGAAAATACTGTAGAACGTAAAACTGCTACTAAGATTTTAGCCTTATGGCACCCCACTCCCGGAACCATTGGTAAAAACCCTACTCCTGTGTAGGTAAGTGATTTACATCTCACACCTTATTAGCATTCGGGTGAGATTAATCAAAGGGGGGAATGTGGTAGGCGAAGGCCTATGATCCACGCTGACTGAACTAGGCAGGCAGGCCTAAGCAGCTTGACCTGTAAATGAAGCCTGTGGTTAGGCCCTGAGGAGTGAAAATTCCCCCCCCCCCCGATATTGTCTCCATAGAACTGAAACCTAACTCAGCTTAACTGAACATAGCTAAGCAGAAACGAAACTTAAGAGAAGACAGTAAACAATTTAATTAACCCTGATAAGATGTGTGCAGCTTCTATGGAATTAATTAACTCTATTGAGAGAAAAGTTACAGTGCCCTGCTTTCCCACATATTCCAGCTGGATAGCGACCTTGAAGGAGAAAAGTATCAAAGTTGGTGAACTGACCATTGTAATTGGGACTGAAAGGGGGGCAACCAGGTGCTGAGCCCAGACCAAGGTCCCCACTAGATAGCTACGTAACGGTACCGGAACCAATAGAAGGTGTAAGAAGGGTTACCGGGACCAATGAAAAGTTTGCCTATGTCTAGAATGGGAAAGAAAGCTATAAAAGTTGTTGTTTTGCTAGAAACCATTGCTCAGCCATTTTGAATGTGATTCTGCTTGAGTCTTGTGCACAAATAAATGATTTGGACCTTCTGAACAGACTCCTGGTATTATTGGGTTGTCTGCGCTCTGCTGCTACAATATCACAAATAAATTTCCAAACCACCAAATCTAACCGTATCCTATTAACTCCTTATTAATTCCTCCAAAGAGCCCTCCACAAGGCTCATCAAGTCTTCCTGCTGCATGGAGACTGGTCACACTGGGAGGAGAGAGAGACTACAGCAGGCTATATCCAGTGATGTCATGAATTTGACATACCAGTCTCCAAGCTGCAGGAGGAGATTGACAACCCAGAGGTAGAGGACTGAACTGGAGGAACGATAAGGAAATTCATTGGAAGATATTTCTCTTGTCTCAATATTGAGCTGCAGTCTATATATTTCAGCTGCACCTTTTCTGTTCATGTGGCTGATTGGAAACAGAAAAGTCTCAATTTTCTTCTTCAATCATAGAAAGATGAAAATTTTCAGTAATTAATGTTGTGATCTGAAATTCAAATATGATCTGTCAATTTATTCATGTATTATTATTTTTTTAATGTAAGCTCTTATTTCTGGAGGTTTATTCAAACACATTTTACTAGAAGGAGAGGGAAAAAGCAAAAATCGAGAGTATCATAAAGCAGGAAGACAGCTGCTGTGTGAGGGGAGGGGAACCAGGCAGAAGAGCCTGAGGGGCTGCAGGGAATAAAGAGCAGAACTTTTGTTTCTGGAGGCCAAGGACTGGAATGAGCGGCTTGCCCCATGCACTCTGTGTCTCAGCGGCTCGATGGCATTGCCTGGCACTACCTCCCCTGCTGCCAGTCTCCTACCTGCTGAACAGAAAGTCCTGCAGCCATTCTCCTGCCTTTCCGCACAGCACTAGCTCGAGCTCTGACTCCCTTCTTTGGGGGCAGCTTTGGGCTTTGCTAGATCAGTCCAGATGCTTAGCTTGCCTCTGGTGTTGCCCGAACTCAACACTCTACAGTACAGTAAGTACATACAAGCCCCGCCTCTTCCAGGAGGAAATGATGTCACAGGGGAGAGGCATCCTTCTGATGTGGGTATGGATGCTGGGAATTGTGGGAAATGCAGTCTTATGTTGTCTTTTTAATCTCCCTCCTAGAACTTGGGCAGAGAAAATCAAAGACTTTCCACAAAGGAATAAGCAGAAAAAATATGGAAAATGAGGGAAAGAGGAGAAACAGCAACTGCAGTAATAAAATCTGTTGTACCTGCCATCAGGCAAACAATGTGGCCGGACCAGGGACAGTAATAGACCATTGCCAAAACTTGGGAATTGTTCTCTCTGTAAACTGGAATTTTATTTTACTGTCTTTGTCACTATTTTGTAAATTTTTTCCATTGTTCCTTAATCTCTGCATGTATTCAAATTGTATTTTGAATTGTGGGTTACTATGCATACATTTATAATAAGAAATGTATTATTTCTATGTATGATTTACAATTTTTAAATTATAAAAAATTTTGAAGTATAAAAATAAATACAAATTCAAATCTTCCTGTACCATTTTCCTTGTGCAAGCAAACTAAATGTAATGTGTACTGTTATGTTTCGATGTGTTTTTGGTCTGCAGAAGGTTTATGTCGTTGGACATTGTATAGTGACCTAGTGGCTCAGAGCTGCGCTGAGGGACTGATGTAATAACGTGCAAGAGGCTAATACACAGCTCACAGCAGCTTCTGTGCAGTTTTCTGTGCTGAGATGGCATCTTACGCACATAAGAGTTTAACACACAAGAAAACTCTACATAAATAAATGTATTGACATTAGCTTGCTGTTCATTTAAATCTAGTGATAATGAAGGTATTAGCTATTATCTCCAAATGCAAAGAAGTGTGCACAAAACCCAAGGGCTTAAAACATGTTTTTCTAATGCTGGGAGTTTAGCTCGTGGTCTGAGGAGGAATGAAAAGCTAGCTCGTTTTGATGTGGTTAGTGTTGGGGAAGGTTTTGTACCAGTTTCTTTTCTTGCGCTATCCCCAACTTTTATTTTTTCTTGTTTTACTGCCTCTAGTGGCTGAGGGCTAGAAGAAGAGCTGAAGAAAAGTAAGAAAGCGGAGACTAAAGAGACCAGGTCAGTGAGATAGGAGAGAGGAGGGCTGGGCAGCCTGGCTCGAGACATCATCAGAAAATCCAACAAGCAGCGCATATTTCAGCCAAAGACAACACTGCTGGGCCTACTGGAGATGCATGTGATGCTGCTGGGAGTAGGCATGTGTATTTCAGGCTTGTTTGAATGTCTAAAAAATTATGCGTTCACACAAATGGTTGCATGCACACACACCTACAACTTAATGTTTTTGATTAAAACAGAGGGTTTCAGGGCCCTGCACATATCTAGCTGGGAGGCACAGAGTAAAGAATGAGACTATGGCATTGACCTTTGCAGCTCACCAGGAGCCTGGAAGTTCAGATAGCAGCACTGTGAAGGTTGAGGCTGCACTGCAGTAGCAGTGAGGAAATGGGGCCGGAAGCAACTGATGCATATGTCCAGGATATCAGACCCTGAGCAGGAAGAGTCAATGCTGGGGCCAGAGAGGTGAGTCAACAGGGCCACAGCGTATTGAGCAGCTGTGACCTAGAGCAGTAAGTTTAAGTTACAATGTAAACTGCTTTGACTGAAATGATAAAGTGGTATAAAAACCTGTTAAATAAATTTTAACAGCAGCCAACAATAAAGTTCTTTCACAGGTGTCAAGCCTTCTGAAAGTTCTGTCTTTTGAGGAGTAACTTGTTTGTCTGACTGGAAGCGTAAATAATATTTTGGTAATAATCACAAGGTGATAAGCAAGGGTGATGTAAAAATTAATGTGGAATAGCCCAAGGAAAGAATTTCTGCTTCAATCTGAATGAAAGTGAGTTTGAAAGAAAATGACAAAGATTAGCAAGAAGTTAGATGTTTAATGCACATTTGTTTAGTGAGGATCACTGTAAAAACACTAACGGGAATACAGAAAAAAATCTGTTAAGTAACAGCACTCCCCTGCACCTAATCCCCTTCATCTACCTCCATTCCTTGAAGCCCTGATTATTCCATTACCTGAGAAGACGCTTATTCAAATCCAGGCTAAAATCCCACCAATTCAAGGCTGTTTTTAGATTCTGTTTAATACCCTTTTATGTTTTTAATCATTTCCCTTTAAAAAAAACCTTGTCCCCTGTTTGTTCTGTTGGTCTCTCTTGAATAGACTGTAAGTTCTGTGGTGCAGGGACTGTCTCTTACGTATATGTGTTCAGCACTGTGTATGCCTCATAGCACTATACAAATGATGAGCAGTAGCAGTAACACAAGAAGAGGAGGATATAAGGGGATCACTTCTGTAAAGTGACAGGCTTCTAATATAAAAATCAAAATTGGGCGACTGTGAAAAAAAAGACAACAGTAGCGTCAGTAGTAATTGACGCCCTGTGTGCAATCCCCAAAGATCCAAACCATCACCTAAGCACATTAGGCATCAATAAAATTTCCAGCCATCAGCTACAAATAGCAGCACAGCCCATCTCCTATGACAATACCTCTAAGTGTCTCAGCCATTAGGAAAGATCTGATACTCGGAAAATCAAATCCAGTCACTAATATCTAGTAGAATGTGTTTGGTAATATAATAATAATAATAATAATGCACAGATAAAAACCTACTATTCAAAATACACTATGAATATATTCAGAGGTTAAGGTAAAACAAGTAGAAATTTCTAAAATTGTAATAATAGGGCAATGCCCAGGTTCTGGTGCTGCCCATATTTGTTCTAGGTCAGTTCACATTTCATGACTGGTGACAGGATACAAACTATTCTGTGGCTCCTCTTTATCCCAAGGATTATGCAGTTATTCATGCTCATTCTTTGATTTTCTCTCTCTGCTCTGGGAAAGGTGGGATGTTTCTCTCTTCCCTCCCTTCTATTTACCATTTTCTTTCCTCTCTCCCCTTCTTCCTTATCACCACAGTAAAACTGAGCTTTAATTTAAAATATTATAGGATTGCAGTTTTCACTATTCCCATTCTCCCTTTATCCCAAGAGCATGATAGGACTACATTTCCCAGCATCCATGCCTACACCTGCAGGACCACCTCTTTGTGACATTAAATCCTCCTGGAAGGGGCGGAGCTTGCTATACTGTACTGTACAGTGCTGATATCCTGCAACACCAGAGGGAAGCTGAGAGCGGACTCTGATCCTGCAAAGCCAAAACTGCAGCCCAGGGGGCCCTGCAAAGAGTCAGGGCTGGAGCTGGTGCAGTGGGAAAGGAAGGAAAATGGCTGCAGGGCTTTCTGTTCAGCAGGTAGGAGACTGGCAGGAGATGGGTAGCAGGGAACCAGTGTCAGGCAATGCCATCCAACCTGCTGAAGGGGGAAAACGGAAGAAGAAACAAGCTTGACACTGCTCAATCTAGAAAAGCCCTTGAGACTCTTCTTCCTTGTTCCCCTCCGCTCACACAGCAGCCTCTCTTCTGGTTTTATTGTGCCCTCATTTTCTGTTTCATGTCATCTCTCTAGATTCTCCTTCCCCCTGCCTCTTTCTTTCCTTTCTGCACTTTAGTTTGAGTGAACCTGAGAAAAAAGAGTTTAAATTTAAAATATTATATAGCAAAATTGAAAGGCAGATGGAGTTTGAATTTCTGATCACCACATTAATCATTTATGATTTATTTAACTGGTTTTATACAATTCCTTATCAGACTGTCAAGGCAGTTTACAGATAACAATTTAACTTAAAGGTACATAGAACAGAGTAGGTCAATTTAACCGGATTTAACCTAATATGAGCAAACTGTAATTTAAAACGTTTTATCTTTCTGTAAATGAAAAAGAAAGTTTAAACCTTTCTGTTTCCAGATATCTGAAAGAACAGAAATGATATAAGCTGAAATGTTTCAAATGTAGCTCAATATCAAGATCAGAGAAATATCTACCAATGACTTTATTAAAATGTCCTCACTGCTCTCTGTACCTTAACTCCATGTGCTCTTATAGGGCTTATAGTACAAATTTGTCGCACTTTCAGAGTGTCGAGCTAAGCTGTAAGGAAGAACCGTAAACTCAGCCTGGAGCTCTTCCACTGCTAACCAGGACATGCACATATTGAAATTTGTGCTCTAGAATTAAAAATTCTCATTTATTCAACAATGAACTTATCGCTATATTCATCAAATATCTTCCTTACCATTGCTGCTGGCTTTGCAAAGTTGCTCAAAATTAGTAAGATGCCAGTAAATAATAAAATTCTATGTGTAGTTCTGTTTCTTAAAACTTGTAACCAAATATTTACTGAAGGGGCTAAAATGAATAATAACAGAGAAAGAAGGCATCTTGCTTAGTCCTACTGCATATTTACACAGGCTCCTACTTTCTCATCTAGGTCTTTATGACACGCACACATTCCAACGCACATACACCTGTGTCATAAGGGAGATTATGCAATCACTTTCCCTTATGACATTAGTGCATTCTAAGCATCTACCTCCCTGTGGCCACACAGTATTACTATTAATGCTTCCCATAAATGCTTCCTTTAATTTTGCTACAGGGTGAATTTTGAAACTGTCAGATGCATCTGAAAATGTCAGTTGAATTTCCGAACCCCGCACTAAGCTAAGATTTAACAAGTGTGTGAAGGGGACATTTACTTTGACTTGTTTAGTTGGATTTGACAGCTCAGGCTCTGGTTTTATTACATGCTGATTTATCCAGGCAGTGACATTTGATATTCTCTGTCTCCTGATTTAAGACTTTTTTATAGTTAGATTAGCAAACCCAGAAGTCCAAGGGGGGAATGGACTCTAGGGCCACACACAGGGGGACACACGTTCAAAACATCCACTAAGCTGCATGCGTTCTGCATCCACATTCCTGGAGATGGTGCATCAATATCACATTTTCAGTTACAAGGGGCAGGCAGTTCCCCAGGAGTCCTGCAGATCCTGCCTGCTGCCTGCCCCTGCAATTGAAGCACCATCCTTGCCAGATGAAATCTAAGGCATTCTGAGCACCTTCTCTTGCCCCTGACTGTTTCTGGTTTGTGTTTCAGCTGCGGGTGACATTTGAGGACATCGCTGTTTCTTTCTCCCAGGAGGAGTGGAGGTATTTACATGAAGGACAGAAAGAGTTGTACATGGAGGTGATGAAGGAGAATTATGAGACCCTGATGTCCCTAGGTAAGGACTGAATCTGTATTTCTAGCAGATACAGGAATAGGAGTTGTTTTTGTGTACATCCTCCACTCTAGGAACTTGCAAGTATGATCAGGATCTGCCTCAGCCCTACCGTCTGTCTTAAGATGGCAGGATGAGATCCAGGTCTGAGGGATCATAAGGCCATCCTATCTGTCCTCCAAGTTTCCCCCTTCCAGTTTTAGCTCAAGGGGACTTACAGCATTTTTATAATTGAGGCACAGTCTGTCCTTGCCCCAGTGAGCTTACAATCCAAGTGGACACTTGAAGTGAGGGGAGATAGGGAGGGTAATTTTCAAAGCCATTTCTTTGGATAAAGCAGTGCTTTCCCAGTGGAAATGGGTTTTATATACTGTGATTGTGCTTCTGTAGAGTAAAGTTATGTCTATACAGCTTGTATGTATCTAAATTAAGTCGCTGTTTGAGGAGGGATTTCTGAGAGAGGAGTTTGCGCTTAAGTGATACTTTTGAAAAAACAAAGCATACATTTCTCACTAATGTCAGCAGTTAAGAGAGAGGAGTTTGCGCTTAAGTGATACTTTTGAAAAAAAAAGCATACATTTCTCACTAATGTCAGCAGTTATAAAATTACTCACAAAGGGACTTGCCCGAAGTCAGAAAGAATGATGGGGAAAGTAAGATTTGAACCCTGCCCTCAACAAGCCACTACTTCCCTTTCATCAGCAAGTGTTTCTCTTTAATTCTCCTAGAATTTCATACTCTCACAGTGATGGTGTATAAAATCTTGCATCTGATTCTGAGGGGAGAAGGTGCTGAAGGGCTCAGTAGTCATCCCTCAAGACAATCACTGGAGCCTTCTAAATCAACCATTAATACCAAGGGACCTCATAACGTGCGGCTTCTTGAAAATCTAGCTGGTCGATATCAAACAAACACAGCCCCCTTTGCTTCAGTGATTAAAGTTATTTATTTTAAAAATGTATGATTCGTTCCACTACCAAAGTACTCAAAGTGAGGTATAATAACTCCCCTCCAGATCCCTTTGCAGTAGTAGACCCTCCCATATCATGTGCTGCTCCCTGAGAGCTACTGCTGTATATTTTTCAGTGAATATCATCCTGAGAGATCTCAACCTACCATCACTTCACCCCTCACACTCCACATCCTTCCTTGATGCAATGGCTGACATGGGGTACCATCAAATCATAAACCTACCCATCCACAAAAAGGGAAACTCCCTTGATTTTGTATTTCTCTCCGTCTCGATCGCGAACCACCCTAGATGCCCCCTCTACCCTAGAAGTCCCATGATCAGACCACCAGGGCCGGCCCGTCCATTGAGCAAGAATGTTTTTTGCACAGGGCCCCGCGTTTCAGGGGGCCCCGTGCAAAAAACTTTCTACATTAGCACAAGTAGATTAAAAAAGAACAAACCGGCTGCTGCTGCCGCTGCCGCCGTGGCAGCGGCAGAATCAAATGTCCCGCCACGGGGCCCCGCCTCCCTGGCAGAGTCTCCCTGCAGCATCAGCTCCCGAGTCCCTCCCAATGCGCGAGCTTTCAGAGCCGCGAAGGGAGAGCTTCTCTGACCTCTCGCGGCTCTGTTAATCCTGCCGGGGCTGATGGGAAATCCCATCAGCCCCTGCGAGATTAACAGATCCGCGAGAAGGAAGGGAAACTCTCGCGGCTCTGAAAGCCCGCGCATTGGGAGGGACTCGGGAGCTGATGCTGCAGGGAGGCTCTGCCGGGCAGGCGGGGCCCCGCGGCGGGACATTTGATTCTGCCACGGCGGCAGCGGCAGCAGCAGCCGGTTTATTTTTTTAAATCTATCAGGGCTGATGGGGGGAGGGGGGTTAGGACTGGTAATGGGCTATGGGGGGGCTAAGACTGGAAGTGGGTTGATGGGGGGAGGGGTTTAGGACTAGTAATGGGCTATGAGGGGTTAGGACTACTAATGTAATGGGCTATGGGGGGGCTAAGACTGGAAGTGGGCTGATGGGGGAGGGGGGTTAGGACTGGTAATGGGCTATGGGGGGGTTAGGACTACTAATGGGCTATGGGGGGGCTAAGACTGGAAGTGGTCTGATGGGGGTTAGGACTGGAAATGGGCTGATGGGGGGTTAGGATGTAATAGGCTATGGGGGGCTAAGACAGGAAATGGGCTGATGGGGGTTAGGACTGGTAATGGGCTATAGGGGGGCTAGGACTGGAAATGTGCTGATGGGGGGGTTAGGACTGGTAAGGGGCTATGGGGGTTCTAAGACTGGAAATGGGTTGATGGGGGGTTAGGACTGGAAATGGGCTATGGGGGGGCTAGGACTGGAAATGTGCTATGGGGGGCTAGGATTGGAAATGGGCTAATGGGGGGTTAGGACTGGAATGGGCTGTGGGGAGGCTAAGACGGGAAATGGGCTGATGGGGGTTAGGACTGGTAATGGGTTATGGAGAGGGCTAAGACTGAAAATGGGGTGATAGGGGGCTTAGGACTGGAAGTGGGCTGATGGGGGGCTTAGGACTGGTAATGGGCTATGGGGGGGCTAGGAATGGAAATGGTCTGGGGGGGTGGCTAGGACTGGAAATGGGCTGAGTGGAAGAAGGGCTTGAACTGCAAATAGCTGATGGGGATGGGGGCTTGGAATGGAAATGGGCTGTGTGGAAGAAGGGCTTGAACTACAAATAGCTGATGGGGAGGGGGGCTGGAATGGAAATGGGCTGTAAGGGGAGGGAGCTAGGACTGGAATTGGGCTGAGTGAGGGGGGGCTAGGACAGGAAATGGGCTGATGGAGGGCTAGGATAGGACTGGAAATGGGCTGTTGGGGGGGCTTGGATTGAAATGGACTCATGGAGGGGCTACAACTGGAAGTAGGCTCATGGGGGGCTTGGATTGGAAATCGGCTGAGTGGAGGGGAGCTAGGATTTGACATGGGCTGATGATGGTGGGGCTAGGAAAGGACTAGAAATGGGCTGATGGGGGGCTGGGATTGGAAATGAGCTGATGGAGGGACTCGGATGGGGGAGCTAGGACTGGAAATGGGCTGATGGTGGGGCTAGGATAGGACTAGAAATGGGCTTATTGGGGGCGGGGATTGGAAATGAGCCGATGGAGGGACTCGGATGGGGGAGCTAGGACTGGAAATGGGCTGATGCGGGGACTAGAAGGGAGCGGATGCTGGGTGGGGCTGGAACTAGAAGGGAGCTGATGTTGGGGGATGATTAGAATGGGATAGAGCTGGGAGAGTGAAATGGAGAGGGAACAAATATTTTGTGTGGGAGGGAAGACAAATCTACAATTGGCCGGATATTGGGAGAGTAAGTGGGGATTGAGGATGGCGGGGTAAAATTTGAGTGGATGAAATAGGAATGAGGAAAGAGCAAAAGGAGAAAGATTAGTACGTTAAAGCAGATGTAGAGAGAGAATGGAAAAAAACTAGAAGAGTGAAGAAAGGACAAATGGACAGCAGACGATGAAGAGTTAGCAGAAGACACAAAGAAACCAGAAGAAAGTGGCTGGAGCAATTGCAACTGAAAAAAAATGCACAAAAGGTAGAAAAATATCTCTTTATTGAATTTATTAACTGAAATATGCCAGCTCTGGGAAATGTGCATCATTAACGTCTGCGCTTTGTTTAGTACAAGAGGAAATTAATTTATAGTTTTATTTCTACAGTGTTGTTGGGCTTTTGGGGTTCCCAGTTTAATTATTGTCTTCTTGTTTCTACATTGTGATTTCTTGTTTGGTGACGGTCTATGTTCTGCACGTGTAACTGAGCTGAGGTATTCTGTTTATGTAATTCCTATTTGACATTGCCACTTGTTCTCTTTCCCCAGTAGGTCATGTATTGTTGTTCTCTGAAATGTATTGGTTTAATATTTGTAGTGTTGCCTTTTGATAGGTAGGGTCTTGTGCTTTGTGAGTCCTGGTAGTGCTGTTATGATACGGCGGGTTTGCTATGGGTTCTAAATGGGCAGTGTTTGTAGTAGTTCCTAATGTGCCTGGCAATTGGCACTGGATTATAGTAATGTAGAAATCTTTTAGTCTTTCTTTATCCATACACTCATTAAGAAGCATGTTTTCTAAAAGTTAGTGTATGGTAACATTATGCAAATATTTATGCAAATGAGGTCCCTTATGCAAATGAGGCCCCGCACCGCGTCTCCGCACATGGCCCCGCACCCCCCTTGGGCCGCCCCTGCAGACCACCATCTAGTAACCCTCCAGATCCCATTAGATACCCCCATTGCCACCACACCAACTGAAACGCCCCTAACAAAGTGTTTAATCCATGTCCACAAAGACGCATTCATGGAAAACACATTACCCCATCTTGTAATGGAGTCCTCAGACTCAAACACCTCACTCAACACCTGGAACAAGGTCATACAAACAGCAGGATCACCCCCTAGCAAACCCACCAAATACCCACCCAGAAAATCTGAAAAATGGTATACTCTTGAGCTCACAAAACTAAAAAAAGAACTGAGAAACCTAGAAAAGAGATGGAGATCAACTAAAACACAAGAAAACAAAGAACAATATCTTACCTTGCTCAACACATACAAAAATGCAATCAACATAGCTAAAAGAGACTACCACATGAGGATCCTAAACCGTGCAATCAACCGACCTAGAGAGCTTTTTGCCATCGTTAGATCTCTAACCAAAACCAATCAAAATTAATTAGACCCTGCCAAAATAAAACCTCAAACACTCGCTGACTACTTTGCAACCAAGCTAAAAAACAAAAACATAACCAACACCCCCAACTTCCGAACCACCAATAAACCACAAGACATGGAATAACTTCCACCAAATAGACCAGAAACACTTAATAAACACGATATCAAACATTAACACAATTACATTTCCCCTGGACCCATGTCCCATCTCCTGGATTAAGCATGCAAGAGCTGAACTGGCTCCATACCTCCTTCACATAGTAAACCAATCCTTACTACAAGGTACCATACTCACAGAACTTAAGATATCCTCCATATGCCCAATACTAAAGAACAGAACACTCAACAGAAACAAACCTAGCTCATACAGACCAATAGCAAGTATCCCCTTTCTCGCTAAAATCATCAAAAAAATCATCCAAATACAACTCCACGATCACGTTGACAGCAATGCCCCTCTAGACAACCAACAATTTGGTTTTCGACCTTTTCATAGAGTCAAAACCCTGTTGATAGCCTTACTCGATCACCTTATTTGAGGTATAGATGACCCTAAATGTACTTTCTTACTAGTCTTCATAGACATTGCCTCAGCATTCGATAATATTAACCACAACACCCTCATCAATAGACTAACACAAATCGGAATAGGCGGAACAGTCCTACAATGGTTCAAGTCCTATATCTCGAACCGCAGACTACGCATCCAGATAGGCAACGAACCCCCGGTTACCTTCCCACAAGATCAAGGAATCCCCCAAGGGTCTGCCCTCAGCCCTATTATATAACCTTTATCTGCATCCAATCACCAATATATTCAAAAAATTCAACATCAAGTACTATATTTACGCGGATGACATCATGTTGTACCTCCTCGTAGACACAAATAATCCCACCTTTAACAATTTATCCGACTGCATTAGTGAAACTGAATCATGGCTAAATGCCAATAATTATCTCAACATCAGTTTTTAAAAAATGGAAGCCATGTACATTACAAAAAATCAAAACCACACCCTCCCTCAAATATCACCCTGAGCTCCGCTGTTCTCCCAATCAAGAATGAGGTCAAGTACCTTGGTATAACCCTTGATCAAACCCTCAGCATGCTCCCTCATTTGAAACAAACAGCAAAAAACATATTCTACAAGTTAAAGACAATTCAACACATACGACCATTCCTAGAAGCAAACGATTACAGATCAGTAATCCAAGCAATTGTCACACCCCATTTTGATTACTGTAACAGCCTGTTACAGGGTCAACCCTCCAAAAACCTACACATTCTCCAAAGAGCACAAAACATCACAGCTAGAATTATTTGCAAGGCCCCACTGACTGACCACATCACACCCATCCTATGTGACCTCCACTGGCTCCCAACAATGAGGTGAATAAAGTTCAAAATATTCATGATAACCTTCAAACTAATTAACAATATAGCGCCATCCATACTCTCAACACTCATTCAAACCCCCCTGGACACAAGAACTAGAAGAGAAAATGCACTTGAAATCCCCAACACATTCCGGAAAACAAACCAGGCCACAAGCTCCAGGGCATTCACATTCACCGTCCCCAACCTCTGGAACTCCCTACCACTATCTATCCGCTCAATTAAGGACCTCCAGTTGTTCAAAAAAATCGCTCAAAACATACCTCTTCACCGCACACTATGGAACACAAAACACAACACAAAGCATCACCCCAAACTCACAGGCAAACTAACCACATACACAATGCTGACCGACAGACACCTAACCACATTCAGAGATGAACCCACATCATACACCCCAGGCAACACTTGCCGATAACCTGCTTGTACATAGTTATCATTTTGTTAAGTTTTCAGAATGTTTAAAAGTTTCCATGTAAAAAGTTCTTAAAACTGTTTTATGTAACATGTTAGTTATATGTAAACCACCCCTGATTTCTGGAAGGGGCGGTATAGAAAAGTATAACAAATAAATAAATCAATAAATACAATTCATTTTTCATATTTATTCCTGGAACAGGCTTTGAAGGAATCAATCCTGATATATTATCAAGGATTAAACAAGAGGAAGAGCCGAATGTCTGCGATCTCCAGGAATCAGAAGAAAGAGCAGTTACTGACTCATACCCTGGTGAGTAATAATGAATACTTTACTGGATAATAGGAAATATTACAGAGTACAGTGAGTAATGCAGTCTACTAACCTGTACCCTGTGTTCTCACATATGGAGAATATAAGTTCTCACAGGCAAGTGATGCTATTCATCAGAGCCCAGGGGAATAAGCATGTTCAAGTCAAGACCGGGAGAATTCCCATAGAGCCCGATTCTGTGCCACGAATAGCGGAGATGGACGTTGCATCATCCATCCACGCTATTCGTGCTTCTCTGCCTGCATCTAACTTCCCCTCTGGTTATACGGGGAAGTTAGACAGGGGCGGGGAAGGGGAGGATCGGAGGCAGAGGCAGGGCGGGCGGTGGGCAGTCGAAAGGGACAATTCTAATGTCGGCCTTGTGCAGCCAGGGCCGGCGACGTCTATGGGGAAGTTATTCCATCTCTGAGGTAGAATAACTTCCCCGTACGTAAAGGATTGGTGGCATGGGGCTTGGATTGGGCAGGGGGGGTCCGAAGGCATTCTCCACAGTCCAACTCTGGCCTTAGGAGGCTGGATTGGGGGTCAGGCTGCGGGGAATGAGTCCTTGAAATATGGCAGCCGGCATTGCGGCTCTTCAATAGAGCCGTGGTGCCATAGTAACATGATGCCATGGCACTGCGGCTCCATAGAAGAGCCTTGACTGAATTAGCCGGGGACAATTCGCTATTCTGATCCCCTGGGGCTAGTCATGCCCTGTGGGATCAGAATCGCGCTCCCCTCTGTACGTCTGGCTCAGACGGGATGTACAGAGGGGATCTGCGTCCAGGACAGAATAAGCCTGATAGTGTTTTACAGGAGGCTATGTCAAACAGAGAGCCTCTTGTAGAATAGGTGCAGGACTGCATGTGTATATCTATCCACATCTAATGGGAGCAGTGATTTTAGAAAACTGCACATGAGCAAAAAAACATAGAAATAGCCCTCAAATATCATATATGTGAGAGCAGCTGTAAAATTATTGCTCCTCCTATAGATAGGCAGCCAATCCTGCAACACCAGTACCCCTGTTGTCTGAGTCCCTCAGACACTCCCTTAGACTGTCTGATCCTCCCTAGATAAGAGGAAAATGCAGCCTTAGCCCTAGTAGTAAAACCATGAGATTACCTCTGGGGGTCCTGGTAGCCAAAATCAGGAGCGATTAGGGTGTTCTCCTGCTCTGCTATGCATGAGGGACACCAAGGAAGGCTGGGGATGGGATTGGAGGGTGGGGAGCTTCCAGCAGGTGATTCTTTCCACATTGGGATCGGCTAGGGGACTTCTTTAAAGGAAAATTGGATCTAAAGGGGGGATGCTTACTGAGGTGGTCAGGGAAATTGCCTCTTAAGAGGGGTCCAGAGGGAACTGGATGTTGGCAGAGGGAATTGGGGGAAGGTGGACTTCCAGCAGGCACTTACACTTGCTTTCAGGAAGCTGTAAATGCCAACGTCTATGCTTTTTCCTAGAGATATGGATTCCCTATTTAGAATCTATATTTTAGGCCTGCCCAAACCACTCCCTCTCCCTGCCCTGGCCACACCCTCTTGACATCTAAACGTATTAAGCATCCCCAAGTTTACATAGCCCTTGTTGTAAAATGGCATGTACACATGTAAGAACATAAGATATGCCATACTGGGTCAGACCAAGGTCCATCAAGCCCAGTATCCTGTTTCCAACAGTGGCCAATCTAGGTCATACGTACCTAGCAGTTTCCCCAAAAGACACAGATTCCAAAATGCTTGTATTGGGTCAAGCAGTGATATCCTGGGTCTCTTTCCTCCAGTAACTTGTCCAAACCTTTTTTAAACCCAGCTACACTAACAGCTTTTAGTACATCCTCCGGTAACAAATTCCAGAGTTTGATTACAAGTTGAGTGAAAAAATATTTTCTCTTATTAGTCTTAAATAGGTTACCCTGTAGCTTCATTGCATGTCCCCTAGTCTTTCTATATTCTGATGACATAAACAATCGATCTGTGTTTACCCGTTCCACTCCATTCATTAATTTATAGACCTCTATCATATCTCCCCTCAGCTGTCTCTTTTCCAGTTTGAAGAGCCCTAACCTTTTTAGCCTCTCTTCATAGGGGTATCCTTCCATCCCCTTTACCATTTTGGTGGCTCTTCTCTGAACCTTTTCTAATAACGCCATATCCTTTTTAAGATACGGCGATCAGAATTGCACACAATATTCAAGGTGCGGTCACACCATGGAACAATAAATAGGCATTATAATATCTGTTTATTCTTCATTCCTTTCCTTATAGTAACATAGTAAATGACGGCAGATAAAGACCAGCATGGTCCATCTAGTCTGCCCAGCACGATGGCAAGAGTAGGTGCCCTGGTGCTCCGTGCAGGCCACCCCTCTCCACGTCCCTGTTTAGGGGTGAACCCACCACTCCATGCAGGACACCCCTATTTGTTGAGAAATTAGATGGCTTAGTTTATTTTGATTTTATCCTTTTGCTGTAAAGGGATCCACTGTGTCTGTCCCATGCCATTTTGAATTCCATCACCGTATTTGCCCCCACCACTTCCATCGGGAGGGCATTCCAAGCATCCACCACCCTTTCTTTAAAAAAGTATTTCCTGATATAGCCTTTCAATTTACCACCTTGCAGCTTCCTGTTATGCCCTCTAGTTTTATAGCTTCCCCGTCTTTGGAAGAGGTTTGTTTGTTCATTATTTCCTTTTAAGTATTTAAAGGTCTGAATCATATCTCCCCTGTCCTCCATAGTGTACATGTTTAGGTCTTCAAGTCTCTTTTCATAAGGCTTATGACGCAGGCTCCAAATCATTTTGGTCACCTTCCTCTGAAGTTTCCAGTCTTTTTACATCCTTTGCAAGATACGGTCTCCAAAACTGAACCCAGTATTCCAAGTGAGGCCTCACCAGTGACTTGTACAGTGGCATAAGTACCTCTTCCTTTCTGCTGGTGATTCCTCTTTGTATGCAGCCCAACATCCTCCTGCCTTTTGCCACCGCCTTGTCGCACTGTTTTGCCACCTTGAGATCTTCAGAAATAATCACACCAAGGTCTTTCTCCTGATCTGTGCACACCAACCTCTCGACCCCTATCGCGTACAGTTTCCTTGGATTTCTGCTACCCAAGTGCATGACTCTGCACTTCTTTGCATTAAATCTTAATTGCCAAGCATTTGACCATTCTTCCAGCTTTTGCAGATCTTTCCTCATGTTATCCACTCCCTTGAGGGAGTCCACTCTGTTGCAAATTTTCGTGTCATCTGCAAAAAGACAGACTTTTCCATTCAGTCCTTCAGCAATATCACTCACAAATACATTGAACAGTGCCGGGCCCAGGACTGACCCCTGGGGCACCCCGCTAATCACCTTCCCTTCATCCGAGTGAGCTCCATTTACCATGACCCTCTGTCGTCTTGGCAGTCAACCAATTTCTGATCCAATTTACCATCTTAGGAACCATCCCCAAGCTACCGAGTTTATTGATAAGCCTCCTATGAGGAACAGTATCGAAGGCTTTGCTGAAATCCAGGTAGATGACATCCATCACATGCCCCTGGTCACCCAGTCAAAGAATTCAATCAGATTTGTTTGGCAAGATCGTCCTTCGGTAAAACCATGTTGCCTCGGGTCTTGCAACCTGTTGGTTTTGAGAAAGTTCACTATTCACTTTTTCAGGAGCGCTTCCATGACTTTTCCCACCACCGAAGTAAGGCTCACAGGCCTGTAGTTTGACACTTCTTCCCTGTCACCACTTTTGTATAGAGGTACGACATCAGACATTCTCCAGTCCTGAGGAACCTCTCCTGTTTCCAAGGATCTGTTGAAAACATCCTTTAACAGCCCTGCAAGAACCTCTCTGAGCTCTTTCAGTATCCTGGGATGTATCCCATCCGGTCCCATGGCCTTGTCCACTTTCAGTTTTGCAAGTTGTTCTAACACCTCATCTTCTGTGAATGGTGTGGTAACTACTTCTTTCCCATTTTTATATTTGGGAGTCACAGGTGGTCCTTCTCCAGGACTTTCTTTAGTAAAAACAGAGCAGAAGTATTTGTTTAGCAATTTCGCTTTTTCAATGTCACTTTCCAGGAGTCCATTCGCAGCACTTCTGAGTCCTGCAATTCCAGCTCTGATCTTCTTCCTTTCCCGAATATACCTGAATAAGGTTTTGTCACCACACTTCACGTCTTTAGCCAACTTTTCCTCTGCCTTTGATTTTGTTATCCTTATTTGTCTCTTTGAGTTTGATCCTGTATTCATTTCTGTGTTCCTCTGTTTGCGAGCTTTTGAATTTTGCGAAAGCTGTGTGTTTTGCCTTTATTTGAGCAGCCACTTCTTTGGAAAACCAAATAGGTTTTCTTCTCCTCTTGTTTTTGTTTACTTTTGTTACATATTTATCTGTTGCCCCTTTTATTGTCACCTTTAGTTTAGCCCATTGCAATTCCACTTCCCTTATCTCCTTCCACCCTGTCAGCTCCTCCTTTAGGTACTCGGACAATTTATTGAAGTGGTGTTTTTGAAGTTTAGGACTTTGAGCTTGCTATGATTGGCCTGTACCATGGCTTTTATCTCAAACCACACCGTGTGATGATCGCTGCTGCTCACAGGAGCACTCACGCTTTGACACGCTATCGCCGTTGGTGAGCACTAAATCCAGTGCTGAGCTTTCCCTGGTTGGTTCCATCACCATTTGTCTAAGTAACACATCTTGGAGAGCATCCACAATTTTTTTGCTTCTTTCCAGATTTGCAGAAGGAGTAATCCAATCCACATCAGGTAGATTAAAATCACCCAATATGATTGCTTCCCCCTTTGTGGCTATCTTGGCAATATCTATAATCAATTTGTTATCTATCTCTTCAATTTGTGTCGGAGGTCTGTAGACTACAGCAGTATGGATGACAGTGCCATCTCCTCTTTCCAACACAATCCAGAGCGCTTCTTCTTTTCCCCATGCCCCCTGCATTTCAGTAGCTTTAATATTGCTTTTGACATACAAGGCTACTCCTCCTCCTCTTCCGTGTTCTCTGTCTCTTCTGAATAGAGTATAGCAAGCTATGGCTATATCCCAATCATGCGATTCATTTAGCCATGTTTCTGTAAGGGCCACAATGTCCAAATCCATTTCCACCATTAGGGCTTCTAAGTCTGGAACTTTGTTGGCTAAGCTTCGAGCATTTGTGCTCATTGCTACCTAGCATTCTATTTGCTCTCTTGGCCATCGTTGCACACTGGGCGGAGGGTTTTAGCATGTTATCCCGATGATGCAAGAGGGGTTAAATTGGTACTAAGAGGCGATAAGGCGATAGCGGAGAGACTGAATGAATTCTTTGCTTCAGTCTTTACTGAGGAAGATGTAGGGATGTTACCCATGACTGAAGTGGTATTTAAAGGTACGGAAGAATTGAAGGAAATATCGATACATCAGGAAAATGTATTACAACTATTAGATAAACTGAAGAGTAGAAAATCACCTGGGCCGGATGGTATACATCCAAGAGTGTTGAAAGAACTGAAATATGAGATTGCAGACCTGCTATTAGTAATCTGTGAATTTTCATTAAAATCATCTGTAATACCTGAAGATTGGAGGATCGCCAATGTAACGCCAATTTTTAAAAAGGGTTCCAGGGGTGATCCGGGAAACTACAGACCTACTGACGTCAGTACCAGGAAAAATGGTAGAAACCATCATAAATAACAAAATTACTCAGCATGTAGATAGTCATGGCCTATTGGGAGACAGCCAACATGGCTTTAGACAAGGAAGATCTTGTTTTACTAATCTGTTATGTTTTTTTGAAAGTGTGAATAAACAGGTGGACAAAGGTGAGTCGGTTGATATAGTGTATCTGGAGTTTCAGAAAGCCTTGGACAAGGTACCTCATCAGAGACTTTTGGCAAAGCTAAAGAGTCATGGAATAGGAGGCAATGTACTATTGTGGATCAGGAACTGGTTAAAAGATAGAAAGCAGAAGGTAGGCCTAAATGGCCAATTTTCCCAATGGAGAAAGGTGAATAGTGGTGTACCCCAGGGATCTGTGCTGGATCTGCTGCTTTTTGACATATTCATAAATGACCTGGAAAAGGGAATAACGAGTGAGGTTATCAAATTTGCAGATTACACAAAACTATTTAAAGTTGTTAAAACCCAAGTGGATTGTGGAAAATTGCAAGAGGATCTTGATAAATTGGAAGACTGGGCATCAAAATGGCAGATGAAATTTAATGTGGACAAGTGCAAAGTTATGCACCTAGGGAAGAACAACCCAAACTATGGTTACAAGATGCAAGGTTCCACATTAGGAACCACCACCCAGGAAAAAGATTTAGGCGTCATTGTGGATAACATGTTAATACCCTCGGCCCAGTGTGCAGCGGCAGCCAAGAGAGCAAATAGAATGCTAGGTATCATAAGGAAAGGAATGGAAAATAAAACAAAAGATATTATAATGCTTCTATATCGTTCCATGGTGAGACCGCACCTTGAATATTGTGTGCAATTCTGGTCGCCGTATCTTAAAAAGGAAATAGCTTTATTAGAAAAGGTTCAGAGAAGAGCCACCAAAATGGTAAAGGGGATGGAAGGATGCTCCTATGAAGAAAGGCTAAAAAGGTTAGGGCTGGAAAAGAGACGGCTGAGGGGAAATATGATAGAAGTCTATAAATTAATGAATGGAGTGGAACAGGTAAACGTAGATTGATTGTTTATGTTATCAGAATATAGAAAGACTAGGGGACATGCAATGAAGCTACAGGGTAAACTATTTAAGACTAATAAAAGAAAATATTTTTTCACTCAACGTGTAATCAAATTCTGGAATTTGTTACCGGAGGATGTAGTAAAGGCTGTTAGTATAGCTGGGTTTAAAAAAGGTTTGGACAAGTTCCTGGAGGAATGGTCCCTAAACCATTATTAAGAAGGGACCCAGCATATCAATGCTTGACCCAGTACAAGCATTGTGGAACCTGTGTCTTTTGGGGAAACTGTTAGGTACGTATGACCTTTATTGGCCACTGTTGGACCTTGGTCTGACTCAGTATGGCATATCTTATGTTTTTATGCCTAAATCATTTGGATGCCCAGTCTTCCAATTTCTTCATGTAAATGCTGCCATTTACACGTGGTGGGGGGGGGGGGGCTTCTAAAATACCCTCCATTATCATGCAGTTACCCGCTCAGCATCCAGGCCGTGAGAACCATGGTCCTGATGTTGGGATTTAGCAGAGTTCCCTGAAGCTGCATGATGAGGGGTAGGGAACTTTCCTGTTCAGAGGAGAAGGGAAGAGGTTCTCTATTCCAGTTTGTGGTTGTAGAACTCAATTCCGTTTGTCTGCAAGGACGTTGTCTTTTCCAGTCAGATACATGTCTCTGAGAATTATCTCATGTGAGTTGGCTGAGTTCTCCATTCTGACAGTCTCTGACACAGGAAAGTATAATCCTGTTCTTTCCCTGCTTGTTCACATGGTACATAGCTGCTCGATATGAGCAGAGATGCCAAGGCTGAACTATCCCAGAAAGTGAACTCCAAAGAGTGAGATTTTTTTTAAATAGTGCATCCACAGTATAAATCTAGAAAGATTTAAATGTAATGTTGCTTTCTAAATTAAAAAGAAAAACAGCATAAAATATTTGCTTTTCTTTGGAGCCTCTGAAAGGATATAGACATAGTGGAGGCAATATGGGTAAATTCTCTCAGCTGAAAACTGCTCTCCACTCATTGGCTAAAATGATGTCCCTAGGCTTCATAGCACCTGGACTGGCACTGGGGGAGGCAGTACATAGGAAGCTGGGTTCAGATTTCTTCCCACCGGCTGGCCTGCTTGATTTTTCTTCTCTTGGGCTTGTCTCTTATGAAGCAGTGGTCAGGATCAGTGCACTGGTACTAATGCTTGAGGGAAGGGGCTCAAAGAGTGTGAGAGTGAGAAAGCCTTCAAATGAGTGGGACACACTCCTAACAAGTGAGACTTGGCACCTCTGTAGGAGAGTGTGCATGGAAAACAATTCTGGTTTATTTCCAGATCTTTTTATTTATTTATTTATTTTGAATTTCTAGATTTATTTCAGTTTGTTTCAGAATTAATGCTTGTAACATTAGATTAACAAGAGAAAAAATGGTTAATGTGAATGAATCAATTTTATACTCATTAGGTACATAAACAAGTGGAGGCCAATTTCCAACGGGGAATGTCTGGCTCATCCGGACTTCCCAAAGCTGGGTGGGCTGGCTGTGCACCCGATTCTGCACCTGCGGGAGCAAGATGCTCCTGTGGGAGCAGAATTGGGTGCAGTGGGCCTGGACGGGCAGGACATGCCCCCCCCCAATTCAGGACCGCTGTATGTCCAGCCTGCTCCCTTTGCAGTGCACTCGAGGCTCCTGCATAGAGCCCCGGTGCCGTGGTATCCCGGTGCCATGGCACCAGTACGCCATGCAGGAGCCCCGATTGCAAGTTATCTCAGGCTGGAGGGCCAGAGGTTCATATTCCCCTAGCAGGCAGCAACCTTGGGCTTGGAGGACTGGAGTTTTTAGTTCTACAGGTGCTCCTTGTAGCCTTGGGTAAGCCACATAACCCTCAGGTACAAAAATATAGATTGTGAGCCCTTCAGGGACAAGAGAAATATATATATATATATAGTACCTGAATGTGCAGCACTTTGACATGTAGAAAAGCAGTACATAAGCCTGGCTAAGTAAATAAATAACAGTCAATGCAAAGCAATAGGCCCAATAGCCACACAAAGTCATCAGTACATGCTTTCACCTGCAGGAAGAACGGGTAATATGTAAATAGTCTATTTAGCTTTGCAATTGGCTTTTTGAAATGCTCATTATGCATATATTTACAAAACAAAGTTTAATATTTAAACATGTGATGTCCAAAAATGCATTTTTCTGGCTCTGTTCTTGGATGGATGATGTTGAGATGATAACTCTTGAGTTTAATAATCAAAATCTTGGTGGGCAGGGGGCTCGTGGTCTAAAAGCCAATTGCGAAGGAGAGCACTGCTGAAGTTTTGCCTAGGGCGCCTAATACACTTTTAACTTCCCTGCAATTATGCACAGTTTTCCTGAGATACGCAGGGCCTCTGAGCTGCAGGTTTTTCACCTGAAATTCCTACTAACGACTCTTCACATGAATAGTTCAAGGACATCTTTGCTAACCCATGGAATTTTCTAACTTTCACAGAACCCATGATGTTGTTGTGTCATCCCAGAAAATTCATTTCCTGGATCATTAGTAGCTTTCCATAGTCATTAATACATCATGAATGTCTTCTGTTTGTATCCTGCAGATAATCAGGCCATACAGGAACAGAAGAAGGAGGAGAATCGAGAAGAACTTCCTGTAGAAATGGAACAATCAGGAAATGTCTCTGAGAATATTTCCCATAGTACTACTACTACTACTACTACTGAGCATTTATATAGCGCTACCAGTCGTACGCAGCGCTGTACAGAAACATGTAAGAGACAGTCTCTGCTCATCAGAGCTTACAGTCAAATTAAGACAAACACAGAAGGCGTAACTGAGAGGAGAAACATAAGGAACTGCCATGAATCAGAGAAGGAGCAGAGAGACCCTGCGGGAGACTCACCGGATAGAGTCACTGAGTGTGAGAGAAGTGACAGGGAGCTCACAGACATCCCTGAGCACCAGAGACACTGGAGGGCAGAGAGATCTTTCCCAAATAACAGCAGTGACCAAATGACTTCTAAACACCACCACGGAGAGAAGAAAGGAAAGACATTCTTTCTGTGTGACACCTGTGGAGCGAGTTTTGATAAGAAATATCATTTATTATTGCACCAGAGGACACACAGTGGGGAGAAACCCTTTTCATGCTCTCAGTGTGGAAAATGTTTCAAAGAGAAGTTAAGTCTGATATTACATCAGAGAATTCATGCTGAAGGGAATCCACTTAGCTATACTGAATTTAGCAAAGGTTTCTTCCATAAGGAACTATTAATTCCAAACCAAAGAATGCACAGTGGAAAAATATCTCTCAAAAGAAAAACATTTGTGAAACCCTATTACATCAAGCAATTCTTAAGAAAGAATCAAAAATCAAACATTGGAGAGAGAAAGTTTTCACGTCTGGAATTAGAGAAAAGCTTCAGTGGTCAATCAGAGTCAATAATTCTCCAAAGGAGCCACACTGGGAAGAAACATTATACATGTTCTGAGTGTGATCAAAGCTTCATTTATCTGTCCCAACTGAAAACTCACCAAATGAGCTACAGTGGAAGGAGAAATTGCCCCCGAAAGAAACTGCCCCAAAGGAAATCTTTTACATGTACCGAGTGCAATAAGAGTTTCAATCATTCATCAAATTTTAAAATGCATCAAAGGATCCACAGTGGAAACAAACCTTTCACATGTACTGAGTGCAATAAGAGCTTCACTCAGTCATCACATCTTAAAAGCCATGAAATGACCCACAGCGGAAAGAAACCTTTTAAATGTACTGAGTGCAATAAGAGTTTCAATCATTCATCAAATTTTAAAACGCATCAAATGATCCACAGTGGAACAAAACCTTTTATATGTACCGAGTGCAATAAGAGTTTCACTTGGTCATGGCACTTTAAGAAACATCAAATGATCCACAATGGAAAAAAACCTTTTACATGTACCGAGTGCCATAAGAGTTTCACTCGGTCATGGGATCTTAAAAATCATCAAAGGATCCACAGTGGAACAAAACCTTTTACATGTAGTGAGTGCAAGAAGAGTTTCACTCAGTCATCACATCTTAAAAACCATCAACTGATGCACAGCGGAAAGAAACCTTTTATGTGTACTGAGTGTAATAAAAGCTTTACTCAGTCATCGAATCTTAAAAACCATCAAATGATCCACAGTGGAAAGAAGAAACCTTTTACATGCACTGAGTGCAATAAGAGTTTTACTCGGTCAACGCATCTTAAAAACCATCAAATGATCCACAGCGGAATGAAACCTTTTACATGTACTGAGTGCAACAAGAGTTTTGGTCAATCATCGCATCTTAAAAACCATCAATTGATCCACAGCGGAACAAAACCTTTTACATGTACTCGGTGCAACAAGAGTTTCGCTCACTCATCGCATCTTAAAAGCCATGAAATGATTCACAGTGGAAAGAAACCTTTTGCATGTACTGAGTGCAATAAGAGTTTCAATCATTCATCAAATTTAAAAACGCATCAAAGGATCCACAGTGGAAACAAACCTTTCACATGTACTGAGTGCAATAAGAGTTTCACTCACTCATCACATCTTAAAAGCCATGAAATGATTCACAGTGGAAAGAAACCTTTTGCATGTACTGAGTGCAATAAGAGTTTCAATCATTCATCAAATTTTAAAACACATCAAAGGATCCACAGTGGAAACAAACCTTTCACATGTACTGAGTGCAATAAGCGTTTCACTCAGTTATCGCATCTTAAAAGCCATGAAATGATCCACAGTGGAAAGAAACCTTTTGCATGTACTGAGTGCAATAAGAGTTTCAATCATTCATCAAATTTAAAAACGCATCAAAGGATCCACAGTGGAAACAAACCTTTCACATGTACTGAGTGCAATAAGAGTTTCACTCACTCATCACATCTTAAAAGCCATGAAATGATTCACAGTGGAAAGAAACCTTTTGCATGTACTGAGTGCAATAAGAGTTTCAATCATTCATCAAATTTTAAAACACATCAAAGGATCCACAGTGGAAACAAACCTTTCACATGTACTGAGTGCAATAAGCGTTTCACTCAGTTATCGCATCTTAAAAGCCATGAAATGATCCACAGTGGAAAGAAACCTTTTGCATGTACTGAGTGCAATAAGAGTTTCAATCATTCATCAAATTTAAAAACGCATCAAAGGATCCACAGTGGAAACAAACCTTTCACATGTACTGAGTGCAATAAGAGCTTCACTCAGTCATCACATCTTAAAAGCCATGAAATGACCCACAGCGGAAAGAAACCTTTTACATGTACTGAGTGCAATAAGAGTTTCAATCATTCATCAAATTTTAAAACGCATCAAATGATCCACAGTGGAACAAAATCTTTTATATGTACCGAGTGCAATAAGAGTTTCACTTGGTCATGGCATTTTAAGAAACATCAAATAATCCACAATAGCAAAAAACCTTTTACATGTACCGAGTGCCATAAGAGTTTCACTCGGTCATGGGATCTTAAAAATCATCAAAGGATCCACAGTGGAACAAAACCTTTTACATGTAGTGAGTGCAAGAAGAGTTTCACTCAGTCATCACATCTTAAAAACCATCAACTGATGCACAGCGGAAAGAAACCTTTTATGTGTACTGAGTGTAATAAAAGCTTCACTCAGTCATCGAATCTTAAAAACCATCAAATGATCCACAGTGGAACGAAACCTTTTACATGTACTGAGTGCAATAAGAGTTTTACTCGGTCAACGCATCTTAAAAACCATCAAATGATCCACAGCGGAACGAAACCTTTTACATGTACTGAGTGCAACAAGAGTTTTAGTCAATCATCGCATCTTAAAAACCATCAATTGATCCACAGCGGAACAAAACCTTTTACATGTACTCGGTGCAACAAGAGTTTCGCTCACTCATCGCATCTTAAAAGCCATGAAATGATTCACAGTGGAAAGAAACCTTTTGCATGTACTGAGTGCAATACGAGTTTCAATCATTCATCAAATTTTAAAACACATCAAAGGATCCACAGTGGAAACAAACCTTTCACATGTACTGAGTGCAATAAGAGCTTCACTCAGTCATCACATCTTAAAAGACATGAAATGACCCACAATGGAAAAAACACAAAAACTGCTGAAATATGAGAGTAAACATCCAGAATCTGTTTCCATCATCAAACTTGGACAAGTGTTCCGACGACTAGAAGGAATGAGTGAAAATCCACAAGCATGTACAGGGAAAGAAGTAACAGAATTTGTAAACAAAAGAGAAAACTCTTCAAGGAATTATATCAACAAACAAGGAAGAACAAGAGACAGATGCACAAATTCAGTGGGAAATACAGAGTGTTACTCCAGGAACCCTTTGTTGATCAAGAATGGTTAAGGGGGGTGAACTGAAACTGAAGGATGAGAGGTTGATAGTTGCAGCCCAGGACAGCGGCTTACAGACGAGATGGTTTATAATGAGCACTGAAAAAACTGGCAATACAGATTTATGTTGATTCTGTAAGAAAGACCTGGAAATGGTGACTCACTACATAGCTGGCTGTGAAGTTCTGATGGCAGAAAGTTTCTATATAGAAAAACATAATAAAGTACCATGCCTCATCCATTAGAAACTCTGTAAGCACTACAACATCACTGTGCCCATAAAGTACTGGAATCTTGACCTAAGAGCATCACAGAGAATGAGGAGGTTATGATCACCTGGGATACTCCCATTCCAACCAATAAAAGGTTTATGCGAGGAAGCTGGATATAGTAGTTAAGGAGAAAAACACAAGAACGGCAGAGGTGTCAGTTACAAGCGACTACTCTGTGAAACGCGTGGAGAGGCAGAAGATCCTGAAATACCAGGAAATGCAGTCAGAGACAAAGAAAATGTGGCAGAAATATACAGAAATATTTCCCATCATGTTAGGTGCCATACGTCCCATGCCTTAGCTTAGAAGTGAGGTTCACGACTGTCATGGTATGCACAAAACTAAAACAATATACAAAAAACACCCTTAGTAAATACCATTAATAATAGATATTTTTTAAGAAAACTTACCAAAAACTTTTTTTTAACGTATTTCCATCACAAAACTCTATAAGGCATATATGACCTCAGGATGGCCTTACCCCTACATGTGCCCCCGGAAGGGCATGGATATTCCTTACCGTGACGTTGGACACCTTTGGCTGTTCAGAGATTGCGGCGTGGCAGCTGCAGTCTAATTGGGCATTTGGTTACCGATATGTGCTGAATCCATGGATCTTTTCAGATAAGTGAATGTAAACCTATTTAATGGTGTGTTGATAATTCTGACTGAGGAAAGTTGTCTCTATTTTATTGTAGGAAATGAATTAACGATTCATGGGTCCCGGTTTCATGTAGGAATACAGACGCTTTGCTATAATTAAGTTTCTGTATTTTTATTGATTTGGAGAATCCCTAAAAGTACTTTTTTGGATGTTGATTGTTTATAGTAGTTGTGTAATATATAAATAACAACTAAAGAATAAATAAGAAGACTAGAGACCTATAATGTGAGTGTCTGCTTCTAATTCTATGGTGATTAGATTCGCCACATGGTGTAAACGTTGGGCACTAATGCAGCAACAGTAGAGAGCTGGTCGCTGCAAGCGCGAATAGCATCAGACTCGATAACGACTGGCTGCGACGGTGGTGCAGAATTGAGGCATTAATATAGCAATTAACAAGAGAAAAAAAAAATATATGTATATAAACATTTTTAATGTGTAGCCAAACTCCGGAATCTGCTACCGGAGGTTATAGTAAAAGCCGTAAGTGTAGCAGGGTTAAAAGGGGTTCTGGACAATTTTCTGGAGGAAGGTCCATAAACCGTTAGGTTCGGGACAATAAACCGTTGGTGATAGGGGCCTGGGCCCAATACAAGCATCTGTGTCTGTTTGGGAAACTCATAGGTACTTAAGACCTAGATTGGACCCTGTAGGAAGCATAATGTTGGGCTGGATGGGCCTTGCTCTGAACCAGCAGTGAGGTGGTTGCTGCGAGCAAGGGTAGTAGCAGTAGCACCAACTGCGCTAAAGGGTGGTGGTGATATAGAGCCTTAATCCCGCAGTGGTCATAAGTCAATTCTGTCCTGGCCGGGTGCTCGCAGAGGTCATAAGTCAATTCCAGGCCTGGCTGGGTATATCCAAGAGGGAGGTGGCCGGGTGTGCTCAAGAGGGAGGTGGCAGTCTGAATTGTTGAGACTGCTTGGCTGGAGGATGTGCCATGTTGGGGAATGTGTTAGTCCCTGTGGCAAGGTCTAGGTGGCCCTGTAGTCCTGTGGCTGGAGGATGTACCATGTTGGGGAATGTGTTAGTCCCTGTGGGAAGGTCTAGGTGGCCCTGTAGCTCCGTGGCAAGGTCTAGATGGCCCTGTAGCCTGCTTGTGCAGGTGGAGATGCAGACAAGATGCAGGCGGAGTAACTGGATGTGTAGTCTGCTGGGGCCAGGAAGCTAGGCCCTTGTTTCTTGCGCACTGTTTTGTGTATGTTATGGGCCTACAGTTGCAAGGGGCCGTGACATTGTCCGAAGTTTGGGGCTCTGCTCCTCCCAGGAGGAGTCCTGCAGACGAGTGGCTTGGCAGACCAGTGGCTTGGCTGTCTTGGGGTGTGGTAGTGTAGCGGGCAGTGCAGCATGTCTGGCAGGGGTGTCACCAGGATTTGCAGTTAGGATGATATGCGAAGTAAATTTCCTGGAGATCATATCAGATCAGTCTGCCGTGGCTCCGAAGTGGGGTTGTCAAGTGCCACTTCCAAGGAGTTCCCATATTAGTCGGCAGAGGGCTCTTGAGGACAGCCGTTGAGGATGCGGTCACAAGAGTAATGGATAAGCTGACCAGGATCCTAGAGCCAGATGATTGGGGAAAGGACACGCTGGTGCCAAGCAGTATGAGATGAGGGAGGCCTCGCATTATCCCTTTTAAGAGTTGCACTTCGTGTGAGCAGATCGCTTTGTGGTCAGTCCCACCATCGATTTGTGGTGGGGAACTAGGCCAAGGTGCAGGAGATTGGTTGCAGGTGGCATAAGTGTCTGGCGTCAGGGAGCCACATACTGTCAAATTCAATGGCCAGTGGCTCCAACTGGTCCAGTGCAGAATGCATCTGCGTGGCCTCAGGAGGACATGCAATCCACAACATCGTCAAGGGGTCCCTCCCAATGATTGATGCCGAAGGGTGGAGTTGCTACAAGCAGGTTCGTCTGAAAGTTGGTCGTGTCTCCCAGCACTGCCTGTGCTCGGGGGCCTGCCCCTTTAGTGCACTGGTTTGAGGCAATGGTTACTTAGTTGACTGTCCGGAACATCTGTTTCTTCGCAGACAGAGTGTGGAGGCAGTGCGGCACCGTGGTGAGGCATAGTAGGTTCAGTGCCACAGAGCCTGCTAGGGGCCTCTCTAGTGTGGAGTTCTCTATGCAGGGTCATTGTGGCAATGCTGGGCTGAGAGGGAGACCCACGTCCTGAAGATGAGTCTAGAGGTGGAACCTCAGACGCCCCAAAGGGGACAAAAGGTATGGCTTGTTGGATAGCTATACGGGCCTCCCAAGATAGCAAGGCCAAGGTGTGGGACGACTAGCTCCTCTATGAGGTGTGAGACGGCCAGTAACCTCTTCACAGGGGTGTGCTTCCACCACATGTTCTTGAGTAGCACCTGTGGGAAGTACAGGTATGCAGCATGAGCCCTGTATTGCCGGCTATAATCTGATCCAGGTCTGTGCACCGACTAGTAGGCCACGAGGGCGTCCTCTGTGCCTGAGGAGTTGTGAACGTCATCTTTCACATTCGTAGATGCTAGTCATGCCAATGTGAGTGGCTCCTGATTTTCTTGTCTGTGCAATCGGAGGGAGATTGCCAAGCCTTTCTTTGAAGGCCACAATGAGGTCATCTCATCCATATCTGGCGGATTGCCAAGTCTTCTTTCGGTGCCCAGAAGGAGTGCGTCGCATAGAAATTGGAAGCTTGCCAGGCTTCCTCCGGAGGCCTACAAGGAGTGTGTCTCCTCCACATCTGGTGGAGAGGGGAGCATCTCATCCATGTTAGGTGGATTGGCAATGATTGCCAGGCCTTCCTTTGGAGGCCCACCAGGGGTGCAACTCACTCAAGTATCTTGGTAGGGAAGGCACCCTGTAGTCCTTGGACTACTCTTCTGACGTCTTGGGCCGGCACTCAAGTCCAGACCCAGTGGCCTGTGCATTTCCTTTAGAAGACTGAGGTAAAACCTCTGCTTTTTTTTTTCTCTGGGTTTCAACATCCCGTGTGGACTCTGTGATGATAAGAGATTATGATCACCAGTTCGGGGTCTGACATGGGGTACTGCCGCCGTTGTTAGTAGAGGCTGCGGAGAGCTGATGAGCATGCCTTCTGAAGGTCTGTGTGTGACTAGGAGCAATGTGTGCTTCGAGTCTGTGCTGACTCCTGGTGACCCAGTGGTTCTTGGGTTTCTCGACAGTGTAACTGGAAGATTTCCAGGCCGCCCAAGCTCACATTCTTGGGTTTCTCTGGAAGTAGATTTCCAGGCCGTTCTTTATAGGCAATGGAGGGTTAAGTGACTTTGTCCAAGGTCACAGTGACTTAGTCCAAGGTCACATTCTGAGGAGACTGTAAGATGCACTGGAGAATAGCAGACTTGTGGTTGCTGATTTTATTAGCTGTAAGACACACTGGTGAATAACAGACTTGTGGTTGCTGATTTTATTAACTGGATGTCTGACCAGGCAGAAACTTGCTCCAGGTCACCTGGAGTGTCCGAAGCAGGAATTGAACCCATGTGTAAAGGTCCCCCATCCCATCCTTCTGTTCTCCTTTCCATTTCCTCTCCTGCACCATCCATTCGCACTGCCAGGGAGCTACCTGTTATAACTTATGCTGTGTATGATCCTCAGGCAGTTATTCAAAGTCTCGGGTGCCGGGGACGGAGGATGTAGCACCCCGATGCTTCTTTGGTCGGTGCGGAGGGCAAGTTTGCACCTCTCTACTGCCGGCTGTCCCGTCTTGATGCTTCTTTGGTTGGCGCGGAGAGAGAGAGAGGGTACGCTAAGGAGAATGGAGCTCCAGATGATCGGCGCCCCTGATGATCAGTGCCGCTGCGGGGCATTAAACCATCGGTGCCAAAGGGAGTAAGAGCTCACAGTGCTGATCACGTGTACCTGGAGTGGCGTCCCCATCAGCACATTGAAAGTTGCTGGAGTTTTCCCCGTTGGCGTTTTCCTTGAGAATGGAGCATCCGACCACCTTTCAGCTTCAAGAGTCTGCACTGCGCTGCCAGGCCGCATGTGTTGCCTCGGGGGGGGGGGGGGGGAGGGTCCGGCCCCGGGGCAGGGAGAGTGGAGCGTTCCGACGCGCTCGCCACCATCGGATGTCCTAAGTAGAGCGACAGCCATTGGAGGCCCGTACTGACGATGCAGAGAGGCATCTCGGCACCGGGGAAGGGAGAATGGAGCGAGCTTGGTGGTGATCCAGGAGCGGGGGTGAGTGAGACAAGTTACTTCCGGGCGAAGTCACATCCGGACCTTCACACTGAGGGAAGGGGGTGCCCATTCTAAAGGCATGGTGCAGCTTATGTAACCGGCAGTAAAAAGAGGAACAGGGCTCACAGCTGATCTGGTGCACTGGGAGTGAAGTCCCATAGGCGCTGAACTCTGCTGAATGCTTTCAGAGTGGGGTGAGGCCAGTGGAGAGCAGAATCCGGAGCCTCTGGCCACACTGGGGGGTCCCTGCGCCGTGACTCGACCCCAGTGAAGCACAGTCTCTGGGGCATCTGGGCACACCATGCTGTCTTGGAGATCCCGGTGCCGCAAGGAGGGGTCGGTGAGAGGGCGTTCCTATGTCGGCACCGGGGCAGTTCCATATTACTGGTTGCTGCGGCGCTGTCCAATGGTGAGGCTCCAGCCGATGGTCCGTGGGCCGGGTTGACACTAAGCCAGCCAAAGGAGCGGTGGGGCAGGTTGATGTGGCACCAGCCAATGGTGATCTGCCGGAGTGCTAGTGATGTCCAATCCTGCAGAGGGGGGCGGTGGCTTACAGAGCAGCATGGCTGGAGCAAGATGGCCGCCCCCATGGTCCACACGTGTCCCCCAGAGCGTCAGAGGAGCAGAGGCTGGGGACGGAGGCCTTCTTAGGCATGTCCTGGGCTGCCGCGAGGGCTTCTATATCCAGAGCGGCGGAGTCCACACGTGTCCCCCAGAGCATAGGAGGAGCAGAGGCCGGGGACGGAGGCCTTCTTAGGCACGTCCTGGGCTGCCGTGAGGGCTTCTACCTCCAGAGTGGCGGAGTCCTGGGATGTCGCTCTTCGGAGTTGCGTCCACCTTTTAAGCCTGCGGTTGGGGGAGGTGGTCCTCAGGCACATCCTGAGCATCGGCAGAAGCTGGAGGCTGGGTCCCACGTAGGTACGTGAACCGTGTTTGCCCCCATGTCCCTGATGCCATGGCACCCGATGGGGATTTTCTGCTGCCGGCTGAGAGCACATGGCCGGTAGGTCTAGGAGCTCAAAGCTCAGTCCCTTGGTCAGAGGGATGCCGAACGCCACTGGGACCGGTCTGAAACAAGAAGCTTTGGTAAGTCTAAAACTGATATATACATACGCAGTAAGATGATCATTTTTCTTAATTGTTTTGAAGAAGTTTCAGATTTCGGTGGAGAGTAGAAAAAGTCCGTCTTGCTGGCAAGGCAGAAGAACTAAAACTGGCTAGCTAGAGGCGGGTGGGGGGAGCCAGTTGGCCCATGCTCAGAAGGGCGAAAAGACCTTCTGAGCTATGGAGATTACTTCCGTCTTGGTGCCATTGGATGACGTCACCAAGTGTGGCTGACTCATCCTGCTTGTCCTAGGAGAAAGATACTTACTTATATACTGAGATACTTACCTGGGTGGGTAGAATTAAGTGAAAAGGGAGTGTGTGGAGTGCATGAGAGTGGTACAAAGAAGTGAAGGGAGAAAGTAAGACATAGAGATATTTGAGGTATGACTGATTGTGAGAAAGTGGAGTGAAGAATGAGTGAAGAAAGAGAGACGTTAAAAAAGGAATATATGAGTGGAAGAGAGGTATAGAGGATCCTAGCAAGCTTAATATTTTTTCTCATTTTTGGCTCATGGGTAGGGAACTTCCAAATAGGTAAGAAAAGGATAGGATAAGAATTTTTTTAGATTAAGGGAGGAGTATAAGTGGGGTTTTAAAGTTGGCATAGGACAAGTAGCACTGAAATACAAGACATCCTGAAGAAGTCCTGCAAGAGCGGTTTGAAGAATGGCTGAGAATGTCTGATGACACCTGAGGATCATCAGATGACCAGAGAGAGGGAGAAAGAAGAATCAACAGGCCCAGTGGTGGGATCCAGTTCGGTCCCTCCCGCCTGCTGAAAGGCAACGCAAGAGGCAGCACTGAATGCCGTAGCATTACAGGTGTTGCATGCCCGGGCCGCTGCCATTTGCAACAGAAGGGCACCTCCCTGGTGGCCCAGTGGCCTGATCCCCCCATCAAAGAATGGATTGACAGCATCAGAGGTCTCTCCTGATGCCGCATCCCTCTGATGCCGTTAAACCACTATCGGGTGGGGGGATTTGTGCGAACGCAGCACTGGCATTGCAATGTCGTTTTAGGCCCAGTTCAGCAAACGTGAGCTGGGCCAGGAACCAGTTTGCATGAATCAGGCCGAACCGGCTAAATCCAACCACCGAACGGGCCCAAACATGGAATAGTACAGACTCTGCGCACATATAACACCTAAATATTTGAGCTCAAATATTAAAATAAAATACCTATTCAGAGTCAAATAAGTCCCTTCAGGACTCTGATATAAAGAGACTTTCACTTGGGATAATGACATTGTGAATATCTACCAAACAAAAACAAAATGTTGTTTTAAATTTGTTTATTTGAAATATTGTTTATTTGTCAGATAGTAACTCATTTTCCACACTAATTGAAACATCTGAATACTTACCTGTGTCATAAGTGCTTTACAGTCCCAATAAACTTTTTGTTGGCCACATTTAACTACTCTAAGTTCTATCCTTTACTTGTAATTCTTGCATATCCTGTCTGTTGTTTCCCAAACTCTTCAAGGGCAGGGAAGATCCAGCAGGACGTAGTGTTCATGCTCCAGCTGCCCTCTGTAGAGACATATAACTATGCCATCATCCAGCTTAACTGTGAAACAATAATTTAAAGGGGAAACAATTGGGGCCTGATTCCATTCAGGACGTTGATCTCCTCTGTACATTCGGTCTGAACTGGTCGTACAGAGGGGATCGCGATTCTGATCCCGCGAGGCACATCTAGCCGCACGGGATCAGAATCGCGATCGGTCATGTACATGCAGGCCGGGACTGCAATTCAGTGTGGTCTGCACGTACATGACCTGCCCGACTAAGTCAGTTAGGGCTTTTAAATGGAGCCGCGGTGCCATGGAGTCCAGTTGCCATGGCACCGCAGCTCCATTTAAAAGCCGCAATGTTGGCCACTGGATTAAAGTGTTTATTCCTGCAGCTCGACCCCCGATCTGGCCTCCTAAGGCCAGGGTCAGGCTGCGGGAAATATCCTCCGGCCCCCCCTGCCCCATCCTCGCCCTGGCAGTCCCCAAAAAACCGTCCAGGGAAGTTATTCCACCTCGGAGATGGAATAACTTCCTGCACATGTAGCTGGCCCTGGACGTACAGGGCCGACATTAGAATCAGCCCTGTACATCCAGGGCTGGCGACCACCCAGACTCTGCTCCCAAGCCACCCCTTCCCCGCCCCCATCTAACTTCCCCGCACAACCGGCAGGGAAGTTAATCACAGCTGGGAGAAGGCACGAATAGCGGGAATTAACGTGGCACAGAATAACCCTGTTGTTGTATTGTCTCCAGAGATGGCAGTGGCTTACAATAGCATCGCTGTACCAGAAAAGTACTGGGAGCATGAGCCTAAGAGTATTACAGAGAATGAAGAAGTTATAACTTGGCACATTCCTATTCTGACATAAGAAACTGGATCTGAGGAAACCCGGCATAGTGGTAAAGGAGAAAACCGCCAGACTGGTATTGATAATAGAGGTGTCTGTTTCAAGTGATTAGTCTGTGAATCGCGTGGAGAGGGAGAAGATCATGAATTACCAAGAAATGCCGACAGTGTTAGTGCCACTGAATATCCTGCTAACCAGCATTTACACAGTGTAAATGTCTTTGAATATCCCCCCATAGAAAACAACCATACGGCCTAGTCAGGCTGCCTATCCATGAGAACTGTTAACTTCTCCCTCAGAGATCCTCTGTACTTGCCCCATGCCTTCTGGAATTCAGAAACACTTCTCTTCTCCACCACCCTTTCCATAAAGAAATATTTCCTCAGATTACTCCTGAGTCTATCCCCTTTCACCTTCGTCTTATGACCCTTCTTTCCAGAGCTTCCTTTCAACTGGAAAAGGGCCAGTTGCTGTGCACTTATGATATAAATATACCACGGAGGTATTTGGATATATCTCCCCTCTTCTGCCTTTCCTCCAAAGTATATTTATTGAGATATTTAAGCCTATCCCCACATGCCTTATGATGATGTCCACTGACCATTTTAGTAGCCTCCCTTTGGATCGACTCCATCCCGGTTATATCTTTTGAAGGTGCGGTTTCCAGAACCATACACAGTACTCCAAATGAGGTCTCACCAGAGACTTCTACAAAGGCACTACCACCTCCTCCTTCCTGCTGGCCGTTCTTCTCCCTATGCATCCTTCTGGCTTTTGCCATCACCTTTTCTTCCTGTTTGGTCACTTAAGATCATCCGATATGATCACCCCCAGGTCCCACTCTTCCTGTGACTCCCCCATGCTCTGCCCTAACCATTCTCCTGAGCTTGCTTACTTTACAAGCCATCTTGCCCTGCGTGTGCTTTCATACATGGGGAATTAATTTTATAAGAGGCCTTTTCCATGCATAAATCAGCCTATGGAGGATTATTGTATAAGCTCCTGAGCTTATTTGTGTTACCACGTGCAAATTTGGGGCCTTTTGTAAAATGAAGTACATGCATATTTTATAAACTATTTATTTAACTGATTTTGGTATACCATTTTTCTAACAGTCAAAAATGTGTTTGATAGTAGGCATAAATGTCCACACATGGACGTGTTATAGTATTTTATAAGTTATGCATGTAAATTTGAACTCTGTCTATGTATCCTGCATAGAGTTGCCAACTTTTTCACCGAGAAAAACCTGACACCTGTGGCTCGCCATGCCCCACCCATTCTCTGCCCCTAGCCCCACCCCTGCCCTGCCCCCAGTCCCAGCCATGCTGCACCCCAGCCCCACCCACAAAAATTACCGAGGATAAGTGTAGGCTAACTCCCTTGGTCAGATAATAATTAAACTGGGAACCCCAAAAGCCAAACATGAAATGTACAACACTGGAGAAATAAAACTATAAAGTCATTTCCTTTTGCACTAAACAAAAACGCAAAGATGTTAGCAATACACACTTCCCAGACCAGACATATTCCAGTTAATAAATTCAAAATAAAAAGTATTTTTCTACCTTCTGCTTGGGAATTTTATTTTTCAGTTGCAATTGCTCCAGTCACTTTCTTCTGGTTTCTTCGTGTCTTCTGCGAGCTATCCATTTGTCCTTTCTTCTCTTTTAGATGTTTTCCATTCTCTCTATATATCTGCTTTAACATACTGATCGTTTCCCTTTTGCTCTTTCCCCCATTTCTTTCCTTATTCCTTTATCATCCACTCAAATTTCACCCTTCCATTCTCAATCCCCTCTTACTCTCCCAATACCCGGCCCATCGTAGACTTTTCTTCCACACAAAATATCTTTTCCCCTCTCCATTCTCATTCCCCATCCCCTTCTAGTCCTCCCCCCAAATCAGCTCCCTTATAGTTCTAGACCCACCCAGCATCCACTCCCTTCTAGTCCCATTCTCCCATGCCGCCACATCAGCCCATCTCCAGTCCTATTCTAGCCCACCACCCATTTGCAGTCCAAGCTCCCCCATCAGCCCATTTCTAGTCCTATTCCAGCTTCTCATCAGCCCATTTCCAGTCCTAGCCCCACATATGCTCTTTTCCAGTTCCATTCCAGCCCCCCATCAGCCAATTTCCACTCCAAGCTCCCCCTTCAGCCAATTTCCAATCCTAGCCCCCTCGTCAGTCCACTTCCAGTCCTATTCCAGCCCCCATCAGCCCATTTCCAGTCCTATTCCAGCTCTTCATCAGCCCATTTCCAGTCCTATTCAAGCTCTTCATCAGCCCATTTCCAGTGCTAGTCCTCCCATCACAGGCCATTTCCAGTCCTGGCCCCCCCCCATCACAGCCTCTTTCCAGTCCTAGCCCCCCCCACCATCACAGCCTATTTCCAGTCCTAGGCCTCCCCCCCACCATCATAGCCCATTTGCAGTTCTAGCCCCCCATCACAGCCCATTTACAGTCCAAGTCACCCCCCCCAACCATCACAGCCCATTTCCAGTCCTAGCCCCCCTAATCACAGCCTATTTCCAGTCCAAGTTCCCCCTCCCCCCACCATAGCCCAATTCCAGTCCAGGTCCCCCCCCCCCATAGCCCAATTCCATTGCAGTCCCTCCCCCCCCCCATAGCCCATTTCCAGTCCAGGTCCCCTCCCATAGCCCAATTCCAGTCCAGGCCCCCTCACAGCCCATTTCCAGTCCAGGTTTCCCCCCCCCCATATCTTATTTCCAGTTCAGGTCCCCCCATAGCCCATTTCCAGTCCAGGTACACCCCCCCATAGTCCAATTCCAGTCCAGATCCCCCCCCCATAGCCTATTTCCAGTCCAGGTTCCACCCCCCCCATAGCCCAATTCCAGTCTTGGTCCCCCCCCCCATAGCCCAATTCCAGTCTAGGTTCCCCCCCTATAGCCATTTCCAGTCCAGGTACACCCCATCACAGCCCATCCAGTCCTTGGCCTCCCCTCCCCCCCCCCATCAAAGCCCATTTGTAGTCCTAGCCTCCCCCCCCCCCCCGACCAGCCCCACGGCTGTCTGAGGTGCTTCAGAGGGAGCTGGGGAAGCCCGCGCGAGGCCCCGGCTCCCTCTGTACAACCGTCAGCGTCAAGATCTTTTTCCTTCACGCTGGCGGTTGTTTCTGTGAAGCTTCGAATGCTGGGAAAGGTTAAAGGGCATTGCCTTTAACCTTTCCCAGCAATCGCGGCTTCACAGAAACAGCTGCCAGCGTGAAGGAAAAAGATCTTCACGCTGGCAGTTGTACAGATGGAGCGGGGCCTCGCGCAGGCTTCCCTGGCTCCCTCCCCTGCGGACTTTGGGAGAAAAGCCGGGTTTTTGCTCTGGCCGCTCCCGATCTTGCGGCCAGAGCAAAAAAAACGGCTTTTCAAGGGCCGGTTTCACATCTCTGCCGGCAGCCGGTCTGGCCATAGAAAAACCGGCCAGGCCGGCTGAATATCGGCCGGTTGGCAACCCTAATCCCACATTTATATTTATATTTGTAAATCCTTACAGGACAGGAAGAATGCTGTGTCCTGAGCAATAACAAGTCTCCCATTTCTAGTTACTGTTGTTATGGTTCACATGTCACAGAATACTGTTATAGGTTGGATTGTCAGTTCAAACAAAACAATATGAACAAATAATGGGGAGCTATGCAGATGCTGTGTAAGGGGAGGGGAACCAGGAAGAAGAGCCTGAGAGGCTGCAGGAAATAAAGAGCGGAACTTTCTTTTCTGGAGCCCAAGGACTGGATTGAACAGTGGCAGGATCATTTCTTCTTCTGCTTGCCCTTGCCCCATGCAGAGTGTGTCTCAAAAGCTGGATGGCATTCCCTCATCTGCTGCCCACCACCTGCCAGTCTTCTACCTAAGGAGCAGAAAGCCCTGCAGCCATTCTCCTGCCTTTCTCCACAGCACCAACTCCACCCAGACCTCTAGTCTAGGAAGAAGAGGAATGTCAAACTCTTCCTCTCCCCGCCCCCCAAGAACATTCTCACCAATCAGCTCTAATGGGGTGGAACAATTAACCATAACAAAGAAGAAACTGAATCTCCAAGCCCTTTCCTGATTTACAATTCCATCCGCCCCTTTGTGATGTCATCACTTTGTGCCCAGCAGGACACTGAGTCTTTTCCTCTTTTCAACCTTTAATTTGTGAAATAACCTGAAACCTTTAGTACCAAATCCCTGCTTCAGTCCTCTTGCTCCTGTAACAATCCACGAGAACTGCAAGAGACAAACACTCAGCTCCTTCACCGTCAGAGAAAAAGCCTCAAATTCATTTGTTAATCCTGCAAACAGCAAAGCAGAGAAGAAAATGCCTGCAGGAGCTACTGCTCAGGTAGGAGATTTTCCCAGCTTCCTGCCCTCTGCCTCCAAACACTGCAGCAACTTTCTAACCTGGGACACTACAGTCAAGATCCCAAGCAGATCTGAGGAAAGGCTCTTTGCTACTCTCCTGATAGGAAAGAGAGAGATCAGGAGTTCCAAAAGGGAGATTTTGTGCTCCCAGTTCTGTGTGTAACTGATTTCTAGTTGCTATAACCCAGCAGTGTGATATGACACTGTGAATTATATATGCACAGAAAACTCTCCCCAGCATCAGGAAGTCTCCTGAAAGGGTGGTGGATGCTTGGAATGCCCTCCCGATGAAAGTATTGGGGGCAAACACAGTGACGGAATTCAAAATGGCATGGGACAGTCACAGTGGATCCCTTTACAGCAACAGGATAAAATCAAAATAAACAGAACCATCTAATTTCTCAACAAATAGGGGTGTCCTACATGGAGCGGTGGGTTCACCCCTAAACAAAGACATGGGGAGGGGTGGCCTGCACAGAGCGGCAGGTGCACCTTCTCTTGCCATTTTACTGGGTAGACTAGATAGACCATAGTGGTCTTTATCTGCCGTCATTTACTATGTTACTATGATGTGTTACAGAAGGTGCTGAGTGTGTTTCTGGTTTGTGTTTCAGATGCGGGTGACATTTGAGGACATCGCTGTCTCTTTCTCCCAGGAGGAGTGGGAATATTTAGATGAAGAGCAGAAGGAGCTTTACAGGGAGGTGATGAAAGAGAATTATCAGACTCTACTCTCACTGGGTAAGGAATAATTTTACATTAGAGTTGCCAACAGGCTCCAGATGCACCCTACAGGTTTGCTCCAGTCCTGGGTTTACATACAGGCACTTGTAGTTTTCCTTTTCTTATGGAGTGCAATGGAGAAATCCGAACTACATATCTCTGCATGCAATGTGGTAAACTCAGGACTGGATTGAACCTGTCAGGCGCATCTGGAGCCAGTTGGCAATCCTATTTTACATTTTTATTAGCAGCATTGAGGTATAATAAAGATAATTCTGGGTATGATTGTCTGCTTGTGTGATTTGCTGAGAAAGTAAGTGTTGCAGGGATCACTTTGCATCCTCTCAGCAATAAACATGTTGGAGAAAGAAGGCAGAAGAGAGGATGGGGTTGGGTAAATGAGCACCAGGTTGAGGGACTGTTTGTTGCATTGATTAGCTATTCAACAGCGGATTGTTTTTAAGGTTCTTTGTGTGGTTCTGAAGCTTCAGGTGGGTTTGTCTGTGGCTTGTTTGGCAGAGTTATTGTCCTGGAATACCTCTCCGTGTCTGATTCGCCAGGGCTCGAGTGATACTCTTCTTGTTTCATCTTCGTTTCGTTCTAGCTCAACTTTAAGTAGACAAAGTGATGGGACCGGATGGGATATACCCTAGAATACTGAGGGAGCTTAGGGACATTCTAGCAGCTCCACCGACTGACCTTTTCAATGCCTCGTTGGAGTCGGGAGTGGTGCCAAAGGACTGGAGAGAGGCTCATGTGGTGCCTTTACACAAAAGCAGAAATAAGGATGTTGTTGAAAATTACAGGCCGGTTAGTTTAACTTCGGTGGTGAGTAAATTATTGGAAACGCTGCTGAAAGAGAAAATAGTGAGGTTTCTGGAGTCCAGCGGATTACAGGATCCGAGGCAGCATGGATTCACCAGAGGCAGGTCTTGTCAGACAAATCTGATTGATTTTTTTGACTGGGTGACCAGGGAGTTGGACCGAGGGAGAACCCTAGATGTGGTGTATTTAGATTTCAGTAAAGCCTTTGACACTGTTCCTCACAGGCGACTTATAAACAAACTGAGCATCCTAGGGATGGACCCTAAAGTTACTGCTTGGGTTAGAAATTGTTTGGGTGGGAGGCGACAAAGAGAACAGATAAATGGAGCTCACTCTGAGGAGAAGGATGTTTCCAGTGGTGTGCCCCAGGGATCTGTCCTTGGTCCGATTCTTTTTAACATCTTTGTTAGTGATACAGCGGAAGGGCTGTCGGGTAAGGTTTGCCTCTTTGCGGATGATACCAAAATCTGCAATAGAATAGACACCCAGGAAGGTGTAGATAACATGAGGAGGGATCTAGCTAAGCTTGAAGAATGGTCTAGAATTTGGCAGCTGGGATTTAATGTTAAAAAATGTAAGGTCATGCATTTGGGCTGCAGCAATCCAAGGGAGCAACATAGGGCATGTTTACTAAAAACCGCTATTTTGCGCGGTGCAAAATAGCGCACTAAAAGCAGCACTTAAGTGCTCTTAAGCGCCCCGCAAACGTGCGTCGAACCCCCGCACACGTGCGCGTCACACTAACGAGCCCCGCACAAGTACGGGCCCGTAAATGTCCGATAGAGGCGTGGAAAGGCCTACGGAGGGCGGAGGAAGGCCCCGGAGGGGCGGAGAGACGGGGTTAATGGGCGGGGAAGGGGAGGGGAGAGGCCCCTCGCACAGTTGCGGGGCCTAATTTCCATTGCAAAAATAGCGCGAGTGAACCACACGCGGTAGAGGGGATTTAAAGGGAAGAGAAACCATTTCCGTCAGCAATGTACAGCACAACCGGGGAAACCTGCAAAACGTGAGCAGTGTGATACATGTGCACAGCACAAAAGTGCAATTAAAAATAGAAAATGACCACCACAACAATATTAAAAATAGTAATTCAGTTGGGGAACAGTTATAGTGATGGGCAAAACTAGAAAACACACCCAGGAAAGCTCCAAAACAAAATGATTTATGGAAAGGTGTACGGAGCGGAGATTCGTCCAAAAAACATTTCCCTTTTTCTGGAGCTGTCCTGGGAGTGTTTTCCATGTTTGCCCATTAATATCACTGTAGCCCAGCTTGGTTATATTTTATCCCCCTTTTCCCGTGGTCATCTGTGGGCTTTACTTGCACGTTTGTCACCAGACAGGGTGAAGGAGCCCACAGTAGAAATGCACACAGCAGGCTTTGCGACTCCATCCTGCCATGTTACTATCTCCAGGGACTGCACTGTCCCTGTGGCCACAGTGTGGTGCAGCGGACAGAGCCAGTACCTCTAGGACCAGAGGTTCAAATCCCAGCTGGGGCACCTTCCAGCCCTAGCCATATATTTTACCCACCACTGAACAACGATAGCACACACACCCCTGTCTTGCAGGGAACATAGGCATGGGGAGATCACCCATATTTTACCCAACACCACACACACACCACAACAATGGGCAATACCTACAGCCAAGTCGCCCAAATGCAGTCCCGTACTGACACATTGCAATCAGGTCATCTGCTTTCTCTGAGAGAAGCTCATGCCAGCATGTTGGCGGACGAGTACATGTGGTGCAGGGGGAAGTGGCCGCTAGCCACGGAAGACAGAGGCCTAGCCATGTGCAGACTGGCACAGTCCACAGCAACAGACAGGCCCTGCCGGATCCACAGTCATGGACTATCCAGGGAATTCAGCCAATCTGTGGCTACACGGTGGTGCAGTGCACACAGACAGTGCATGCAAGAACAGAAGGTCACAGGTTCAAAGACCAGCTGGGGCTACTGCAAATCCTGCCCACATATTTTCCCCACAAATAAACAGTGACAGTAAGGACACACCCTTTGTGACAAGGACATATGCAATGTTAATACATCTATCTTTTACCCCACTGAGCACAGACACCATGAACAGGGGCAGAACCTACAGCAGAATCCCCAAATGCAGTCCTGGTGGGCCACACACCAGTCAGGTTCCATGCTGCCACTCATACAAATGCCTGTGCTGTATATCTATGCACCACCCCCACGGCATGTAGATGTAGCTCATGCATATTCATGAGGGACAGCAGGAAGACCCGAACAGTGTGATGCAAAACTGGACCGGATTTGGGAAGCGCTGCCCTAAAGCAGCAGCCAACAGGGGCAGACACACCCACACCCACAGGCCCCATTGGCCAATGTCTCCTGTAGAGGCAGAACATTGGACCCTGCGTGCATCTCCCAATACTAGCACCTGCATACCTTAGCAATGTCACCCTACACCTGAGGTTCACAGCTCTGAAACGTTTGCTAAGAGTACAGGCTGATAGATATCCCTACGTTACGCACATACTGCTAGTTGACCCCATCCGAACAATCTGTTTGGTGTCTGCGTTGCGTGCTCCAGGCCTGGCCTCTGACGGTGTTCACCACCCTGGGGAGTGACTCCCAGCAGTACTGCGTACCATATCCATGCCTGTGCTGTGCCCAGGACCGGTGTAGTGGGCAAGGCTAATCACCCCCTCAATAGTAGCACAATGCTGGCATAGGTGTGGGAGTGTGTGTCTGTCTATACAGTGTGTGTTGGCTGCAAACACCTTCCCCAACCCACACTGCCAACACTACTGCCAGTATTGGCCTGCCAATGTGCATAATGACAGCAAGGTACCATGGGTATAGGTCAGACATGGTGGGCTGGCCAGGATGCATCTGCACAGGGCATAGGGCACTGGCTGTGACATTGTAGTGCCCGGCCACCACCTACACAGACAGGGTGACCTCCGTATGTGCTGCTGGGGGAGCACTCTCACCCTGAGTGTGCAGTGATGACAGCATGGCTAGGCATCCCCATAGTGCTGTATTGTGTTTCTCTCTTGTGATATATATGGGTTTCCTGTTGGGGCCTCCTCACAGAACTCTCTGCTTGTGTGTGCATGCATTTCCATCAGGGCTAACCAGCAGACTGTTCACAGCTGGTATGTGTCTTGATGGAGTGCCTTGCAGGGTGCAGTGGCTGATGGCATGCTGCAGGAGAATATCAGATAGTGCTGGGGTGCATCTTCGGATATCCAGGTCTAAAGTCTGTCTGATATTGTATTATGGATGTGTGTGGAGCTGCTTGGACTGCCCTGTAGAGTGTCTGTTCCCCAGCAGGACTGGGGTTTGATGGTCCACTCTACTGCCATTGGTGCAGGGGGGGTAGGATGGGGATCTGTTGGTGGGAGGCCCTGTTTGCCACCCTGGGGGGGGGGTACCTTGACCACCTAGGGGTCCATGGGGGTTTCCACTAACTGAGACATCCAAGATGTTTCTGTAGCACCTTCCTATCTCACAGGTTAGTACTGTTTTGGAGCTCTGTCATGGCCTCATTCACCATGGCTGGTGTTGTGGACCTGGTCCTGGGCACCACATCACACCCTCAGGGTGAGCACAGTACCCGCACAATGTGACGGTGTGTAGCTACTCTTTGTTGGTAGTCCACCTGCTCAGGACCCCCTACCAGGCCGAGGTGCTGTGTGGGTGCACACGGACAATTCCCCCTACTAGGCCGGGTAGCTGTTGGGGTGCATTCCCCATCTTGTGTGCATCTGTGGACAGCTGATGTGCATGTGCAGTGCATCATGGGTACGGGTGGCCTAACCCTATCTTGTTTACAACAGCAGACTGTCTGTGAGGTGACGTGCAGGCTCTCTGCAGCCAGCCAGGGGCTTGCTGACAGCTGTAGGGCTGTAGCCCAATGGTTATGTCACTACCTTTGCAGCCAGAGGTCATGGGTTCAAGCCCACTGTGGGGTTCTGTGATAGGGTTGTCCAGAGCATTATCTTTGTTTACTGTACATATTTTTATGACAGCAAACACACCCTTGGCATACTGTACCCATAAGATGCCTCTGAGGGTGCTCTTTAGGGCGCCCTATAGGCCACCTTATGGGTGCCATCCATATAGGGTGCACTATACATTATCCTGTGTCGCAACATACATGCTGCCCTATAGGGGACATTCTAGGGTGCCTTGGCGGACGGTGCACTGTAACATGTGCCTTATGGTCCGCCTTATGTTAACATGCTGTGAGAGTGCGTTTGCTAGTAGTTATCACAAAATAGAATTAAAAAGCCTCCTAAAGCACTCCACAACATAAAATATACTGCCTCGGCTAGCCTTTTTCAATGGGCATTGTGAGGGATTGAACCGCTGGTCCCTGCACCATTGGTCAGTGTCTTAACCATTGTGCTGTGGCTGTGTTCGTTTGCTTTAGCATCAGCATGCCGCCTTGTGGCCATCAGTGCCGCATCCTGCTGCCCACAATGAACAGTGCGCCGCCTTATGCCGCCCCAAAAATATTTTGCTGCCTGACACACATTTCCACATTCAAGGTGGTGCCTCAGCCAGCCTTTTTGGGCTGCACACACTGGGGGATTGAACCCATGGCCCCTGCACTATTGGTTATTGTCTTCACCGTTGTGCTACAGCTCTATTCCTATATGTGCACAGCTGCGCCCCACTTAGCCTTCCCACGCGCTAATGTGGGCCCCGCACATTAACGCGACGCGCACACATACGGTCTTTTTTTTTCCTTTTTCGGCCTGAACCGCCCACTCCTTATATGGCACAGGCACACTACCGCGGCCCCGCACGTTAGGAATGTTTAGTAAACATGCCCCATAGTATAGAGGGTGAAGTACTTTTGTCCACTAAAGAAGAGCAGGACCTAGGCGTGGTTGTGTCTGATGGTCTTAAAGTAGCTAAACAGGTAGAAAAGGTGACAAGGATGCTTGGGTGCATATGGAGAGGAATGGCTAACAGAAAAAATGAGACGATAGTACCTCTCTATAAGTCTTTGGTGCAACCTCATTTGGAGTATTGTGTGCAATTCTGGAGACCGCACCTTCAAAAGGATATAAACAGGATGGAGTCAGTACAGAGGGTGGTTACTAAAATGGTTAGTGGTCTTCATTATAAAGCATATGAGGACAGACTGAAGGATCTTAATATGTACACCTTAGAGGAAAGGCGGGATAGAGGTGATATGATTGAGATGTTTAAATGCCTCCATGGCATAAATGTACAGGGGGAGAGCCCCTTTCAATTGAAAGCAAGTTCTGCTACGAGGGGACATGGGATGAGGGTGAAAGGGGATAGATTCAGGAGTGATATGCGGAAATATTTCTTTATGGAAAGAGTAGTAGATCCGTGGAATAGTCTCCCAATGGAGGTGGTAGAGATGAGGACAGTATCTGAATTCAAAAAAGCATGGGACAAACACAGTATCTCTAAAGGAAAAAAGTGGACTGTTGTAGTTGTTGATATGAAAGGACAGACTAGATAGGCCATGTGGTCTTTTTCTGTCGTCATATTTCTATGTTTCTATGTTTCAAGTTACAAGGTCCCATGCTTTTGCTTTGGCAGTACCTGTTTTATGGAATGCTTCTTGGAGCAGCTGGTTCATGAACCGACCAGAGGGGAAGCCATATTAGACCTAGTCCTTAGTGGAACACCAGATCTAGCGCAAGAGATAAGGTTGTTGGGGCCACTTGGCAATAGTGATCATAGCATGATCGCCTTTGATTTAATTAGTGGAGGAGGGATAGTAAGGAAATCCACAGTACTACCTTTTAACTTTCAAAAGGGAGACTATGATAAAATGAGGAAAACGGTTAAGAAAAAAACTAAAAGGAGCATTTGCAAAGGTTAAAGACGTACATCAGGCATGGCTGTTGTTGAAATATACTATCTTGGAAGCCCAGACCAGCTGTATTCCATGCTTTAAGAAAAGTGGAAGGAAGTCCAAAAAACTGCCAGCATGGTTTAAAGGTGAGGTCAGAGAGGCTGTTGTTGCCAAAAAAGCATCTTTCAGGAAATGGAAAAAAGAGCCAAACGACGAAACTTGGAAACAGCACAAGCACTGGCAAGTCAAATGCAAGGCATTAATAAGGCAGGCAAAGGGAGAATTTGAGAAGAAGCTTGCTGCGGAAGCAAAAACGCGAAGTAAAGACCTTTTCAAGTACATTCGTAGCAAAAAACCTGTGAGAGAGTCAGTTGGTCCATTAGATGATAAAGGGGTTAAAGGAGCACTAAGAGGCGACAAGGCGATAGCGGAGAGATTGAATGAATTCTTTGCTTCAGTCTTTACTGAGGAAGATGTAGGGATGTTACCCATGACTGAAGTGGTATTTAAAGGTGCGGAAGAATTGAAGGAAATATCAATACATCGGGAAGATGTATTACAACTATTAGATAAACTGAAGAGTAGCATATCACCTGGGCCGGATGGTATACATCCAAGGGTGTTGAAAGAACTGAAATATGAGATTGCAGACCTGCTATTAGTAATCTGTGAACTATCATTAAAATCATCTCTAATACCTGAAGATTGGAGAATCGCCAATGTAACACCAATTTTTAAAAAGGGTTCCAGGGGTGATCCGGGAAACTACAGACCGGTGAGCCTGACACCAGTACCGGGAAAAATGGTAGAAACCATCATAAAGAATAAAATTACTCAGCATGTAGATAGTCATGACCTAATGGGAGACAGCCAACATGGCTTTAGACAAGGAAGATCTTGTCTTACTAATCTGTTATGTTTTTTTGAAGGAGTGAATAATCAGGTGGACAAAGGTGAGTCGGTTGATATTGTGTATCTGGGCTTTCAGAAAGCCTTTGACAAGGTCCCTCATCAGAGACTTTTGGCAAAACTAAAGAGTCATGGGATAGGAGGCAGTGTACTATTGTGGATCAGGAACTGGTTAAAAGATAGAAAGCAGAGGGTAGCGCTAAATGGCCAATTTTCCCAATGGAGAAAGGTGAGTAGTGGTGTACCCCAGGGATCTGTGCTGGGTCCGCTGCTTTTTGACATATTCATAAATGACCTGGAAAGTGGAATAACGAGTGAGGTTATCAAATTTGCAGATGACACAAAACTATTTAAAGTTGTTAAAACCCAAGAGGATTGTGGAAAATTGCAAGAGGATCTTGATAAATTGGAAGACTGGGCATCAAAATGGCAGATGAAATTTAATGTGGACAAGTGCAAGGTTATGCACCTAGGGAAGAACAACCCAAACTATGGTTACACGATGCAAGGTTCCACATTAGGAACCACCACCCAGGAAAAAGATTTAGGCGTCATTGTGGATACCATGTTAAAAACCCTCGGCCCAGTGTGCAGCGGCGGCCAAGAGAGCAAATAGAATGCTAGGTATGATAAGGAAAGAAATGGAAAATAAAACAAAAGATATTATAATGCCTCTATACCGTTCCATGGTGAGACCGCACCTTGAATATTGTGTGCAATTCTGGACGCCGTATCTTAAAAAGGATATAGCGATTTTAGAAAAGGTTCAGAGAAGAGCCACCAAAATGGTAAAGGGGATGGAAGGATACTCCTATGAAGAAAGGCTAAAAAGGTTAGGGCTCTTTAACCTGGAAAAGAGACGGCTGAGGGGAGATATGATAGAAGTCTATAAATTAATGAACGGAGTGGAACGGGTAAACGTAGATCTATTGTTTACCTTATCAGAATATAGAAAGACTAGGGGACATGCAATGAAGCTACAGGGTAAACTATTTAAGACTAATAAAAGAATATATTTTTTCACTCAACGTGTAATCAAACTCTGGAATTTGTTACCGGAGGATGTAGTAAAGGCTGTAAGTGTAGCTGGGTTTAAAAAAGGTTTGGACAAGTTCCTGGAGGAAAGGTCCATATACCATTATTAAGAAGGGGCCCAGGATATCAATGCTTGAACCAATACAAGCATTGTGGAACCTGTGTCCCTTGGGGAAACTGCTAGGTACATATGACCTAGATTGGCCACTGTTGGAAACAGAATACTGGGCTTGATGGACCTTGGTCTGACCCAGTATGGCATATCTTATGTTCTTATGTTCTTAACCATTTGCTAGCCTCGTTACATGAATGTTTGAATGTGTTGTCTTTGGCTATTGAAGAGCCAGTTGTTCCGTCAAGCTTTTGGTGCTTGATTTGTGTTTAATGCTGTTTTAAAATGTGTTTTCTGTTTTCTGTACTGCTTTGAACCTTTGTGATTAGGCAGTTTATAAATGTCGTAAATAAAGAAATAAGCTAAAAATAAATGATAATGGATGGGTGGCTTGAATTCTATTCCTGTTCTCACCTTTTCTGCACCTAGGGGAGATACTCAGAATTACATCCTCCTCCCTTAGCTTTCCAGTAGCTGATCTAACACAGCACTCTCTTTTTTTGTTGGCAGAGATATAACAGTTCATCTAGTGGTAGTGCCCACAGCATAACATCCTCATCTCTCTCTTCCCTCTTGCCCTGTATACCATTTTCTCACCCCCTAACCACTTTCCCTGCATTCCCCACTTTCTTCCCCTCCAGTCCTCCAGCAGCACCCTCCTCTTTGCCATCCATCCCTTTTACTAACAGCAACAGCAGAAGCAACCCCCTCCATCTCTTCCCCTCAAACATCCTGCTCAGTAGCAGTCTTCTCCACCTCCCCTCTTTTTCTTTCTTCTCGCCATCTTACGCTTCCCAGGCTGCAATGCTGAAGATCTTTGTGCCCAAGGCAGCCGCACACCACCTTTTCCTTGGGGATCCTGCAGTCTGATACAAGCACTTTTCTGCTGTCTACTAACACATGCAGGCCCATTCAAGTGTGGCATGATGTCCCTCCTTCCTTCTAGCCAGTTAAGGGCCTTGCAATAAAGGCAATGTCATTTCGAGCATAGTAGACAGCCTAGGTCAGTGGTTCACAAAGTTTCACTGGAGTTGCCAGGCAGACAGGTTTTCAGGATATCCACAATGAATTTGCATGTTTAATATTCATGATGATAACCCTTCTCACCCCTATGTTTCTAAGTTCCTTTTCCTTACCTCCTCATTCAACTCCAGCTTTGCTCTACTGCACCCACTCATCAGCTTGCCTCCTATTCTTTTTTGGAATCTTCATGCTACCCATCCATTGGCTCTCTCTACTAATGTCTCATCGCCTCTTTCCTTCACCGTGTCTGCTAAGTCTGTTGATGAGGTTGTTGTTTCCTATAACACTACACTCTCCTCTGCTCTGGAAGCTCTTTCTCCCCCTATCCTATGTCCTGTGAGGCGCGATATACTTTAGCTCTGGTTGTCTTCAACTACCCGCTATCTGCACTTCTTTGCCCACTCAGCTGAGCGCATTTGACTCACATCCTGCTACCTTTCTACTTTCTTCACTTAAAATTCATGCTTGCCTCCTTCCAGTTAGCCATAGCACTCGCCAAGCAAAACTACTATGTCCATCTGACCAACTCTATGGCCTCTGATCCCTGCTATCTCTTCTCAACTATCTCCTCAAGGCCTCTCTGCTTCCGACCCCTCCTTCTCTTTCTGCCCAAACCCTAGCCAACTATTTCCACAAGTTTACACCCCAATTCCCCTCTAGATCAGCTTCATCTCCTCTTCAGTACCGACTCTTCCCCTCAATCTCTGTTACCCTTTCACCCTTTTCTAAGATCTCCGAAGAGGAAACCTCTCATCTCCTTTCCTCCTCTAAACTTACTACCTGTTCTTCTGATCCTATCCCCACCCATTTCATCCTCTGTCATCCCTTCCATCTCACATATTCTCAACCTATCGCTCTCCACTGCAACTATCCCTGCAGCCTTCAAGCATGCTGTGGTCACACCTCTCCTCAAGAAACCTTCACTTGACCCTACTTGTCCTTCTAATTATTGACCCATCTCCCTTCTTCCCTTCATGTCCAAAGTCCTTGAACGTGCAGTTCTCTGCTGTTGACTTGAATTTCTCTCCACTCAAGCCCTGCTTGATATACTTCAAAGTGGCCTTCGTCCCTTGCATTCTACTGAGACGGCTCTCGCCAAAGTCTTGTTTCTGACTAAATTCAAGGGACTTTACTCAGTCCTCATTCTTCTTGACCTTTCTGCTGCTTTTGACACTATTGACCATCATGTTCTCCTCAACACATTGTCTTCACTTGATTTTAAGGGCTCTGTCCTGTCCTGGTTCTCTTCTTATCTCTCCCGTTGCTCTTTCAGTGTTTGTTCTGGTGGTTCCTCCTCTACTGCTATCCCACTCTCAGCTGGTGAACCCCAAGGGTCTGTTCTGGGCCCTCTCATTTTCTCTTTCTATACCCAGTCCCTTGGTGCGTTCATCTCCTCCCATGGCTTTCAGTATCATTTTTATACTGATGACTCTCAGATCTATCTATTTACACCTGATATTTTTCTGACACTCAGGCCCACATCTCGGCCTACCTATCTGACATTGTCTGTTCAGTATTCTGCTGTGCAGCTAATCTTCCACCAGCATACTCAATTAATCCCTCTTCTCAAGTCACTTCACTGGCTCCCTATCCATTTCCGTATTAGTTTAGAATTCTCCTTTTTTTTTCTTTATGGATTTTACAAGAATGCTTAACAAAAGCAAATACAAAGAAAAATAAAAAAGAAAACATCAAAGGCATATTAATCAAAAATAAGAAAACCTACAGATCAAATTTAGCCCACATCACAGTGAGAATAATTAAACATAGAAACTGGGGAACACCCCTGCAAAAAGGAAATAAGGAAAACATTCCAAACTTACTGCTCTATTATATGAATCCCACTATCCATATACTAATCCCCTGAACCAACCCTGCTCTCCTTACTCAGCAGAAAAGTCTCTAACTGTTCAGAATCCAGAAAAACATATTGAGTACACTGAAACATAATTAAATATTTACAGGGATAATGCAGAAAAAAGGAAGCTCCCAGAGCCACAACCCTGGGTTTCAGAACTAGAAAGGCCCTTCTCAGCTCTGAATACATTAGGAAAAAGTTGAACTTTAGCACCACAAAACATTTTGTCTTTATTTTTAAAATAATTTTTAAATATTAATGTTTTATCCTGATCACTAACCAGAGTGATCACTGAAGTAGCCCTGGTGGAGATACTGTCCTGTGTGTCCTCAAGAAACTTAGTTAAGTCAAAACTAGGCTGAGATTGTAACACATCATAATCATCTGAGGACTCAACTGACAGACTCCTTCCAGTAAGGTAATAAGATTTAGCAACTACTATTGAATGACTATTAAACAAAAGCAGAATTTCCTTAAAGTATTTACGTAATAACACATCTGCTGAAAGCAGCCTGTGACACGGAAAATTTAACAAGTGAACGTTTTTTGCCCTCATCCTATTTTCAAAGGCAAAGTATTTATTTATTTTTATTTAACAATTCTTATATACCGCGCTATTTGTTATCAGTGCGGTTTACATTCAACAACGAGAGCTCAGTGCAGTCAAGACTGTTTGAGTTTACATTATAACAGGGGTTAGAACTTGGACCATTATAGGGTAACTATTTACATGTTGCGATATCTTTAAACGATACAAATACAGAGTAACTATATACATGCTGAGTTTGGTCAGGATAGATATAGGAATACATGGTAAGTATATACAGGTTGACATGGAGTAATAAATATTACATGTTGTGAATAGACGTGAAGTGTTTACGGGCATGAGTGTGATTGCTTAAAGCATGAGTGTTATGTTGTGAGTGAGGTGTTTGTGGGGGATGGGGGGAGATTTCTCTGGGGCGGGGTAGCTGATTGAGCAAAATGTAGCAGAAAGAGATGGTGCTTTATTGCCTTCCGAAACTGTAGGAGGTCTTTGATTGTTCTTATTTCTGGTGGGAGGTCATTCCAGCATTTTGGTGCGTAGTGTGCAAAAGCTCTTCTGGTTGTTTGGGTGCACTTTATGGAGTCTTTAGGGAAGGTCAATGTGTTGGCTATTGCTGTCCTTCTAGATCTGATTTGTGGAGTTGGTGTAATAAGGTTCTTGAGAGAATTGGGGGCTATGTTGTTGTTAATCTTAAATGTAATCAGCAAGATCTTGTATGTTAGCCTGCAGTATATCGGTAACCAGTGGAGATCTTTAAGTATTGGCGTGATATGGTCTGATCTGGATAGACCACAGAGGACGCGGGCAGCCATGTTCATAGCTAGTTGAAGGGGGTTGAGGGTGTTCTTTGGTAGACCATATAGAATTACGTTTGCATAGTCGAAATGTGGTAGTATGAGGGCCTGGAAGATGGTGCGGAAGTCCTTAGGGGGTAGCATGGGTTTGAGGTGTCGCAGTGTTCTGATTTTGTTGTAGATGGATCTGGTTGTAATTTTTATGTGTTCCTTAAAGTCAAGGTGCTGGTCCAGTGTGATTCCGAGATATCGTTTGGTACTTCGAATTGGAAGCTCTGCATCTCTTACTCTTAGGATGGGTGGAGGGGAGAAATTCTTGTTCCTTGATATAAATAGAACTTCAGTTTTCTTGAAATTTATGTAGAGGTTTTGGGTGAATAGCCAGTCTGTAATTGCGTTGAAGCAGTTGACAAGGTTGGATAATCCGGGTGTTTGACTTTGAACGGAGTAAATAGTAGCACATCATCAGCGTAGATTAGTGTAGAGATATTGAAAGAACGGATGAGATTGCATATCGGCTGCATGTAGATATTGAAAAGTAGAGCAGATAGGGATGAGCCCTGTGGAACACCTTGTTGTTGGTGAAAAGGTGCCGAGGTGTGAGAGCCGACCCGGACTTGTTGCCAGCGATCAGATAGATAAGATTTACACCACTCCCAGGCGAGGCCGTGAATACCCTTGTCGTGGATGCGGGTGAGTAGCTGGTTGTGATTGATGGAGTCAAAGGCAGCTGAGATGTCCAGGAATATAAGAGCGAATCCATTTTCTGCGTTGTCAATTCCTTTGTTAAGGTCATTGATGAGGGTGGTGAGAAGTGTTTCTACTCCATGTGATTCTCTAAACCCGTGCTGGCAGGGGTCAAGAGGGGCTGCCATGTCTATGTGTTGTTGGATCTGTCTATAGACCACCTTCTCGATTATTTTGGCAAGTAGAGGAATACTCGAGATTGGGCGGTAGGAGTCTGGTTTCATAGGATCGAGTCTGCTGTTTTTTATGAGTGGTCTTATTGAGGTTTGTTTGAGGAGTGGCGAGAATGCTCCTGTTGCAAATGATAGACTAATGATGTTCAGCAAGATTGGGCTGAGTTCAACCCGAAGTGTTCTAATCCAGTAAGCTGGGCAGGGGTCGTTCGGGACTGTGGACGTGTTGATGCTAGCAATGAGGTCTTGGATATTCTTCACTGCAGGTGGATAAAATTCTGTGAGTGGTGGTTGCAAGGTGGGCAGGGAGTGGACGCAGTTGATGCTGAGGGTTTATTTGCTGTGCGGGTCTTGGAATGGAGGAAGTCAGCGTATGACTGAAGGGGTATTGGGTCCGGTTGGGTGGGGGATGGTTCTTTAATTAGGGATCTCGCTAGGGTGTATAGGTCTCTGGGTTTGTTAATTGAGCAGAGTAGGAGCTGGGCATGGTAATCGCTCATTCTGCGGTATATTGTTTCACGGTGGGACTTCAGGTGTTCAAGGTACGCTGTTTTGTGGGCTTGGGAGCAAGAGCATCTCCACTTCCTTTCATGCTTCCTGAGTGCGATGAGGGAAGCGCAGAGTTTTGCTGAAAACCATGGAGCTTGCCGTCTTTTACTTTTGTTGCTCTTGTGAGTCCCTGAATTGTCTGAAGAGGTTGGATAGGTGAAGGCTTTCAAAGTGCTGCTCCAGTTGAGGATTGCTTCTTCCAGGTTGGATGACTTTTGTTGGAGGGTCGGAAGTATATTTTTGGTGAACTCATCTATGACAAGAGGTCTGGGGCGTGTGGTGTTCGCGGTATTTGTGGCAGTAGTGTGTGATGTTAAGTCATGCTGCGAAGGGATTTGGAAAGTTATCAAGTTATGGTCGGACCAAGGAACAGGGGTGATGGATAAGTTGAGGTCAGGTTTGCGTCTCACACCTAAGAACTGAACTAGCTAAAGAATCCATCCACTCCTCCACAGCCCCCAGCCTACCCAAAGCTGTGGGACGGTAGACACAAGCGACTTCTCTATCCGCGTTACCACTCTCCAAACATCAGCCAAAGAAACCTGAGACTCTCCCTTTTCCCCTTCTTCAAGAACAGGAGGAGACCAAGTAACTGGCCAACAGATGGACCGTACTAACAGCAGAGTGTTCTGCTGCAATAGTGCCTCTCTGTAGATGGACACAGGCGGTTCACTTAATGGAGGAAGGGGTGGGATACGGTCCGGGGAGCTTAAAGAAGCATCTGTCAGAGATGGAGCCTTTGCAACAGTATCTGGTTGCCTCTTTGGATTGAAGATGCTTATCCATCGGGCCTTGCACTGTTCCAGCAACTGGAAACTCCTTCTTATGTTTCCCCATAAATGGGGCTGAGTATAACAAAACACTTGCACCTAAGCTCCCAATGTGCTCCAAAGGAGCTTCCAAGGGGGCATTACATGCCCCTTATGGCACGCCGCTTTGGGCACGCCACGACCACGCACCTAATGCCATGCGCCTTACTAGGGATGTAGGTTTAAATGGTTCACAGACGTCCCTTGCTAAATCTGTTCCTCTGCTCCACCTCTCAGTGTGCAAGCAGGTAGGGAAAGCTCTCACCCAGACTTCTCCTTCTGACCCATTCTGCTGCTCCTCACTACCTCTCCTGTCTCCTCTCTCCCTACACCCCTCCTCTTGAGCTCTGTCCTTCTACTGCCTTCGTCTCTCCATGCCCTTTTCTTCCACTGCCGACTCCAGGCTTTGATCCTTTCACCTTGCTGCTCCTTATGGCTGGAACAAACTTCCCGAGTCTGTACACCAGACTTCATCTCACCCCGTTTTCAAATCCATGCTAAAGGCTCACCTCTTTGAGGCTGCTTTTGGATCCTGAGCCATTGTTTTCCTTGTGTTTCCTTATCTTATCCTTATTCTCATCTATTGTATTGACCGTCCTGGTTAGATTGTAAGCTCCGACGAGCAGGGACCGTCTTTTATAAGTTTCTGTCCAGCACTGTGCTATATAAATGATTAATAGTAGCAGCAGTAGTAATAGTAGTATGTCATAGAGGGCCCTGCTACTTTGTAACAACAGGCTTGAGTTAACGCTACTTTTGAACTTGCTCAGCATGTTTTTCACCGAGGCAGATTTCTAGCCCCCTGAGGAAGCGTCAGCCCAAATGCCTGGTTTGGTGTCACAGATGGCGTTGGAGAAACTTTCAGCTTATAGATAATTGCTTTTTGTTTTTTATATGGAACTGTATTTAAAACCATTATGGCAAATAGAGAAAATGTGTTTCTGAAGTCAGTGAGCTATAACACGTGCAGTGTGGGGCTGAAAGGCAAACTGTATTAAAGTTCTATGGTAAAGTGACACGAGAGAGAGAAAAAAAGAAAAAAAATGGATTAATGATATACAAAGAAATATATATATAAAATTTTAATTGGCGCACATTTTGTGTGATTGACTCCAAAGGAGTTTTTTGGATCATTGATGCAGTGAGCGGGCATCAAGGGCGTAAATAATCTCAAGTCCATGTTAGCCTGCTAGATGGGGTCTGAGATCTTTTTTCTCCTTATATTTAAATTAAATTTATTTGCAGTTGGTACTTGCCTTTTCTTGCCCGGGGCTTTTCTGAATGACTACTTTTGATTGTGTTGCTTCTCCCATATGCTTTGCGATGAATAATGAAGGGATCTCTGATGGCTGAGGCGAATAGAGGCACAGGAGTGATGTCATTGAAATCTGGGCTTTTCATTGGTTCTTTGTCTCCACCAATCTGCTGGTAGTGGAACACAACCCACTTGTCTGAACTGGTTTAGCAGGACTCAAGGAAAGGACTTTAACTGATAAGTAAAATGTCACCTTACTTGTCCACTGTCTTTTGATGTTTTTATGTCTTGTGATTTTAATTGCTTTTAGGTGTTTTATAGTCCCTTAATGCAGGCAACTAGTCAAAACACAGCCATATTGGGTCATTAATAAAATGCAATTATTTCCGTCTTTGAATTTCTTGGCCTCTGTTTGTCTCTGCTGTAGTTATGTGTTTGTAATTAAGAAACCCATCAAATTCTAAGCTGCACTTGGAAAATTGCAATGCAACATAACCTGTCTTTCCTTTTATTATATACAGTACAAGTAATATATCATAAACCACTACTGTCCCCTAACACATGATTAATGCCTTCTGTTTCTATCCAGCAGATCATGAGATCGCTCAGGAAAGGAAGAGAGGGGAAGATGAAGAAGAACATCAGTTTGAAATGGAACAAATCCCAAGCCAATCAGGAAATGTTTCAGAGAATATTTCCGAGAGGACTGAAAGGAGAATCACAAGGCATCATCCACAAGAATCGCAGAAGGAACAGAGAGATCCTACAGGAGATTCTCTGGATGGAATCACTGAATGTGAGAGATGTAACCGAGAGCTCACTAACATCCCTGAATACCAGAAATACCTGAGAAGTGAGACATTCTTACAAAATAATAACAGGGACCAAGTGACATCGAACCTCCACCAGCGAATGAGGAAAGGAAAGAAAGATGAGAAAGAATTAACATGTAGTAAGAACTTCAACTGTTTTTCAGAGCTTCAAATGCACAAAGGGAGTCACACTAATGAGAAACGATATACATGTACTGAGTGTAATAAAACCTTCCCTCGACTTTCAACGCTAAACAGTCATCAAAGGATCCACACAGGAGACAAACCATTTACATGTGCTGTATGTAATAAAAGCTTCACTCAGATTTCACATCTAAAAAATCACCAAATGAAACACATGGGAGCCAAACCATTTACTTGCACTGAGTGTAATAAAAGCTTCCCATGGCTTTCATATCTAAAAAATCACCAAATGACTCACCAGGAAGACAAACCCTTTAAATGCACCGACTGTAATAAAAGCTTCACTCGGCTTTCAAATCTAAAAACTCACCAAATGACTCACCAGGAAGACAAACCCTTTACATGCACTGACTGTAATAAAAGCTTCTCTCTGCTTTCACGTCTAAAAACTCACCAAATGAACCACATTGGAATCAAACCATTTACATGTATAGAGTGTAGTAAAAGCTTCAGTTGGCTTTCTGATCTAACAATGCACCAAAGAACCCACACAGGAGACAAACCGTTTACCTGTACTGAGTGTAATAAAAGCTTCACGAGGCTTTCATCTCTAAAAATTCACCAAAGGCTCCACACGGGAGACAAGCCATTTACATGTACTGAGTGCAGTAAAAGCTTCACTCAGCTTTATAATCTAAAAGTTCACCGAATGGCCCACACGGGAGCCAAGCCATTTACATGCACCGAGTGTAATAAAAACTTCAGTTGGCTTTCAGATCTAACAAGTCACCAAAGGATCCACATGAAAGACAAACTATTTACATGTACTGAATGTGGTAAAAGCTTCAGACATAGTGGAGCCATCAAACGGCATCAGAAAATCCACATGGAACTAAAACCCTATACCTGTACTGAATGTGGTAAAAGCTTCACTCATAAGGAATCCCTCACAAACCACCAGAGAATCCACACGGGAATCAAACCGTATACATGTACTGACTGCGGTAAAAGCTTCACTCAGAAGGGATACGTCAAAATCCACCAGAGGATCCATATGGGACTAAAACCATATACATGTACTGAATGCACGAAGAGCTTCACTAGGAAGGGAAAACTCCTAACGCATCAGAGAATCCACACGGGAGTAAAACCATATACATGTACTGAGTGTGGTAAAAGCTTTACTCAGAACGGAAACCTCAAAATGCACCAGAGAATCCACGCAGGATTAAAACCATATACATGTACTGAATGTAATAAAGGCTTCATTTCTAAAAAAGACCTCACAGTCCACCAGAGAATCCACACGGGAGTAAAACCATATGCATGCACTGAGTGTGGTAAACGTTTCTCCCAGAAGGGAGCCTTCACAAGACACCAGAAAATCCACATGAGAGTGAAAGCATATCCATGTACGGAGTGTGGCAAAAGCTTTAGTCAGAAAGCATATCTCAGAAAACACCAGGCAATACACATAGGAGTAACAGAGGGGTCTGTTCCAAACGAATAGGGCTGTCAGTTTCAATGTTTCTGTGAATCAAGTGGAGAAGGAAAAGATCCTGAAGTACCAAGAAACACAGTCCGAGATCATGAAAATGTGGAAGAAAGATAAAGAAATATTTTTTCATCATATTGAGAGTCACATGCCTGAATTTGAAGGATTATCAATCACACCTTGACAAGTTTTTTTACATGTTACTTCTTATGAATTCCAGAAGGAAGTTCTCTTCAGAACAAAGCAAGTACTATGGTGAGCATTAGCAGTAAATTTAAGAAAGTGAAATCATACTCCACATAACTTTGGATTAGGAGTGAGGTTCATTGCTGTCATGGAATGTGCAAAACTAAGCCACGTGGAGAAATTGCCCTGAGTAAAACAACATACATGTACTGACTTGGTCTAGCAGAGTGATAAAGAACAGACAATACACCAGGAGTGAAAACATTTACATGTATCGAGTGTAGTAAAAGACTTGGTCAGAAAATCCACACAGGAGCAATCAAAAGGGAGAATAACATAAAGCCGAGGAGCATGAGGCGGTGAAGTACTGTGTAGCTTGGAAGGGGAGAGAATATAAGTTTTCTCCGCAAGCCTTGCTGAGGGACCTTCACATGGAGATTCCATTGTATAAAACTTGTAGTAAATCTCAGCATTGCCACTCTACAACTGAAATGTAGGAAAGAAAAGGAAGAATATATACTGACCACAAATCCCCAGAATAAAAAGGTGCCCGCCCATAGCCTGCACACTAGGGCTAGAGAGACTGTGGTAGCAACAGTGCAGACACTGCATGTGATGAGAACGTCCTCACTGTAGATAAAGGCCCTGGTGGGTTTGTTCATGGACTCACTGCAGCAGGAGATAAAGCACAGAAGTTAATGAAAAAATTAAGAGGATCAGCTACAGTCAAGTGACCCCTGCAGACAAAGAGACAATAATGCACTGCTGCCTCTATGCTACAAACTCCAAATTTAAATTTAGAGGGTATAACAGAGTCTGCCAAAAAGTGGAATAAAGTAGAATCTTTCCACGGGAACATCTGCAAAAAGCAATTCATGTGAATGTAAGATCCCTAATTTTAAAAATAGGGAAGTGCATAAGAACATAAGATATGCCATACTGGGGCAGACCAAGGTCCATCAAGCCCAGTATCCTGTTTCCAACAGTGGCCAATCTAGGTCATACGTACCTAGCAGTTTCCCCAAAAGACACAGGTTCCGCAATGCTTGTACTGGGGCAAGCATTGATATCTGGGTCCCTTCTTAATAATGTTTTATGGACCTTTCCTCCAGGAACTTGTCCAAACCTTTTTTAAACCCAGCTACACTAACAGCCTTTACTACATCCTCCGGTAACAAATTCCAGAGTTTGATTACATGTACAAGTGCATGAATTATAACATCTTAAAACAACTGAGAGCTTCTGTAGAAGAAAGGAATAGCGAGGCAGGAGACCTAGAAGAAAGGTGTATGAAGAAAAAGAAAGAAGAACCTTAGAAAGGAACAACAGAAGAAAAGATGGTGTACAGGGAGAAGGAGCGGATCAGGAAAGAAGCACCGGAGGAAAGGTTGAGGAAGGATCTGGAAAGGGACATCAGAAAACATGATAAAAAGGAAAGAGGAGGCTTGGAATGGAGTACTAGTAGGAAGAATGAAGTAGAGATGGAGAAAGGAGATCTGGAAACATGATAGAGCATAATGAACAAATGACAAGTCAAGTCGACTGAAGAGGAAGAAAAAAGACAGAAGAAAGACATGGAGGTAGAGGAATTAGCCATTAGTGCTTAAAGTAAAGAATATGATAAAGAAGATGAACGAGGATATAACCTGTATAAAGGAATCATTCATAAGAACATAAGATATACCATATTGGGTCAGACCAAGGTCCATCAAGCCCAGTATCCTGTTTCAACAGTGGCCATCCTCCAATCTTCAGGCATTACAGATGATTTTAATGATAGTTCACATATTACTAATAGCAGGTCTGCAATCTCATATTTCAGTTCTTTCAACACCCTTGGATGTATACCATCCGGTCCAGGTGATTTGCTACTCTTCAGTTTATCAAATAGTTGTAATGCATCTTCCCGGTGTATCAATATTTCTTTCAATTCTTCCGCAGTATCACCTTTAAATACCACTTCAGTCATCAGTAACATCCCTACATCTTCTTCAGTAAAGACCGAAGCAAAGAATTCATTCAGTCTCTCCGCTATAGCCTTGTCCCCTCTTACTGCCCCTTTTACCCCTCTATCATCTAATGGTCCAACTGACTCTCTCACAGGTTTTTTGCTACAAATGTACTTGAAAAAGTCTTTATTATGTGTTTTTGCTTCAAAAGCAAGTTTCTTCTCAAATGCTCTCTTTGCCTGCCTTATCAATGCCTTGCATTTAACTTGCCAGTGCTTGTGACTGTTTCCAGTTTTCGCCATTTGGCTCTTTTTTCCATTTCCTGAAAGATGCTTTTTTGGCAACAACAGTCTCTCTGACCTCACCTTTAAACCATGCTGGCAGTTTTTTGGACTTCCTTCCACTTTTCTTAAAGCGTGGAATACAGCTGGTCTGGGCTTCCAAGATAGTATTTTTCAACAACACCCAAGCTTGATGTAAGTTTTTAACCCTTGCAACCGCTCTTTTTAGTTTTTTCTTAACTATTTTCCTCATTTTATCATAGTCTCCCTTTTGAAAGTTAAAAGGTAGTACTGTGGATTTCTTTACCATCCCTTCTCCATTAATTAAATCAAATATGATCATGCTATGATCACTATTGCCAAGTGGCCCCAACATCCTTATCTCTTGCACCAGATCTGGTGTTCCACTAAGGACTAAGTCCAAAATGGCTTCCCCTCTGGTCGGTTCATGAACCAGCTACTCCAAGAAGCAGTCATTTATTTCATCTAGAAACTATCTCTCCCCAGCATGTCCTGCCATGACACTGACCTAGTCAATACCAGGGTAATTGAAATCACCCATTATTATTACTGTTATTTAACTTTTGTTAGCTTCCCTGATTTCTTTGAGCATTTCATCATCCATTTGTTCATTCTGGCCAGGCGGTCAATAGTATAACCCCACTGCCATCACCTTCCCCTTTTTACATGGAATTTCAATCCATAGAGATTCTACAGCGAATTTTGTTTCCTGCAAAACTTTAATCCTTTGTGACTCAATGCCCTCTCTGACATAGAGCGCAACACTTCCACCAATTTGATCAGCTCTATCATTACGATATAGTTGGTACCCAGGTATCACAGTGTCCCACTGGTTGTCCTTCTTCCACCATGTCTCTGAGATACCAATCATATCTAACTTCTCATGTAGTGCTATATATTCTAACTCTCCCATCTTATTTTTTAGACTTCTAGCATTTGCATGCAAGCATTTTAGAGACTATTTTATTCATATTAATCTGGTTATCGGTAGGCAGGGTAAATTTGGAGTCTTTAAGCTCTGTCTGCTCTGTATTCAAGGGCATTTGGGCTACCTTTGTCTTTATTAGAACCTCTCTGCTGATGTGCCCTATCTTCATTTTTTTGGTAGTATCCTTCAAGGATACATTGTTCCGAACCATGCGCTCTTGGGCGACTGTCAGCTCTCCCCTATTATCTAGTTTAAAAGCTGCTCTATCTCCTTTTTAAAGGTTAATGCCAACAGCCTGGTTCCATCCCAGTTAAGGTGAAGCCCTTCCCTTCGGAAGAGTCCCTCCTTTCTCCAGAATGTTCCCCAGTTCCTAACAAATCCAAAACCCTCATCCTTGCACCATTGTCTCATCCACACATTGAGACTCCAGAGCTCTGCCTGCCTTTTGGTTCCTGCATGTGGAACGGGAAGTATTTCGAAGAATGCTACCCTGGAAGTTCTGGATTTCAACGTCCTACCTAAAAGCCTAAATTTAGCCTCCAGAACATCCCTACCACATTTTCCTATGTCATTGGTACTGACATGTACCAAGACAGCAGACTCCTTCCCAGCACTATCTAAGACTTTGTCTAGTTGGTGCGTGAGGTCCGCTACCTTCGCACCAGGCAGGCATGTTACCAGGCGATCCTCACATCCGCCAGCCACCCAGCTATCTACATGCCTAATGATCGAATCATCTACTATAACGGCTGTCCTAACCCTTCCCTCTTGGGCACATGGCCCAGGAGAAACTTCCTCAGTGTGAGAGGGTTTTACATCACCTGGAGGACAGATTCTAGTTATAGGATCACTTCCTGCTACACCAGGGTGATGCTCTCCTGTCACGTGACCTCTCTTCTCCATGGCAGCAGGGATTCTGCCAGATTGGAGGTGGGACTTTAGGACTATGTCCTTGTAGGTCTCGTCTATGTACCTCTCTGTGTTCCTTATGTCTTCCAAGTCTGCTACTCTTGCTTCCAGAGAGGACGGTGTAGAAAAAAATCTTTACTAGGAGAATCCTACTGGCAAAGACCTAGGGACAGAGCAAAACCAGAAACATATAAACGTCAATGAAACAAAAAGCATTGAAGAAAAAATAAAATCACTGTTTGCTGAAGTGTCCTTGATAGACAGACATATCAAAGGATTAAAATTGCAAGAGATAAGATCCAGAATATGAAATTGAAACATGCTGCATTAACAGAAGGTGACCTTCAGTTCATGTTCTCTAATAATATTGTAAAATGAGAGTAGGAGCAGTACAAAAACTGTGGAGATATGAAAAGAACAGAAAAGATAAACATCAAAACAGCCTTTTTATAGAGAACCCAGAGTAGCTGTACAGGTAACTGGGAAAGAGGATCAGCACAGTCTAAGTACCACCAAGTGAAGCTGAAACAAAGATTTTGGAGAAATTTATACAGTGACCCCGTGAGGGCAACTGAGAAGCAGAATAACTATCCAGGATACAACAGAATTTGGGAAAGGCAAACATCAAAGTTATGGAATGGTTTGAAGTAATAACAAAAGAGTTAGAAAACCATGTTAAAAGGAGCCCTATACCAGAAGAGCCCTGGCCCACATGGAGTGACAAAAAAAGAACATTTTATAGTTCAATGAATTAAATCCATTAAAAAAAACTTACATGAACCTAGAGAGGGGGAGAATGAAGTCCTAGGAAATCTGCAAATGACTGCTATTAGATCATGCAACTGGGTAGATCTAAATAAGACTATATTGAGCTAATTATTGTGGTACAGTTGTCAAGTTATCCAGTTCCAGAAGTGATATTTTTGTACCATTTCTGTTTTTAAATGTGCAGTGTGGTATTTGTACTCCCTGAATTTACCTATTGGAATCAGTGCTGCAGGTCCCATAATGTATCAGAATGAGATTGTCAGAAATCCAGGACTATACGAATGCTTTGGGTCCAATTTTCAGAGGGTTAAAGATCCTTATCGCAGTGAATGCCCTCAAAAAGTATTGAGAAAATCCGCTTTATAGGGTTTCTACTGTAATACCTCCATCTTCAATGCAAAATTGTTTTTCTTTTTTTTATCCTATTTTTTCCTTTTTTTTGTTATTTCTTTAAATTTTTACATAGACATCAATACCTACAAATATGGATAAAGTGCAGGTCTCAGACTAACACTGGCAGTGCTTTTTGCAAGCATCAAAAGCAACATACCTTCACGCATCAATGACCTTTAAGCACTTATCCATGCATTGAAGAGTTACAGTACTTCAGAACTCCCTACTAGACTTTTCTTCAATCATTAACTTAATTTGCTTATTCATGTTGTTATTAGTGAAAGATTGTGCTTATCTTCTCATATTGTAGGTGATTACTCTCCCCGACGCCACCAAATGGGTACCGCTAAAATGCGTTTCGTTTTCTTCCTCAGGGGGGGATTTAAGTTATCACAGCACGTAAAAAAAAAAGTTTCAGTATGGTAAAGCTTTGAAGGTGTAGAGAGTAAGCCACCGCGTTCCACTCCAAGGTAGAAGTTGTGATTTCATTGGAGAAATTTTGAGCCTGCAACTGTAAGTTCTATACTGGTATGCTCATTACTTCTTTGTTGTTTCTTAGATCGTGCTGTGATAACTTAAATCCCCCCCTGAGGAAGAAAACGAAACGCATTTTAGCGGTACCCATTTGGTGGCGTCGGGGAGAGTAATCACCTACAATATGAGAAGATAAGCACAATCTTTTACTAATAACAACATGAATAAGCAAATTAAGTTAATGATTGAAGAAAAGTCTAGTAGGGAGTTCTGAAGTACTGTAACTCTTCAATGAATGGATAAGTGCTAAAAGGTCATTGATGCGTGAAGGTATGTTGCTTTTGATGCTTGCAAAAAGCACTGCCAGTGTTAGTCTGAGACCTGCACTTTATCCATATTTGTAGGTATTGATGTCTATGTAAAAATTTAAAGAAATAACAAAAAAAAGGAAAAAATAGGATAAAAAAAAAAAAAGAAAAGAAAAAAAATTTTGCATTGAAGATGGAGGTATTACAGTAGAAACCCTATAAAGCGGATTTTCTCAATACTTTTTGAGGGCATTCACTGCGATAAGAAATCCAGGACTGACTAAAAATCTCACTCCTGGAGCTGGGTAACTTGGCAACTCTGTGAGTATCATTGTGATCTAATACACTCTCACAGTTTTTATGTCATTATCCTCAAATTGTTTTTCTGTCCGTAATAAAAGATAAGTGTTCTGCATTGGGTCAGATTCCTCTGGCTCGGGTTTGTGGTCTAGTTCTGGGTAGATGAGGATTCTCAGATGGATCTAGTTTCTCCTGGGTCCAGTTCTCAGAGATAATGAGTGAGCAAAGTGATACACAAAGGTAACGTGTAGAGAACAGGATATTTTATTTAAGAGGTAGACTTGGTACAGTTAGATAACATTTGGCAGAATATATTGTAGTGGAGCTGTTACAGAATGCATAGTTTGGAAGGTGCATGGGATGTGAGGGGGGTGTGAGGGACAGGAGAGTTAGGCATAGGTGACACGGATACTGCCTCTGGCACCAAATTTTCACTAATAGTAACCACCATAAGAATCATCATAACACTAACTTCAAAATGAATTAAGGTTAAACCTGATTGCAATGTTGTTTCAACTTGGCAAATAATGGGGACTTCAGTGAGGGATACTCGCCGCATATATTGTTATTACTTGAATAGGTGAGAATAACACCCCTCGAATATCAGTCATAGGTTCACACTCACAGCCACATTTTTATTCAAAATTTTCAATGCATTTAAAATTTTAAAGTCAAAAACACTTATCTGGTATGCGAGTGCCCAAGAGTACAATTTAAATGGAAACCGCCAGAGCACCAAATTTTGACTGGCACCAAAGCATTGCCTCTGCCTCCACCTCCATATGACGCTGCTTTTTTTATAAAGTGCTGAACGTAGCACTTCACCTTTGCAAAGTGAACCTGGAACCTGCTTGCTTTTAAGCTCTGAGCCTCTGATCAGCCCTGCTGCTCACTGGCTCGGCCCTGCCAGATGCTGTACACAGCAGGGCTTATTAGAAGCTCAGAGCAGGCTGGTAGACAGGCTCAAGAGTCACTTTGCAGATGTTGTTGCTACTGCACATCAGCACATGAAAACCGAAAGGGCCCAAGGGGGATGATTTTGGCGTGAGTAATGGACTTCAAAACTACAGGAGTCTGTCAGTCTGTAAAAGTGTTAGGATTCAAAATAATGTCTCTTCAATGCCTGAATGGCCAGTCTACATTCCCCGACATCAGCACAGGGGTGAGACCAGGATTGAACAGTTTTTCTGACTGTGCAATAGTTGCCACAAGCCTTAGTCAGACAGACTAACTTTGGTTCAGCATAACTACCCATGATTTAGGAAACCTTTCTATGAGGTAATGACATTTCCCATGCTTTTTTACCTTTTTTTTTTTGCGTGTGCATGGGGAATATTGAAGCAGATTGAGTGATACCTTCAGACAAAGCATTCGGAGACTCAGTTGTCTTGCATACAGCAGTGGTAATTAGCACAAGACTGCAATTGTGTACTGCCTCTAACACAGGTGAGACTTGCATCAGGGAGGTCAGCATGAGCGGCCTCCACCATGTGGCTTAAGCTCTTTGCAGAGAGCCAATTATGCTAGAGTGAAGAAGCACTGGGGCTGAACTTTCAGGACTTTGAAATCCCCTGCTCCAGGGTGCTATTTGTAAGCACAATGATAACCTGGTGAATGTAGGGAGTATTAGCAGACAAAACAATAAGATATGTTATGCTCAGTTATGCCTAGGGGGAAAGTCTGCTGTAAGTCCCTCACGTGCAGGATGGTGGGACCCTCTGGTAAGGAGCCAGTAGAGAGGCAGAGTTCTCTGGAGATTATATATTAGGTTTATTACAGATAGAAAAATAGAGATCACAAGACTGTTGCATAATGAAGTTATTGGGATTTGTAGTAGCATTATGATTACATAGTAGCAATAAATCACTGATTAGCAATCTTAAGGTCACAGACTTGCTTTGCACTTAGAAGTAGTGCAGGAAAGAGCTAGCTGATTAATTACCACCATTCCCCTCTTCCCCCTGTCTGTGATGAAGGCATACGACCAGTACCTTAAGTCTACCGGGGTGACACATGCAGCTGGGTCTGAGGCAGTCTTTGGAGCAGCACGAGGTCCAAAGGAGGCAGCTAAGCAGTTACACTGGCTCAAGCCATAGGAGGCGAGCCACGTGAGAACACAGAACCTTGACCCCAATGATGGCCTGAAAGTTTCTCCAGGAACAAGCAGGAAGTCAGTCCTCACATATGGGTGATATCGATGCCGATGGAGCCCTGCACGGAAGCTTCTCCCCATCTTTCAAAGAAAGCCTTTGGGAAATGCACCATGCATGCTTGGTCCCCTTCCCGCCCAAGGGTGCCATCTTGCCTCAGTCTCCTTTTGTTCATGGAGCCCACTAGATGTGTGTCTGTTTTCTCTGGAGAAAGTGTTAGTTTTTCTTTGATTTTTTTCTTCACTTCGGTCATGTGCCGGTTCCCTTTCCTGCCCCTGAGCTCACCTCGGCATCACATCTCTGGTTCAAGTTTTTCTTTTTCTTGTCTTGTCTGGCACGGTTTCATGCCCTTTTTACTGGCAGAGCCCCGGGTCTTCGACCTCTCTGGGGCCCTTCTTCCCCCTATGGCCTCTGCCAGCGGCTTTAAGAAGTGTGATCAGTGTTCGTGGACCATACCCCTCACTGATACACATGACTGCTGCCTCCATTGCCTTGGGCCGGATCATGGCCCCTTGGAATATATTCTCTTACAGAGGCCACAATCCAAGGCCATCAAGAGTTGTCAGCAGCAATATGAGAAGATTTTCCAAAAGTCAGACTCTGCCCTGGAGTCTCCAGCGATGCTACACTCCAAGGCCCCATCTGGGACCACAGAGCAGCAAGGTGACCTTGCCACCTCTGACCAAGGTTATGAGTCCTCCGATCGGAGCACCCCAGAGGTGGAGCACCAGAAGAAGAAGAATCCTCGAGGGCAGTGTCCATGGATGAGTTAGGGAAGGCGGATAAGTCCCGTACCCGGTCCCACAGTCCACGCCACGAGTCTGAGGGGTTGGAACAGCAGCAGTCGACCAAGATCGCTTGCAGAGAATTATCAACCTCGGACCTCTGAGACCATCCTGGTCTAAGACTCCCCCTCAATTATGTGCAGGACATGTCAAAGGCATTGGCATTTGACACTGAGTCGGAGGAAGACCCTCACATGGAGGAGCTCAAGATCAGTACAAAACCTCTCTGAAGGAGGCACTTACAGTGCCCATTCACGCAATCCTGGAGCAGCTGCTCCTCCACATGTGGGAAACACCTTCATCGGTACCCATCGTAAGCCGACAGCTGGATTTGATGTATCGGGTCCGGCGGAGCCCGAGCTTCCAGAAAGCAGAGCTGCCACAAAATTCCATAGTGGTGGAGTTGGCTATGCATCAACTCAAGAGCCAGAAGAGGCATTGCTCGGTGCTCCCAGGTAGGGAGGCCCACACCTTGGACACCCTGGGCAGGAAGTACTACCAGGGCTCGATGCTCATTGGCTGGATCCAGGCATACCAGCTGTACATGGGCATGTACTTGAGGGACCTGGCAAAGGAATTCACTGGGTTCTCAGCTGGTCTCTCCAAGGGACCCCTCCAGCAGTTCCATAGCCTGTCCTCTGCCATCAGAGAGTGCTCCAAATTCATGACTTGAGCAGCCTATGATGGCATTTGAGGAGAGAACCTCTTTGGCAAACCCATGTAGAGTTGGAGTCCAAGTTCTTGATGAGGACTATGCTTTCCAAGAAGACCACTACCCTTCCCCGACAGAAGGCCCTGAGTAAAAAGCTCCCTTACTCAAGGAAGGGAAGGGCTTATACAAACTACCCTCAGTATCAGGCTTCCCCAGTTCACCAGCAGGACAAGGGCATGACCCTTATAAGCTGAAGACTCCCAAAACCCAGGCACCCTCTTTGGCACAGCCTGGGAGAGCTTTTGACTCCTTGGGCATAGCCTCCTCACCCCCAGGAGGCCCACCCCACTAGTCCACAGGGGGACATCTAATTCTATTTGCCCACTGGTGGCCAGCTATCATCACCAACACCTGGGCACTCCAGGTGGTCAAGGAGGCCTATCTCCTCCACTTGGAGCAGATTCCACCTCCATTCTTCTCAGGAGAGCCCACCAGGATTCCCCTCCACTAGATCTTGCTATTGCAGGAGCTTGCAAGCCTTCTTGAGGACAAAGCATTGGAACCCGTACCCCACACCTCTGGGGAAGAGGGTTCTACTCCCGGTACTTCCTCATATCAAAAAGAACAAAGGTCTTGGGCCCATCCTAGACCTGTGGGACCTGAACTAGCTCCTGGTGAGGGAAACGTTCAAGATGCTTTCCCTTGGGACGCTGCTGCCATACTTCGAGAAGGAAGACTGGCTATGCTCTTTGGATTTAAAGGATGCATACACACACATCCTCATCCATCCCAGCAACAGGTAATACCTCAGATTCATGATGGGGCAACCACCACTAATACAGGGTCCTACCCTTTGGCCTGGCCTCCGCTCCAAGGGTTTTCATCAAGAGACTAGCGGTGGTCGTGGCCCACTTCCGCCTCCAAGGGGCCTTTGTTGTCCCATTACCTGGATGACTGGCTCATCAGAGGAGGTTCGGCTGCTGAGGTGCAGCAGGATATGGCCTGCACCATCAGCATCCTACAACATCCAGGGTTCATCATAAACCACTCCAAGTCTCACCTCTTCCTGACACAGTGTCTGGAGTTCATAGGAGCTTGACTAGATACCCTTCAGGCCAGAGTGTTCCTACCTCAGGACAGGGCCGACTGCCTTAGGGTGCTGGCCGCAAACGTACAATGCAGATGCACTGTGTCTGCTTGCCTCCTACTACGTCTGCTGGGCCACATGGCATTCACAGTCCACGTCACCCCAGATGCCAGCCTTCTCATGAGGGCAGCCTAATGGTGCCTTGGCTCCCAAGACCCAGGCCACTGGACAGCTGCAGGACAGGGTGATGGTGACCCGCCAACTTGCAGACTCCCTTTGCTGGTGGCAGGTTTCACAGTGCCTCCAGTCTGGGATGCCCTTCCAGATCCCCATTCCCCAGAGGGTCCTCACTATAGACGCCTCCTTGCTGAGTTGGGGTGCCCATTGCAAAGATCTCTGCACCCAGGGTAGCTGGCCGCAGTCAGACAGTCAACTACAGATCAGCCTGCTGGAGCTTCAGGCCTGGAGGCTGTGGTTCTCTTCTCCTTTGTTTTTCACAATGGGATGCTCCTGCGGGCAGTGCATCTTCTGGGCCAGTTCAGTGCTCTAGCAGACAAGCTGAGCAGCCTCCTCCAGCAGCATGAGTGGTGGCTGGACCCCAGAGTGGCCTCTCAGCTCTTCCGGCTCCGTGGAGGTCCACTGATGGATCTCTTCATGAGTCCGACCAACACTCAGCTGCCCCGCTTCTGCTCTTGTCAACTGCACACCTCACGGGTGCCAGCACATGCGTCCCTCATCCCGTAAATGGAGGGCCTTCCCACCCATGCTGGTGATTGCCAAGACCCTCTTCAAGGCTCATCACGATGGGGCATCACTGATACTGGTTGCCCCCCAGTGGCTCAGGCAACTGTGGTTTCTGCTGCTCCTCTGCTTGTCCTCGGCTTTCCCAGCCCCTTTCGGGAGTGCCCCAGGGTTACTGTCACTGGAGGAGGGCTCCCTCCTACACCCCAACCTGGGATCCCTGTTGCTAATGGCTTGGCTGCTGAAAGGGTAGCCTTGGCCCCATTCTACCTCTCAGGGGAGGTAGAGGAAGTCCTCTTGTAGGGTCCCTATGAGATGGGCCTATGCCTTCAAATGGTGCAGGTTATCAGTGTGGTGCGCAGAACAGCAAGCTAACCCATTCTCATGCTCTGTGCAGCTTGTACTGCAATATTTGCTCCACCTATTGCAGGCAGGACTAAAGTCCAACTCAGGGTGCACCTGAGTGCTCTGTTGGCACCTTATCAAGGGCAACACCTCTCTGTCCAGCCCCTCATGACCTGCTTCCTGTGAAGCCTCCTGTTATCCAAGCCCCCAGTCCGCCTTCCAGTGGCGGAGTGGGACCTCAGTGGGGTGCTATCCAGGCTCACTGGGCTGCAGTTTGAGTCCCTGGCTACTTGCCACCTGTGGTACCTCTCTTGGAAGGTCATCTTTCTAATGATGCTCACGTCTGCTCGCAGGGTCAGCAAGCTTCAGGTGTTAGTGATGGATCTGCTATACACAAGATTCTATAAGAATAGGGTGGTGCTCTGCATGCACCCCAAGTTACTTCCTAAGGTGGTTCTCCCCTTCCATCTCAGTCAGGAAATCGTGCTCCCTACCATCTTTACATGGACTCACGCCAGTTGGGCGGAGACTGTACTGCATACTCCGGACTGTAGGAGGACCCTGTCCTTCTACCTTCAATGTACCCAGGGCCACCCCAAAACTTCACAGCTTTTCATCTCTTATGACTCTAGTTGGCTGAGGGAGGCAGTGACCAAGCGAACTCGGTCCACTTGGGAGGCAGACTGCATTGTCCTGACACATGAGCAGGCTGGGCTCCTGCTGGATCGCCGGGTCGAGGCGCACAGCATCAGGGCCATAGCGCCATCTGTGGCAAATCTGCATTCTTTCCCTCTGCGAGACATCTGCTGGACCACCACCTGGTCTTCAGTCCACACTTTTGCAGTTCATTACTGCCTGGAGAGGGAGTCCTGACAGGATAGTGCCTTTGGCCAGGCCGTACTCCATTATCTGTTCGGGGTGTAGGCAACTCCTGCCCTCCGACCCTTATGTATTCAGGCTACTGGAGTGCTGGTTTCTCACTGAAAACTTGGGTCTCTTGAGAGTCTAGGACTCTGTTGCTGCTGCTCATGCTCACCCTTTTTAGATCACCCATGGTGTTTTTTTATAGGTTTTCAGTAGTCTGTAGCTAGGGAGTCCCATATGTGAGGACTGACTTCCTGCTTCTTTCCAGAGAAAGCGTAGTTACTCACCTCTAACAGGTGTTCTCCGGGGACAGCAAGAATCAGTCCTCACAACCCTCCCTCCTCCCCATGGAGTTGCTTCTTTATAATTTTTGCTGTCTTTAGCTATGTCTTTTGACTGAGGCAAGATGGCACCCTTGGGCGGGAAGGGGACCACGCATGCATTGTACATCTCCCAAAGGCTTTCTTTGAAAGCTGGGGAGAAGCTTCCACACAGGGTTCCATCGGCGTTGATGTCACCCATATGTGAAGACTGATTCCTGCTGTCCCCAGAGAAGATATGTTACAGGTAAGTAACTACGTTTTCTGGCAACCTAGGCAGATCCTCTGTGCCTCCCCCCCTCTCCAAGACTTCGCCACTGTCTGGCCCCCCCCCCCCCCATGCCTCTCCTTGCACTGAAGTGTCAGCAGATGAACTGCCGCTTTAGTGCTGCTTCTGGCTTTAAAGTGCCTGCACGCATGCACACTCATGGCCTGCTGCTCCTGATCCTCTCCAAAGAAACTTCCTTCATAGGAGCAGGACTGACAGGCTGGAACTGGACATTTTACATCCTGCTGTGGGGTGGAAGCAGCAGTTCAGCTGCTGCTTTCAGGGGAATTAGCATGCCATCCACCAGGGTCTGCCACCCTAGACAACCACCTAGTTCACCTAGTGGACAGGCCGGCCCTGAGTGTCTCACAGAGTTAGTGGATGCCATCCAAACATAAAATACAAACCTCAAAAGCAACTGCCATCAAAACTAATGAAGATGTAAATAAAAAACAAACAAATAGTGGTGATGCAAAAATTAAATAAATTAACAAACAGCACTGAAACTACTAGTATGCAAAACACATCTTCGGTGGAGAAAAAAGACCTCAGTGAGCACTGAAGCAATGACTGCAAAAGTAGCCAAACAAGCCAGAAACTGGTGCACCAAAGGCTACATAGCCACACCATCACCGGTCAAAAAAACTCCACATAATTAACATAGAAACATGGAAATATGACGACAGAAAAAGACCACATGGCCTATCTAGTCTGTCCTTCCATAACAACAACTACAACAGTCCACTTTCTACCTTTAGAGATCCTCTGTGTTGGTCCCATGCTTTTTTGAATTCAGTTACTGTCCTCATCTCTACCACCTCCACTGGGAGACTATTCCACGGATCCACTACTCTTTCCGTAAAGAAATATTTCCGCATATCACTCCTGAATCTATCTCCTTTCACCCTCATCCCATGTCCCCTCGTAGCAGAACTTGCTTTCAATTGAAAGAGGCTCTCTCCCTGAACATTTATGCCACGGAGGTATTTAAACATCTCAATCATATCACCTCTATCCCGCCTTTCCTCTAAGGTGTACATATTAAGATCTCTAAGTCTGTCCTCATATGCTTTATAATGAAGCCCACTAATCATTTTAGTAGCCACCCTCTGCACCGACTCCATCGTGTTCACATCCTTTTGAAGGTGCGGTCTCCAGAATTGCACACTATACTCCAAATGAGGTCGCACCAAAGACTTATACAGAGGCATTATCACCTCCTTTTTTCTGCTAGCCATTCCTCTCCCTATGCACCCAAGCATCCTTCTAGCTTTTGCTGTCATCTTTTCTACCTGTTTAACTACTTTAAGATCATCAGACACAACCACGCCTAGGTCCCACTCTTCCTTAGTGGACAAAAATACTTCACACCCTATATTATATTGCTCCCTTGGATTGCTGCAGCCCAAATGCATGACCTTACATTTTTTAACATTAAATCCCAGCTGCCAAATTCTAGACCATTCTTCAAGCTTATTCTCCTCATGTTATCTACACCTTCCTAGGTGTCTACTCTATTGCAGATTTTGGTATCATCCGCAAACAGGCAAACCTTACCCGACAGCCCTTCTGCTATATCACTAACAAAGATGTTAAAAAGAATCAGACCAAGGACAGATCCCTGGGGCACATCACTGGTAACATCCTTCTCCTCAGAGAGAGCTCCATTTACCTGTACTCTTTGTCACCTCCCACCCAACCAATTTCTAACCCAAGCAGTAACTTTAGGGTCCATCCCTAGGGTGCTCAGTTTGTTTATAAGTCACCTGTGAGGAACATTGTCAAAGGCTTTACTGAAATCTAAATACACCACATCTAGGGCTCTCCCTCGGTCCAACTCCCTGGTCACCCAGTCAAAGAAATCGATCAGATTTGTCTGACAAGTCCTGCCTCTGGTGAATCCATACTGCCTCGGATCCTGTAATCCGCTGGACTCCAGAAACCTCACTATTTTCTCTTTCAGCAGTGTTTCCAATAATTTACTCACCACTGAAGTTAAACTAACCGGCCTGTAGTTTTCGACCACATCCTTACTTCCGCTTTTGTGTAAAGGCACTACACGATCCTCTCTCCAGTCCTTTGGCACCTTTCCCGACTCCAACAAGGCATTGAAAAGGTCAGTCAGTGGAGCTGCTAGAACGTCCCCAAGTTCCCTCAATATTCTAGGGTGTATCCCATCCGGTCCCATCGCTTTGTCTACTTTACGTTGAGCTAGTTTCTCACAAACACAGTCTTCTGACAATTGTTCAAGATGTCCCTCACTTCTGTTCCTGTTTGTGGGTGTTTTCTGAGGTACTTCTCCTGGTTCTTCATCTGTGCAGAACAGAAGTATTTGTTAAGCAATTCTGCTTTATCCTTATCAGCTTCTACATATTCCTCCCCTGAACCCTTGAGTCTGACAATGCCACTTTTGCCCTTCCTCTTCTCACTAACATATCTGAAAAACGTCTTATCCACCCATTTTATTGCATTTGCTATTTCCTCCTCCTTTTGAATATTTGCCTTCCTGACTACTTTGCTAGCTTCTCTAAGTTTTTCCAAATATAGATGCCTGTCTTCCTCTCTCTGTGATCTCTTGTATTTCATGAAGGCCTCCCTCTTTTTCTTCACTTTTTCAGCTACTTCTTTCGAAAGTCATAGTGGTCTCCTTTTCCTTTTACCTTTATTTACCATTTTAACAAAAAGGTTGGTTACCCTTAAAATATCCCCTTTCAGTTTTGCCCACTGTTTTTCTACATCCCCCAGCTGTTCTCATCCCACTAACGACTCCCTGAGGTATTGGCCGATCTTGGCAAAGTTAGTCTTCCTAAAGTCTAAGATCCTCACCTTTGAAGGGATTCTAACAGCCCTAGTCCTAATACTGAACCACACCATCTGGTGATCACTGGATGCAAAATTATCTCCCACTACAACATGAGAAACACTTTCACCATTGGTAAGCACCAAGTCCAGTATGGCCCCTTCACATGTGGGGTCTGTTACCAATTGCCTGAATAATTCTCCCTGTAGAGAATCCAGGATCTCCTTACTTCTAGATGATACTGCAACAGGAATGTGCCAATCAACATCTGGCATATTGAAATCTCCTATCAGTAGCACTTCCCCTTTCCTAGCAATGCTGCGTATGTCTTCAATTAACTCTCTGTCCACCTCTTCCTCTTGTGAGGGAGGTCTGTATATCACACCAATGCAAATAGATTTCTCTTTCCCTCTTTCTAGTTTAACTCACAATGCCTCCTCTCTCCCGTTTAAGCTCTGTAATTCCAAAGCTTTAATAGTAGTTTTTACATATAGTGCCACTCCTCCTCCCCTTCTTCCTACCCTGTCCTTTCTGAATAAAATATAGCCTGGTATTGTTACATCCCAATCATGATTTTCTGTGAACCATGTTTCTGTAACTGCCACTAAATCCAAGTCAGCCACTCCCACCAAAACTTCAACATCAGGGATCTTATTTCCCATGCTACGGGCATTTATACATACTGCTTTCCATATGTTACCCCTGTTACCCATTTCCATAAAGGTATTTAATGTATCACCTACCTGTATCACCAATTCAAAATATTGCACAAATTTCTACTGTCAAGAAACATCATCAGAAATGACAAGCAATACAGGCATACAGGTATTTAGGCACTGTAACGTCAACAAATACTTAGCTGCAACATGGGTATTTCACGGGAACTGTGTCAGGGAGTCGGGTACTACAGACAGTAGAACCACTGTGCCCCAAGATGCCCCTTGGAATGACACAGAAAGTATCATTGTACTTATTAAAGCAGCAATAAAAGGCAAAATGGCTCCCAGTTCTTCTGTGCATAATCTTTGTGATGAGTCCTTATCACCTTTTGGTGACTGGTTGGCATGAGTTACTGAAAAGTGTCTCAGCATATCAAGAAATAGTCATCAGGTGGTCATCCTGCAGACAATGGGTCCAGAGACAAAATGCAGTAGAAGATGATATGCAGTCTTACACATTGTTGCAAATGTCCAAGGCTAATAGAACAGTCTATGGGTGAGAAAGGCCTGAGAAGCAGATTCTCTTGCATGTAGGCATAGCAGAGAACAACAGTCTTCTGTATGCAGACACACAAAGACTTGGCAGGCAGCTACTTGGAGGTCAGCAGGTCTGAGGCCTGGAACACAGCAGACGTTTCTGTAGCAGGAATCCATTTTGTTTGGTTCAAGCTTTTTGGTTATGAGCAGGCCATAAGGCACCAGTCCTACATCTTCCTCCCCCTCCCCCTGCCTCCCTTTATAAAATGGAATAGCTGCAAGGAAGCATATTCCCTCTTTAAAAAACTAATTAACATTACTACTGTGCAGTCCAGAAACAAATGATATATGGTTGATTAAAGTATGATAACTGGTTAATACGTCTAGCACAAGAGATGCATTAAAGCAATATTGAGAGATTAATAATACTGTGAATACACCTATAGACATGATTTAGATAAAATCAAATCAATTGAATCAATACAATGAGTATAACTTGAAACTTAGTAGTATATAGTGTACTAAAACCTTAATACAATAGGGTCATTTTAAAAGATTTAGTTGTGATTTGGATGGCTGCAGACGTGCACATAGACACATCTCTGTAGCCATTCCACAAATGACATCCGCAGACTAGATTGTAAACTCTTATGAGCAGGGGACTCTCTCTCTTACATATCTCTGTATAACACTGCATATGTCTTGTAGTATTATACAAATCATATGTAGTAGTACTTAGGCAAGGCAAGAAACAATAACGTCTGTATGCAGACACACAAACCCTTGGCCGGCAGTTGCTTGGAGGTCAGCAGTTCTGAGGCTTGGAACACAGCAGACGTTTCTGTAGCACGAATCCATTTTGTATGGTTGAGAGCAGGCCACAGGGTACCATCCTACATCAGAATGGTGGGAGTTTAGGCTGGATTTGAGTAATGCCAGAGAAGGAGCATGACACACTGACTCAGGAAGTCCATTCCAGGTACAGGGTGCAGCAAGGTAAAAAGAACAGAGTGTGATGGTGAACAGGAGAGGAGCACAGATAAAGGGACTTACTGGAAAAGCCGAGCTGCCGAGGAAGGGAGCAGGGGCAGATCAGGGCTGGATTGAAAATGTTGGCATCCATAGGCAAGTCCAGAGAGGTAGGGAGGGCAGATTTCTCCCCCAGAGAGCATAGAGCATGCTCTTCAAACAAGGGGAAGCAGCTTCCTGTTTAAACCAGGTATTTGGTGCCCTGTGCAGCTGCCTAGGCTTCCTATCTCTGAATCCAGGTCTGGGAGAGATAAGAAAGGAGAGGTAATGAGGAGCTGCAGAATGAATGCACTTGTAGGTGGATAGAAGAAGCATGAACTATACGCAGAAATGGAAAGGGTGTCGATGAAGAAATCAAAGATGATCCCAAAGGTACACACTGAGAAAACTGGGAGGATAACAGTTTTGTCCACAGAAAAAGAACAAAGGCAATGGAAAAGGTGGGTTCAATGGGAAAGACAAGAAGTTCTGTTTTGAACATGCTTTAAATGGCAGTGGGACATCCAGGCACCAATGTCAGACAAGCAGGCTGAGATTTGGAACTGGATTCTTGATGAAATAAAGGGACCAAAATGACCAAAAGGCAAAATGGCTTTCACAAACACCAATTTGGTGTTTGTATTGTCATTTGACCAAAATGACAATACAAACACCAAATTACAACTCATCCTAATAAACATCCGATCCATAAGAAACAAAATACCAATAATTAATGACATAATTAACGATACATCCCCTGACATTATCTGTATTACTGAAACATGGCTCTCACCTACAGACACTATATTACTAAACCAACTAACCACATATCAATATGACATATTCAATTGCCAACGGAATATAAAAAGAGGAGGGGGTGTACTGATTCTCACCAAAAACGACCTAAAATTCACCCTAACAAACCTAAATAATATAGACGGAATGGACATCGTTAACATAGAAAATAAAACCTTGGCTCTCACCCTCATCTACAGACCCCCTTCATCCGATCAGAAAAACCTCACCCCTATCCTAGAACTCGCTTGCACAGCGTCACAAAGCAAACCACTTATACTCCTTGGCGATTTGAACCTTCCATCACTGAATCACTCACAATCAGATAACTTCATAGATGCTATGTCACAAATGGGGTTCACACAGATAATACACGCTCCTACACACAAAAAAGGTAACATACTTGACGTAATTTTCCTCCCATCCACACTCTACAGTCACTTACTACATACCACCCCGAGTATAACCGAAGTACCCTGGTCAGACCACCATCTAATCACAATCCAGCTACCGGCACAAGTCCCAAAAAACAATGCAAGCACAACTCCACATACATCACGTTTCGTATGCTTTGACAAAGACACATTCCTCGACAAAGTATTACCCAAACTAAACACAAACTCACCAGACATCAACTCAACCATAACACATTGGAATCTAACTATTCAAAAAGCAGCTGTCCACACACAAGTCTTACATAAACAAACAAAAAAGACAGAAAAATGGTTCACGAAAGAGCTGACAAAACTAAAAAAACAACTGAGGAGACAAGAAAAGAGATGGAGAAAACTAAAATCTGATGAAAACAAATCTCAATACATGCTCCTACTTATAGAGTACAAAAATGCAATTAACAAATCAAAAAGAGAATACCACTCTAAAGTAATAAACACATCCATCAACCGCCCTAGGGAGTTATTTGCGATAGTAAAAACATTAACCAAAACCAATAACACTGAACCTAAACAACAAGCAATAAATATACAAACACTAGCAAAACATTTTGCAGAAAAACTAAAAAACAAGACCACTACCCCGACTCCTTTATTACCAAACACGAAAACCACACATGAATGGACAAGTTTCCAGTTGGTAGAACAAAAGCAACTCCTCAAAATCATAACAATGATAACCACCACCTCCCCACTAGATCCATGCCCTGTATCATGGATTAAGTGTGCGAAAGATGAACTGGCGGTAAATCTACTACACATAGTTAACCAATCCCTTTCACAGGGCATCATGCCTGACGCCCTAAAACTCACAACACTCAGACCAATAATAAAGAATAATAAGCTCGACTCTAAAGACCCGAACTCATACAGACCCATAGCCAGCATTCCATTCATAGCCAAAATAATAGAGAAAACAATTCAAATTCAGTTACAAGAACACATCGATGAACACAAACCACTTGACTCACACCAATTTGGTTTCCGCCCATCCCACGGAGTAGAAACCCTCCTAATCACCCTAATGGACTTCCTCATCAGGGGCACAGATGACAAACACCAAGGCTTCTTACTCCTATTTATAGATATCTCTGCCGCCTTCGATAACATCAATCATCTGACACTGATCAACAGATTAGAAAACCTAGGAATAGGCGGGACTGTCCTCAACTGGTTCAAATCCTACATTTCACATAGATTAATACGCGTCCAAATTGACCAACAAGCATCAGAAACATTCCCCCAAGGACAGGGAATACCCCAAGGATCAGCCCTCCTATTTAACTTGTACCTGCAACCGATAACAAACATATTTAAAAAACACAGGATTAACCATTTTATATATGCCGATGACATCATGCTAGCTATCCCCATAACCATTAAAAACCCTACATATGACTCGCTATCCAAATGCATGGCTGAGACATCCTCCTGGATGGAATCTAACCACCTCAGCATCAACCTCAAAAAAACTGAGGCAATGTTTGTAACCAGATCATCTATAACTGAGAACACATACCCGGAAACAATCACAATCAACAAAACCTCCATACCTGTTAGAAAACAGGTAAAATACTTAGGAGTAATAATAGACCACACTCTCACCATGCTACCGCACATAAAACAAACAGTAAAAACCATTTTCTATAAACTCAAAACTATCCAGCACCTAAGGCCACTCCTCGAAACACAAGACTTTAGATCCGTAGTAAGTACACTGATCACCCCTCACTTCGACTACTGCAATAGTCTCCTAATAGGCCTTCCTCAAAAAAGCACATACCTTCTACAAAGAGCACAAAACATCTGTGCAAAAGTAATTGCCAAAGCTCGCCTAACAGACCACGTAACCCCAATACTGCTGGAACTCCACTGGCTCCCTATAAACAGCCGAATCAAATATAAAATTATCCTAACAACCTATAAACTCATAAATGACATAACCCCCTCACACTTATCCACACTACTGCACTCTCCAACATCGACAAGGGCCCTCAGACAAAACGCAGCCCACTCCCTTATCATACCAAAAGCCATCCGGAAAACTAAGAATACCACTAGCTCCAGAGCATTCTCATTCACTGCTCCTACACTCTGGAACGACCTCCCTATTGAACTTCGCACCATTAGAGACCTCATCCAATTCAGGAAAGAATTAAAGACCTACCTGTTCACTGAACACTTCGAAATCCCCTACTCCCCCAAAGCCAGCTCCACAACAAACATGGTTACACACGCACAAGCTCCTTTAACCCCAACAATGTAACCACAAGCCTGCCCCCCCCTCATACACGCCCCAAAGACGACAAAAAAGGAATTAAATTCCAGCACCTACACCAATATCTGCCTCATACACCACACACACCACACGCTGCAAATACACATTTGTATAAAGTTTGATGTTTTGCTTTAATACCTACAAAGTTTAAATTTATTTTTCAATGTAATTAGTTGATTTCTATTGTTCTATGTAAAATGTATACACATGTGTACAAGACTGTTAATCTGTTATATGTAAACCGCCCTTGATCTCTGGAAGGGGCGGTATAAAAGAAATAGTTAAATAAATAAAATAAAATAAATAAATAAAATAAAGGTGGTATCAAAACTCCCATCAGTAATTATACTTTGGCCATTATTTTTCCTTGTTTGCTGGTCTAATTTTTAGAGACATTTAACAAGCCTAATCCAGATCCTGGTTGTCCAATTAGTGATCTTCAAATGGCAAAAGAAAAATCTTAGATAAGTCTCTACAGCAGGAGTCAATTGCTTCACGAGGCAAAATATCCAGGAAGGTTTCACACAAAGCTACAGACCAGACAATTTTTGGGCCAATTACGAAACAGGAATGAAGATCACCAGCAATACAAGACACATGGGCATGTTTACTATAGCGTGGTAGCCACAGTGTAGGGTTTAGTATGTGAAGAGCATGTCTCAACCCTGTGGTAGCCAGGAATGCACGGCATAAGGGCATCCATGCTAAAAATCCCATGCTACCTGATCACTGCTGATAAAGGCAGGTTTAGGGAAGATTTGGGGTAGAGAGTGGGCATGAACAGCTGAACGCTGTTGGCACTGCTGCATTAGTGGTACTGTTGACCAGGAGAGATACCACTAATGGGGGCACAGATGATGCCAGCCCCCTACCACATGCTAGCTGCAGCCTCCATGCCAGCATGCACTAAGCATGCAGTATGAGTACGATTCCAACACGGCTAACAGTCCAGTGTCATGCCATGCAAATATCATCCCAGGCAACCATGGTTGGCGCAGGCCATAGGCAAATCAGGCAGTTGCCTAGGGCATTGACATATGAGGGGCACCAATGTGCAGCGGCCATGATAGCAAAACAATAGAGCCTAAGAGCAAAAAGAAACCCCAAGGGCCATCAGCATATGATTGTACCTTCTGGGAGACTGGGCACACATATACTGTATGTACAAAGCAATGTTTGTAATGAAAGTATGCTCTGCAGGTTTGCATATGCACTGGATAGGTATGGGAGGGCAGGACGTGTGATGGGCTTTGGAGGGGGCATAGCGTGGAGTCTCCTCAGTGTGTACCTTTGGAGTCATGCTTGACTTCTTCATTGACTCCTTATCCATTTCTGCCTTTAGTTCATGCTTCTCTTACCCACCTACAAGTGCGTTCATTCTACAGCTCCTCATTACCTCTCCTTTCTTATCTCTCCCAGACTGAATTTAGAGAGAGGAAACATAGGCAACTGCACAGGGCATCAAATTTATAAGGAACCAAATACCCGTTTAAACAGAAACCTGCTTCCTCTTGTTTGAAGAGCATGTTCTATGATCTCTGGAGGATAGATCAGCCCTCCGTACCTCTCTCTGGACTGACCTATGGAGGCTCCTAGCACAAGCCAGGCACACAACAAAGGCAGGTCAGCACTCAGCACCCATGGACTCTGCCCCCATGCCACCAGTGCAGCAGAGCAGATGATTGTGCAAGTCTGAGTGGTAAACATAGCTGAAGGAGATTCCCTGGGTGATTTATTTATTTATTTATTTGGGTTTATACCGCACTATTCATGATCAGCACAGTTTACAATAGAACAACATTGTACATAGAACAGTTTATATAAAATATATGGAACATGTAACAGAATTACATAGAACAGATGAGCCAGGAAACGACTATTTACAATAAGTAAACATTAGGAGATCATACACAGTAGGATAACTATTTACAGTCTGAAGGACTCTTGAGCATGAGATGATGTGGAAGGGTTTAAGTTACATGGTCAAAAGCAAGATGGAATAGGTGTGTTTTAATTTCTTTGTGAAAGGTGGCTAAATCTGAAATGAGACAAATATTAGGAAGTAGGGATAGAAATACATTTTCACTCCGTCCTCTTGGATAGTGCTGTAGCTGGGAAAGGTCATGTCCAGTCATATATGGTTGGACGGACAGCACTAGGGGGGGGGGGGGTTGGGGAAGATAAAGCAACCAGAGGCTTGACTACCTGTCTATTGCGCTCTAAGTTGCCAGGCATCCTGGGTGACTCAGGCTGAGAGGGTACCACACTCTCAAGCCCTCATACTGGGCAATGCAGATACCCTGCCTTCACCAGAACAGGGAATCTCCGAATATGCATTTTTCGTTCTTCAACTTCTTTCCTATCAGTTATGGAGTTCTTTATGTTCATAGTTGTTTATTTTATGTTTTATGTTTGTTTTACACTTTGTTAGCTGCATAGCTTGTACTACAGTTTCAGCGATATATCAAATAAAACTTAACCATAACCATACATGTTGATGCAGCATTTGTGTCATAACTCCCACAGACACGGCTGTAGCAGTCTCTATCAATGGATTTGCTGCACTAATTGGCATGCCTGCCCCCTTGTATTTTGGCCCATATCTCTGAGTTGTACAGCAGGATGCACATATTCCATGGTCAGCCTATTCTATCCTTCACTGGCCACTTGCACTGTTGGAGGGTTGTGGGCCAATTATTGTTGTCTATTCTTTCTGCTGGGTTGTGGTGAGCTGGTCCACCCAGTACATTACTCTTGCTCCTCTCTCAGCCTTTGTATGGCATGGATTCCATTTGCATTGGCACACTCTTGTACTGAAGCTATCCCCTGGGTTCCCATGGGCACTTTATCTGCTGTCAGGCCCTCTTGTTCCATGGAATGTTGCAATTACCTGCATGTGTCCTCTGTCATCCTGAAGGCACCTGCCAGGTGCTCTTCAGTCTCCACAGAATACAGATAGGTGACTCCAATGACATGCATCTATCTAGAAGGGGACGCGTTGCTGTTAGCATGCAAGTGTGGGCTGTATGTAGCATGTGCCTTGGCAGCGCACATGTGCACGTCGCATGCAGTTGCTACTATCACACAAATGATGCATCTTGCACAGCATTACTTCTCTGATGTGGTCTCGCCCCCTGCTTTTATCACAGCTGTGCTGCCTCTGCCACAGTATAAATGTGTGCTGTTGTTGTTGTTGTTGTTGGTGGTAAGTGCCGTCAAGTTGGTACCAACTCATCACATCCCTCTGGATAGTTGTCCTAAACTGTATTTGGTCTTCAGTCAGGCTAATTGTTGATAGAGTGGTGTCCATCACTGCTATTATATTGATCCATCTCATTGTTAGCCTTCCTTATTTGCGTTGACCTTCAACCCTGTCAAGCATGATGTCCTTCTCTATTGATCTCTTTCTTTGCATGATATGTACAAAGTATGAAAGTCTAAGTCTCGTCATCTGGGCTTCTAAAGAAAGCTTACGTTTTATCTTTTCTAGTACTAACTGGTTTGTTCTTCGGGCCACCCATGGTATACTGTACATAGTATTCTTCACCAGCACCATAATTTAAAAGCATTTATTTTCTCCCTGTTTATCTTTTTCACTGTACAACTTTCATATCCATATGAAGTTACTGAAATTACAATACTTGGATAAGTCAAATCTTTGTATGGAGAGAGATATCTCTGCTCTTGAAAATCTTGTCTAGGACCTTCATAGCTACTCTGCGAAGAGCAATGCATCATCCGAGTTCTTGACTACTTGTTGTTTTTTTAATGATTATTGATCCGAGCAGAGCAAAGTTACCCACTATTTCTATTTCTTCTCCATCAACAATGAACTTACTGATTTTGCCAGTTGTCAGGATCTTTGTCTTCTTCATGTTTAGGTGCAGGCAAATTTTAAGATTATGTTCCTTGATCTTCAAAAGCAAATGTTTCAGATTATCTTCACTTTCAGACAGTAATGTGGTACCATCAGCATAGCGAAGGTTGTTGATGAGTCTTCCACCAATCTTCACATTTCGCTTGTCTTCATAGAATCCTACTTCTCTGATGATTTATACTGTATATAAATGAAATAGATAGGAGGAAAGTACACTTTTGCTTATGTTAAACCATTCTGTTTCTCTTTGTTCCATTCAAACTATTGCTTCTTGATCAATGTAAAGGTTGGGCACGAGAGCTATCGGGTGTTCTGGTACTCATATACCCATGTTTCCTATTGTGGCCCAGAATTTCTCATGATTTACTCAGTCAAAGACCATGCTGTAGCCAATAAAATACATAAAGATATCCTTTTGTATTCTCTTGTTTTTAAAGGATCCATCTCACATCTGTGATGATGTCTCTCGTTCCTTGGCCCTTCCTAAACCCTGCTTGCACTTCAGGCAGTTCTCATTCCAGGTATGATTGTAATCTCCACTAAATGATCTCAAGTAGAATCTTGCTGGTATGTGTCATCAGGGCAATTGTGTGATAATTTCCAGTCAGTAAGCCATGATTTTGTTTCTCATATTTCCTGGCCAAGGGTTGTAAATATCGTTACAGCCACATCTTATTGCTGTACTACTTCAATATGAATGCCATCAATGCCTGGTGCTTTGTTCTTTGATAATGCTTTCAGTGCTGCTTCGACTTCTTCTTTCGTCACCAACAGTTCCTGATCATAAGGTACAGGTTGAAGTGGTTGTTGGTCCACTTGATCTTTATGGTATAATGACTCTATGTATTCTTTCCACATTTACTTGATCTGCTCAGCAAACACAGAAAGGGCCCTGATATTATCACTGTGCTTCCAGTAGTTAAAAAAGTGAGTTACTGCACGTGGTTGGGGGCACCAGACTCATTAGTCGTGGTTGGGGGCACCAGACTCATTAGTCGCATTTCTATCTTTGTACGGTTTTGCACCCAATTTACCATCTGGGCATTCCTTAAAACTATAGGGCCCAATATTCAAAGGCACTTATTCAGGAATAGTCCGAGAAACACTAGATGGATAGTGCCGCTGGATATTTTGAGCTAGCTGTATAGTGCTTGGGCAGTCTGGGGATGGAGCTGACATTTATCCTGATAGCGGCAATATTCCATGCTGCTGTCTGGATCATTGTCCGCATAACTCAGGACAGCCAAACAGCCAGCGCTCTTCAGTCAGGGTCCCTTTTTCATCTGCTTTCCAGGCCTTTTGTTGTTAGTTCATGACAGGGACATGCTAAAGCAATATTTTGTGGAAGTCCTTGGGTTCCTGCAGAATCCCAACCTCCGTTAAATAAAGTTTACTATGTTCCTGACCTCAAGAAGGTTTTAGCTGCTTCACAGCAGCCCTCTCTTGCTTAGACTCAACATATGGACATTCTTAATATCTCTAATATACTTGAATCAAATGATATTGAAACTGTTGTTCCTTCTACATTATTGATAGCACTTGCCTTGTCGAATGATCAGAAATGGTTTCTTAAGTTATAGTAACATACAGGGTGGCCCAAAAAAAGTGAGGCACAAAAAGAGCAGCAGCTCTTGCAGGTCCAAACAGGAAACACAAGGAGCAAGAGTGGTGATGACACAATGGAATGCCAATAAAGCCATTGTATCATCACCACTCTTGCTCCTTGTGTTTCCCAAAAAAAGTGAGAACATCTCAGAAATTAAAAGCTTAAATAGTTTACTTATTTACCTTTTTTAGCCATATAACGTCTTTATTTTGACAATTTCCGGTCGCCATCTTATTTTTTAAATTTTGTCAATCGTTTACATCTGTCTTTTTGAATTTTTAAATAACTTATATGCTAAGAGATGTTCTCACTTTTTTTGGGCCACCCTGTAGTATATGATGGCAGATAAAGACCAGCAATCTGCCCAGCAAGGCAGCAAGAGTAGGTGTGCCCGCCGCTCAATGCAAGTCACCCCTATTTGTTGAGCTGTAAGAGATAGTTCAGTTTATTTTGAATTTATCCTGTTGCTATAAAGGGATCCACTGTGTCTGCCCCTTGCCATTTTGAATTCTGTCACTGTACTAGCCCTCACCACTTTCATCGGCAGGGCATTCCAAGTATCCACCACCCTTTCAGTGAAAAAGTATTTCCTGATGTTGCCTTTCAGTTTACTCCTTTGCAGTTTCATGTTATGCCCTCTAGTTTTACAGCTTCCCCATCTTTGAAAAAGGTTGTTTGTTCATTAATACTCTTTAAGTATTTAAAGGTCTGTATCATATCTCCCCTGTCCCTCCTCTCCTCTAGCAAGTACATATTTAAATCTTCAAGCCTCTTCTCATGTGTCTTCTGGTGCAGGCTACAAATCATTTTGGTCACCTTCCTCTAAAAAACATTTCCAGTCTTTTTATGTCCTTTGTGAGATACAGTCTCCAAAGCTGAACACAATATTCCAAGTGAGGCCTCACCAGCAACTTGTACAGTGGCATTAGTACCTCATCCTTTCTACTGGTAATTCCTCTCTTTATGCTTCTTTCTGGCTTTGGCCACTACCTTGTCACACTGTTTTACCACCTTGAAATCCTCAGAAACAATCACTCCTCTCATGCCCTATTGCATACAATTCCCTTCAATTTCTGAATCCCAAGTGCATGACACTACACTTTTTCACATTACATCTTGATTGTCAGGCATTAGACCATTCTTCCAGTTTTTGTAGATCTTTCCTCATGTTATCACTCCCTCAGGGGAGTCTACTGTGTTGCACAATTTTGTCTGAACATTTGTTGTCTCAAACCACCACCTTTTGGTTAACAGTAGAATGTATTAACTGATTGTGCCATAGAGACAAGGCTAGAAGTGGATTGTTAGGCTTTTCTTTTAAGACAATGGAGGATAAGGTCACAAGTGGGAACCAAATCCTAGACTCTTGATTACCAAATTGTTGCTCTAGCCACTAGACTATTTCTCCACTTGTTATAACCGGGGATCTTTACCTGGCTTTCTCCCTCCGCCTTAACCCCATTTTCCGCATACCTGCATAGCTCCCACAAACCTCACCGACACCAATTTGGAAAAAACATCAGGTCACAGCTTTATTGCCCAATAACCATTTAACATTTATAACAAGAGTAACAACTTAGCCAACCAATTCCCCCTCTCCCCCCCAGTGGAGCGATACCTCACCCGCCGTACTATTAGCAAGGTGACCTCGCTTCCGCACCTGGCCCGGTCAACCTCCGGTCCAGTTACTACCACCCCTGCCTGACTTTGCCATATCACTAGCAAAAGTCAGCTCGGGGTTCTCCGGGTCGCGGGCACCCTGCCCCACCCCAAGTAACCTACGGCTCCGGACCCTGGAAACCTCCGGGATCCTGCCACACCTTTCCCCCCCCCCCGAGCTGCGACACCCCCGAACCCCCCAAACCGACCCTCAAATTAACAGGTGGGAGGGCGGGACACCGGCCGCTGCCTGCTCTTCAGCCATGTGCTTGGCGAGCGTCCCCGCCACTGCAGCACATGGCCCTCTCCCTCCATTGATTGGCTCTCGCCGCGTGCGACCCCGCGGCGGAGCCGATCAGTTTAAAAAATGCAGCCTACGTCTCTGTGCCTCCCCCCCCCCACTGTGGCAGGGACCCGTGCTGGGCTGTGCCACTGGTTACTGGTGGCTGCTGGGACCCTGCCTGCGGCCTTCACATTAAAGCAACTTGCACGAAGGTGTGCTAGTGGGAATTGAACTCTTGATCTGCTAAGTAGCAAGCAGATGCTCTTACCACTAGGCTACTCTTCAGCTTCTAAAGGTTGTGCCCAGCTGGAGATGCTGGGGTTTGAACCCAGAACCTCGTACATGTGAAGCATACACTCTACCACTGAGCTACATCCCCCAGTTGATTAGTTTAAGAAGCGTTCCCTGTCCTTTGAGGGCTTATCAGTGTGTATTTACCAAGACCTTGATCAAGAGACCCAACTGAGATGAAGGGAATTCCTTCCTTGTAAGCCATGGGTGGTCCAGCTGGGGGAATTATGCTTTCTTTACATGTATGGTAATGTATTGGTTTCCTGTATTCTTGGTGATCCCCACAGTTGCTGGCCTAGAGAGATTGGGCATTTAATACTATATTTGTTCTTTCCTTTGGGTCTGTTATGATGTGTTACTGATTTCCTTGTTTGCCCTTTTTCTTTTCCTGTACAAGTGTATCCCGCTTGGAATATATTTGTAAACTTAAATATTTTACAAAAAAAATGCTTCCTGCAAAATGACAGCTTTTTTTTAAACCCAAAGATCACTGGTTCAAGGTCAGCCTCAAATGTGAGAAAAAAACCCAGCTTTTATATTTGCCTGAAACTTCAGCTATAGATTTCATTTGGGCAGCAGCCACAGCACTTCTTTAATTAAGAAAATTACCCTGAAATTATAATTTTAAAGACAAAAGGACACAAAGCAAAAATGTATTAAAACAAACCATACCTGCAAATGTTATATATGTAGTTATTTAGAAGTATTTATAAACTGCACTATCAAACATCCACCCAGTGTGATGTACAAGTCAATACACATAAAATCACATACAGCGCCCCACAATCTCATACGACAAAGGAAACTAAACAAAATGAAATTTTGTTTTGCTTGCACACCCCTAGGATTTTATGAGTTCATTTATGCATACAAGTCACCACTTATACACATAAATGATAAAATACCAGAATTTATGAGCATTATTCTTGCATAAATCTAAGTGTCTCCTTATAAAATTACCCTCATGGTGACTGTAATGAACCTCCAGGTCAGTATTCAAAAGCTCTTCGCTGGGCAGCAGCAGCTGCTATCTGCATATGTGCCCTACCTGTGAATCTTCTGCAGTACTAGTATCTGGATAGTGTCATGAAGATTTTTACAAAGCTCCCCAGCACTATCTGGATAGTTCCAGGGTCCAGCATGGGTTTTCCACTGATCTCTGCAGATAGTCAGTGATATTCAGCTGTTATCCATATAAAGCCATCCGTAGAGCTAGCGGCAATTACTGCTGAATACATATAGTCAGTGCTGCTGCTTCCGAAAGTAACATCACTGAATGTTTCTACTACATTAAACACTGTAGCCAGCATTTAAAAAATACTGTGCTGTTTGAATATTGACCAGCTCATTCTTAAGCTGCGGTATAGGGGATATGATCTCAGCCTCTCAAATCTACTGCTAATTCTCGCTTTAATGCTTGCATTGTGCCAAAGAGCGCCTTCTTCTGGAGTTCATAGGATGTACTATATAGGGGCAACTTATCAAGGTGCCTTGGAAATTCTTGTTGAATAATCCAATGGCATCCCAAACAAACGAGAATATTTCTGTTTCTTGATACTTGAAGATCTTCTCTCTCTCTGTACATAGTATAGAACAGTTGCTTGGCATGGAAACTTCTCTTTGCAATGCCATTCATATTTGTACTCATCAGTGTGCAACTTGTCATCCTCTTGTTGAAGAAGCTCCCCTGGTGGTTGATAGGGGTAAGATTAAATTTCAAAAACAAATTGTGGTTCATACGTCACTATCCCAGCATCCCTTAAAACTATAGGGTCTGATATACCAAGGCACTTATTCAGGCAGCTGAATAATAGGAATAAGTGGAATAGTCAGAGACACACTAGATGGATAGTCCACTGGATATTCTGAACTAGCTGGATAGTGCTGGGGCAGTCTGGGGATGGAGCTGGCATTTATGCAGATAGTGGTGATATTTAGTGCTGCTGTTTGGATCACCGTCTGCATAACTCAGGACAGACAGTGCTCTTCTAGTTTGGGTTCCTTTTTCATCTGCTTTCCAGGCTGTTTGCTGTTAGTTCATGACATTCCATAGCTTTGGTTTTCACCTTTTCCAAGTTCTCCTGTATGCCAGGTTGTCATTCTGCTTCTTGATTGTAATTCCCTTTCTAGGACCTCAGCCTACATATTCATTAGGCTCCTGTATCTCGGGCTTGTTTGGACACCTAAAAATTAAGCACAGTCACAAATTGCTTGTGCATATTTACACCTTTGAATTAGCATAGTTACTCACCATCTAAAGGTGTTCTCTGGGAGCAGCAGGACTCAGTCCTCACATATGTGTGATGTTGGTGCCGATGGAGCTCTCATGGAAGCATCCCCCCAGCTTTCAAAGAAAGCCTTTGGGAGATGCCACCATGCATGCATGGTGCCCTTTCCACTCAAGGGTGCCATCTAGCTCAGTCAGGTGGCATAGCTATAAGACGTCAAAAAATTAAAAGATGGTAAAGAAGCAACTCCAAGGGGAGGAGGGAGGGTTGTGAGGACTGATTCCTGCTGTCCCCGGAGAACACTTGTTACAGGTGAGTAACTACACTTTCTCTGAGAACAAGCAGGAAGTCAGTCCTCACAAGCCCATAGAAAAAAACACAGTCACCCTCAAGGGGAGCCATGAGCAGCAGCAATTGAGTCCGTAGATACAGACTGTAGTAGGACCCGTGTGTCTGATGGAAACCAGGACTCCGGTAGCCTGAACACAGAAGGGTCGGAGGGCAGGAATTGCATAGACCCCAAAAAGATTATGGAGCATGGCCTGGCTGAAGGCGCTGTCCCTTTGGGATTCCCTTTCCAGGCAGTAATGAGCTGCAAAGGTGTGAACCGAAGACCTGGTAGCGGCCCGGCAGATGTCCAGCATAGGGACGGAGCACAGGTGTGCCACAGAGGCCGCCATGGCCCAGACACAGTGTGCTGTGACCTGACAATCCAGTATGAGCCCAGCCTGGTCATAGGCAAGGGCGATGCAGTCTGCCACCCAGGTGGACAGTATCCATTTATTTATCACCTCCTCCAGCTGACTGGGGTCATAGGAAACAAAAAGCTGAGAAGCTTTCCAGTGGCCCTGGGTACGCTGAATGTAGAAAGACAGGGTCCTCTTATAGTCCAAGGCAGGGGTGGCTCGGCAATCTGCTGCCTGAGGTGAAGGATGAGATGCCCCCCCCCCCTTGAAGAGAGGGGTGGGGCTTTTTCAGAACTCCAATCAGGGACTGAACCAAACCAAAAAGCCAATTAGATTATATGGAGGAAATGCAAGATGTTTGCACACCAAGGAACTAAAAAAGAGCGAGAACCAACAGCACAGTTTTTAAAACAAAATTATAACTCATTTTTATTTTGTTATTATAAACTGTGTTATGATTCTTGCATTTTCTTTTTCAACATATATTTTGCATCCACAGTGAGTGCAGAGCAGAACCAGGACATTCACCCACAAAACTCAATATCTTAAAAAAAGAAATCTGATTCTGATCATCTCACTAACAACAACAACAACAACAAACATTCTCTCAGTACCAGGCATATTGTGAACTAATACAAAACCCTACAACAAAGAGCACATCTACCATACCATGGCATATCAGTACCAACTTCCAAAACTCACATAAGGAGCCCATCTAAAAGATTTCACAAAGGCCAAAAAGATAACCAATAAAAAAGCATTTTCTCATGCAGCCCCTATCCTCTGGAACTCCCTCCCTGAAGAAATAAGAACATTAATCGAAATTAAAGAGCTCCGTAAGAACCTAAAAACCTATCTGTTTAGCTCACACTATGGCCCAATGGTAAACTCTTTATCCCAGATAGAAAATGGATAACAGATGACTAGATGGACACAAGATATATTGATATTAGACTAAGATGAACTCAAAATTTCAATTAAACTTACCACACTGCTCTTATCCTAATGAATAGCGCTCATCAACTGATTAATTTACATTAATGCAATTTATTCTGCACAGTCTCAAATATATTTCTTACTTCATACTGTCCCAACTACCTAGTATTTAGTCCCTGTCCCAACTTAGATTAAGGATTTTTTGCTTATTATGTGTCATACCTTTGTATATAGTTCTCTAATGTTACCTAATTGTTAACTAATGTTTTTATGTAATTAACAGACTATTGTACATAGTTCACAGATGTTTCATGTAAAAAACAGAATTGTTTCACTGTTTCTTAACTTGTTTTTTGTAAACCGCACCTGATCTTTGGAAGGTTGCGGTATATAAGCGATTGTTAAATAAAAAATAAAAATAAATCTAAAAAAAGGTCACTGTAAATACCACAGTGGGCCCTGGAACATCCATACACCTATTTGAAAAGCTGAAGAAGTCAAAATACTACAGTACAGTATAGCTGTTTATGTGCAAACTCCATGTTAATAGAATGCCTGATCTCAGTCACACACTCAGAATACAGACCCTTACCAAGTACAGAATAAGTAACCACAATCTAAAGTAAAAATAAAAATATGTCGACAAAATTTAAACTGAAACCCCAAGAAGCCAGACTCCTCATGCAGTGCAACATTGGATAAATAAGAGATGCAGTTATCCCATACTGTGTAAAATATAAAGATAGCACAAAGTCCAATCACTAAAATTAAATACAATCATTTTTTCTTGAGCAGGAAATGCCTGTTTCCCATCAGCGCTGGCGGGCTCAACTTTAACAGAGTCGCAGGAAAGGGAAACACTCTCCCTTCGCAGCTCTGCAAAGCTGAGCCAGCAAGGGGGAAAAAGAGTGGCAGGGCTCTTCCAGGGAGGTGGGGGGCCACGGGGCACTTTATTCTGCCGCTGCTGCTGCAGCAACCTCTGCGGCCGTGGTTTTTTTTTTTTTTTATTTTGAAGGCCGAGTGAGGCGGTCTTTTTGGGGGCAGTTTTTGCCGCCCCCAAAAAGTTGCTGCCTGAAGCCACTACCTCACTCGTCCTCATTAAAGAGCCACCCCTGGTCCAAGGTGTGGAATACTGTCTCCACCCTGCAGAAGTGAGGCCTTGTAAAGAAGGTGGGCAGCACCACCTCCTGGCTGAGGTGGAAAGAAGATACCACCTTCGGAAGGAGTTTAGGGTGTGTATAGCACAACCCTGTTCTTATAGAACCTGGTATACGTCGCCTCTGCCATTAAGGCTTGGAGCTTGCTGACCCTGCAAGCAGAGGTGAGTGCCACCAGGAACATGACCTTCCACGAGAGGTATCTCAGGTGGCAGGTAGCCAGAGGCTCAAATGGTGGGCGAGTGAGCTGCGCCAATACTATTTTGAGGTCTAATTTGGTCACCGGAGGGTGAATGGGGGGGGGGTGGACAGCAGAAGTCCTCCCAAGAAGTGGGGCACCAAAGGCTGGATCAAGAGGGGCTTGCCTTCCAGCAGGTGGTGATGCACTGCCAGGGCACTGAGGTGCACTCTGACGGAGTTTGATTTGAGTCCAGATTGCGAGAGATGAAGAAGGTTCACCCCTTGCTCTGCACACCAGACCAAGAACCTGCACCATTTGAAGGCATAAGCTCTCCTGGTAGAAGCCTTATGAGAAGCAAGCAAGATCTCTTCCTCTTCTCCCAAGAGGTTGAAAGGGGCTAGGGTCATCCTTTCAGCAGCCATGCCATCAGTGATAGGGACCCCAGGTTGGGGTGCAGGAAAGAGCCCTCCTCCTGAGACAGGAGCCCTAGGGATCTACCCAGTGGGATCGGAGTCTCCACTGACAGCCAGAGGAGCAACGGGAACCACGGCTGCCTGGGTCACTGAGGGGCCACCGGGATCAGTGAGGCTTTGTTAGAGCCTTGAAAAGTGTTTTGGCAATCAGTGGCATGGGTGGGAAGGCATACATGAGACCTTCCGACCACGGAATAAGAAACGCATCTGCCGCCACCCAGGAGAGGTGGGGCTGCCAGGAGAAGAAGCAGGGCAGCTGGTAGCTGTCCGATCTGGCAAAGAGGTCCACCTATGGGGTCCCCCAGAGCCAGAAGAGCCGGTTGGCTACTCTGGGGTCCAGCTGCTACTTGTGCGACTGGAGGATCCTGCTCAGTTTGTCCACCAAGGTGTTGTCCTTGCCTGGTAGGTATTCCGCCTGTAGGAGTATTCCCTGTTGAAATGTGTAGGAGCAGAGTGTCATTGCTTCACAGCAGAGGGTACAAGACCCCATGCCCCCTTACTTGTTCACGTAGAATATTGCCACCTGGTTGTTTGGATCAGCACTGGTTGCTGCCTTAGGCAGTGACAGAATACTCAAAGGGCTAGATATATCGCCTGAAGCTCCAGAAGGTTGATCTGCTGGCTGCTCTCAGCCTGCGATCAGCTGCCCTGAGTGCAGAGTGGGCCCCCCATCCCAGCAGGAAGGCATCTGTAGTGAGGACCCTTAGGGGGCTTGTGGTTTGAAAGGGCATCTCTGCCTGGAGATGATGGGGTTTTTGCCAACAAGTCAGAGATTTGGCCAACTGAGACACTGGAGACGGCCTGTGGTTTGTGTCCGGTGGTCTCAAAGGCATCACTGAGCAGCCCTCATGTGCAGACAGACGCCTGGGGTGACATGGACCGTAGAGACCATGTGCCCGAGTAAGCACAGCAGAAGCCAAGCTGACACTGAGGAATGGTGTTGCATGTCTGCGGCCAGTGCCCTGAGACAGTCGATTTGGTCCAATGGGAGGTAGGCCTTTGCCTGAAGAGTGTCCAGCTTTGCCCTTATGAACTCCAGACATTGTGTCGGGAGGAGGTGGGGTTTGGGGTAGTTTATCACAAACCCCAGATGTTCCAGATCCTGGATGGTGCATGCAGTGGTCTGCTGCACCTCTGTGGCAGTGCCTCCTTTTATAAGCCAGTCATCCAAGTAGGGGAAGACACCCCCTGGAGGTGGAGGAAGGTGGCCATTACTGCCAGGGATTTGGTGAAGACCCTGGGGGCGGAGATCAGGCCGAAGAGTAGTACCCTGTACTGGTAGTGGCTGCTCCCCACCATGAAGCGGAGGTACTGCCGGTGATTGGGTGGATGAGGATGTGAGTATAGGCATCCTTCAGATCCAAAGAGCATCGCCAGTCTCCCTGCTGGAGGTAAGGCTGCAATGTTCCAAGGGAGAGCAACTTGAATTTTTCCCTCACCACAAACTTGTTCAGGTTGCAAAGGTCTAGGATGGACCTTAGACCCCCTGTCTTTTTGGTATGAGGAAATATCTGGAGTAGAACCTCTTGCCCCTGAGATGTTGGGGTACTGGTTCTACTACCCTATCCTTGAGAAGACCTGTGAGTTTCTTCAATAGGAGGTCCCGGTGAACGGGAGACCTGGGGGACTCTCCCGGGAAGAAAGGAGGAAGCATCTGAGCCAGATGGAGGAGGTAGCCCTCCTTGACCACCTGGAATACCCAGCAATTGGTGGCGATGGCTGGCCACCTTTGGGCATAGTGGATCAGATGTCCCCCTGTAGGCTGCTGACCTCCTTGGGGTAGAGAGGCTATGCCCAAGGGGTCAAAGGCTCCCCCCCCCTGGCTGGGCCAGAGCCGACACCTGGGGCTTCGGTGCCTTCGGCATGTCCCTTGGCCTACTCAACCTTCTGGGGAGACCTGAAAATGTGGGTAGTTTTTGTAAGCAGCTCCTCTCCTCAGGTAAAAGGGCTTTTACCCAGGTTCTTCCATCAGGGAGGGGCAGCGGTCTTTTTAGAGAGCCTGGTCCTTGTCATGAATTTGGTCTCCAACTCGGCAGCCTTTTTGGTCATGAGTTTGTCAAAGAGGTTCTCTCCTTGGCATGGGACATTGACCAATTTGTCCTGAACCCATTATTTGAGGTCGGAAGACTGTAGCAAAGCCTGGCGACAGGCACCGATGCCCATCGCAGATACTCGAGTTGCCAACCTGTAGCCATCATAGGTACCCGAGACATGAATTTGAAGCACTCATGGATAGCGTTGGCCAAGTTCTTGAACCACTGCAGGGGTTTCTCGGAGAGACCAACCGAGAATCCGGTGAGCTCCTGCACCAGGTCTCTCAGGTACATGCCTATGTACAGTTGGTAGGATTGGATACGGCCAATGAGCATCGAGCCTTGGTAGCACTTGCTACTGAGGGCATACAAAGTGCAGGCCTTCCTACCTGGGGGCACCAAGGAGTGCAACTTCTGGCTCTCCAGCCGACACATGGCCAATTCCACCTCCATGGAGTTATGCTGCAGCAGTGCCTTCTGGAATCCGGACTCTGGCAGACCCAATACATCGAGACAAGCCACTAGCTCACAACTGGCACTGATGCCTGTGTCTCCCACATATGGAGCATTAGCTGTTCCAGGATGGGTGGAATGGGTACCGTGAGCAATTCCCTCGGAGGGGCCACATATTGGAAGATTTCTAGCTCCTCAGTCTGAGGGTCCTCCTCCGACTCCATCAGGAATGCTAGGGCCTTCGACATGTCTTTGGGCAGGGACTGACGCCGGGGTTCAGAAGGAGGGGAGTCCAAGGGGATGTTGTGGTGGCGACGGGTGTCCGGCGACTCCTCGTCCTCGGTCTCCCACTCTGAGTAACCTGTTGAAGACTAGAAGGAAGGGTGATTCCTGGGTTCTGGGCCTCAGCCCTGCCCATGCCCCTTGGAGGCCCTTTGGCTGGTGCCATGTGCCCTAGCCAGGGAAGACCTCGGCTGAGGATTGACTCGAGACTGAATGCTCAGCCTCTGGGAACGTCTTGACATTGATGGCCTGGTGGTCTGGGCAGAGGAACCAGTGGTATCAGACAACAGTGCCTGCTGCTGGTCCATAAAGGCAACAACGCTATCGGTCAAATCACAGAGCAATCACTGCTGATCGACAAATCAATGAGGGGACTTGAGTGAGGGTACTATTACTTTTTTATTACAACTAGCACATTTAGTGATCTTTAGAAGTTTTTTTTCAGTTTCAAGATTCACTGTATCAACAAATTTCGGGGGTAGCGATGGGCGTGACATGCGCGCCCTCTATCGCGAATCTTTATATGGGATTATTTGAGAAAATCTGGCTGGTGACGTCTTCCTATCAGGGTAATATAGTTGTGTGGCACCGTTACATTGATGATATCTTCCTGCTTTGGCGGGGTACGGAGAACGATTTACTATCATTTTTCAATTGGTTGAATCAATGTGATCCTAATATTAAGTTTACTTCTACATACCATCGAGATGTTATTACATCTTTGGATCTGCAGATTATTAGGGGCCACGCGACATGGGAAACCACGATCTATTGTAAATCGACGGACCGCAATACCTTTCTGCATTTCAACAGCGCACATCCGAGACAGTTGAAAGAGGGGTTGCCATTTTCCCAGTTCTTAAGATATAGGAGAAATTGCTCAGATTCAAGAGATTTTCGAATGAAATCTAAACAGTTGAAAAACAATTTTCTCATTATTGGTTATCCAGCACCTGTAGTAAAGCGGGCGTACACACGAGCCCTGTGCAATGATAGTTGGCTTCTGCTGACAGCTCACGGACAAGCAAGGCAACAGGGTAAGAAGATGGATACTGATAAAGTTAATTTTATCACCCGGTTTTCCCCTTTGAGCAAAAGTATCCAAAACATCATTAGGCAACACAGTAAAGTTTTGGGCACTATTCCGGGACTCTGCGACAAGCAGATATGATGTGTGTGGAGCAGGAGTACTAATTTGAAGGAGCAGCTCAGTCCAGCCACTTTGCCTCCGTTGCGCCCTTCAGAGGCGTCGGAGATTGAATTGGGACATAAGAAATGCGGCAGCTGCAGCATTTGTGCTGTAACGTTGGAAATTACACACTTCGTACATCGAGATGTCACATATCATTTGCGAAAAGCGACCACGTGCCTGTCCACTTATGTTATCTATGCGGTTCGATGTCCATGTGCCTTGTTATACATCGGAAAAACCGTTCGCTCTTTGAAGTTGAGGATGGGTGAACATCGTAGTCCAGTGAATAATAGAGTGTTGGAAGCACCTCTAGTGCAACACTGTATTAATGAACGTCACACTTTTGACCAGTTAAGATGCTTTGTTGTGGATCGGATAGATTCTCCTCGTGGTGGCAGAACCAAGGAGCAAACTCTGCTTAGGGAAGAACAACGATGGATTTTTCTTTTAAACACAGTGAAACCTCATGGTCTGAATACTTCGGTGGAGTGGTCAGCATGTGTTTAAAGAGTTTGGACAGTAATGAATAATGGGGGGGGGGGGGGGAGGAGTTTTATGAAAGTTCTTATAAGGATTGACGAAAGCCCCCAAACCGCATGCGAGGCGTCTTTTTGATCAGAGAGGAAGTGGGGGAAACCCAGTGTTCAAAGTGTTCCTCCGTTTGCAGTGAATTAATGGGTATTACAGTGGAGGTATGTTTGGAGATACACTTTCTGGCGACAGTGGTAAATGGTTTAAATGTCTAACTGAAACAAAGAAATAGAATTATTGATACAAAAGCTTTTTGTTGTATTTTCTACTCAGTTTGAAACATCTAACACTAATCCCCTGATGAAACACGAACTGTGAAACGCTTGGGCACCTTAGAAGCACGGCGTTGTGATTAAATTTGGCCTCTCGAGATGAACAATAGGATTTAAATTGAGACTCTCGAGATAAACGAGAACCGCCAGCAAGAGAAATATTGCCTTTGGAGTAGAAGTTAAGTACTAGCTGTATCAGTACATGAAGTATAAATTATTTTTCATTGAAAAGTACCAGCAGTACTGTTAGTTCATAATACATACAAATCATTTTTTATTGAAAAAAGAAAAACAAAAAACGATAAATGTGTACGTGAAGAAAAGGTCATTGATGTGAACAGCAGCGAGCCGTTAGGGAGATAATACAAAAACCCTTTACGAATAGCTGTGTGTTTTTGACTGAAACCTTAGTACACTATATTTGATTGGTTCGATAAAACAATTTTTCTTAGTTTCAAGTGGTGAATACGAGAGCAGATAACTCAGTATTTGTAGGTCCATAAAGGCAGACAGACTGTGCTCCCAGGCCACCATTCTTGTTTTGAGTCCAGAAGGCTCCGCAACCATCAGCGCAGACACTGAGGAACTCCGGCTCAGCACCAGTTTCCCCGAGGAGGAGTCCTCAACAAGGATAGGTTATTGCATTCGAGGCCAATCTGTGGTCAGTTCCTTCCAGGGGACCTTGGTAGGCTGTTGTCGCTCTGATCCCTCGGGTGCGCGCCTAGGACTGTGGGACCTGGCTTGGAGCCTACCCAACCTGTCGGAACCATCCAGGGATGCTGCCTCAAGGTTTTCTTATTATTATTATTGTCCCTTGAGGATGACCACCTTTCTGAGGAGTCACAGCGTCGATCGGGGTCCACAAAGGTACTCCGAGATTCCGTCGGTTTAGAGGATGCCTTGGCCTTCAGAGGTACCGGGGACTCTGGGAAAAACTTATTGTGCTGCTGCTGGCGGCTCTTGAGGGCCTTGGTGGACATCTTTTTACAAAGACTGCATGCCGCGGGGTCATGGTCTGGCCCTAGGCAGCGCAGGCAGCAATCGTGTGTGTTGGTAAAGGACATGATTTTGGCACACCGATCACACTTCTTGAACCCACTAGTAGCCATGGGGAAAAAAATTACCCCAGCGAGGTTGTATTAGGCTGATTTTTTAACATATGTACATTTATGATTCATGCACTTGTTTTTATTTGCCTTACGCTATCATTTTCTATTCACTTTTAGCTATTTATTCTTTTACTTCTTTATCATTATGTTTTTATGTTGTATTTCTTCATGTTATTGGCTTTTATGAACTTATTGATTATGTTTTCAATTAATTAATTAATTAATTATTTCTTGTGAGGCAACACCCCCTGAGGAAGGCACAAGCCGAAACGGTTGGGGTTGCATACCAATAAAGTGACTATCCATTTGAACCTACTGCACTATTTTCTCCACTCCTTTCTGTACTGTTGTTGGACCTGCATGAGAGTCAGCTCTCCTTGGACTTTCCGCTTTTCTGAGCAATATGCTTCCGGATCATAAGGTAAAGGTTGAAACAGCTGTTGGTCCACTTGATCTTTATTATATAAAAGCTCTGTATATTCTTTCCACCTTTTTTTATCTTCTCAGCATCATTCAACATAGATCCTTGAGCATCTTGTAACATTCCAATTCGAGGCTGGAATTTTTTCTTTAACTCTCATAGCTTTAGGAAAGCCGATCTTATTCTTCCTCTAATAGTTTCTGCTTCTATTTCCTTGCATGCATCATTGTAGTACTTTTCCTTGTCTTGTCTTGCTGCACGTTGGAAATCTCTGAGTTTTGCAATTGCCTCTCTTTCTCCTCTGGCTTTAGCTTCTCTGCGTTTCTGGACAATTTTCAGAGTTTCTTCTGTCATCCATTTTGGCCATTTTTGCTTTTTCACCTTCGGTGGAGATTTCTCACTTTCATCCAACACAACCATCTTGATGTCATCCCATAACTCTTCTTGAACTCTGTCATTTGTATCTAAAGTAGCAAATTGATTTTGCAGGCAGTCTTTAAATTCCAGTGGTATATTCCCCAGGTCACATTTTGCTACGTTCATGAATAGCTTATTTTTTTTCAGCTTCAGCTCGAGATTGCATACTAGTAGTTGCTGATCTGTACCACAGTCAGCTCCAGGTTTTGTCTTGTTGATGTTATAGAGCTTTTCCAATGTTGACTTCCACAGATGTAATCAATTTGATTTTTGTAGAAGCCATTGGGTGAAGTCCATGTGTAGAGTCACCACTTGTGGTGCTGGAAGAAGGTGTTTGAAATGAATAGATCATTGGTCTTGCAGAATTCGATCAGTCTTTCTCCAGCTTAGTTTCTGTTGCCAAGTCCATATTTTCCAACTATTTTGCCTTCTTCTCTGTGGCCAACGTTTGCGTTCCAGTTACCCATGACTATTAGGATATCCTGTTTGCATGTTCTGTCAATTTCAGCTTGTACTTGTTCATAGAATTCAACGTCTTCCTCTTCTGCAGCTGTTGTTGGGGCATATACTTGAATTATAGTTGTGTTGATAGGCATTCCTTGTTGGCAAATAGAAATTATGCATTCACTAACTGCATTGTATTTCATTACAGTTCTTGTAAGTTTCTTCTTAATTATAAATGCAACACCATTTCTTCTTTGTCTTTCATTTCCAGCACAGCAGACCATGTGATCATCTGATGCAACGTGCCCGATGCCAGTCCATTTCAGTTCGCTGACACCCAACATATCGAGTTGTACACGTTCCATTTCCTTCTTGACCACCTCCAACTTCCCTTGGTTCATGCTTTGTACATTCCATGTCCCAATATGTAAGACATCTTTGCAGCTTCTGACTCTCTTTTTTTTTTTTTTTTTTTATTTGAAGGCATAAAAGTACAACAAGTGTTGAGCAAACATGTTTCAAACATAGTAACAGTACAAAAAGAAACACCGGTACAGCATCCAGAGACATTATTAACAGAGCCCTCTTCTTTGTATATTTTGTTATAAGTTGCCCTTTTCCGCTATTTCCTCCCCCCTCCCCCTCCCCCCCTTCTGTACCAAACTAAACTCCGAAACTCACCCCCACTCCATCCCTCACCTTCCCTCCGCCCTCCCATAACTCATCCCAACCCCCCAGCCACCTAGACATCCCCCCCACCACCCACCTTCCCTACCCCTCCACCACTAACCGCTCTATCCTCAAAAAAAAAAGGGAATATCAGCAAACTGATCCACTCAGGGAAGAGAAAAGGGAAAAGGAAAAAGCTAAGAACTCTACAACATGCTAGACAGATAAGAGACCAGTGTCTCCCACAGGGACCAGAGAAAAGACGGAGAAGTCACTGACCATATTGAGAAACAAAGACCTCCCACACCTGCTCAAATTGAGACAGCTGCAATCGTCCGATTGCCACCCCGCGCTCCATAGTATATGTATCCCACATACGCTCCAGCCACTGAGCAAAAGTGGGGGGCAAAATCTGCTTCCAGGCAGCGGCTAAGGCCAGTCGCGCCGCATGCAGACCATGACGGATCAGAACCAAATGGAAGGTCCGAGCGCCCGGTATCTTATCGCCCAAAAGAAAAATACCCAGGTCCCAAGGAATGCTCAACCCCACCAGCCGTTGCAAGCGATACTGAACTCCCCTCCAAAAAGTCAATATACGCGGACAGAGCCACCAAACATGTGCCATGGTGCCTTCCTGCCCACATTTCCGCCAGCATAAACCGGATACTCCGGGGAACGCCCGAGCAACTTGCATCGGCATCATATACCATCTATAGAGTATTTTGTAATTAGTTTCACGGGCATTAACTGCCGTAGCACTCCGCCAGAGTCGACCTTCAAGTTGCTCCCAGCACTGCTCAGAATAATCAAGACGCAATTTGTGATTCCACTGTTCCCTGTGCTTGCTAGGGCTCACCTGTTGAGTTTGTAAGTGTGCATATAGGGCAGCAACAAGGCCCTTCGTAGTGGTACACGCCTCGCAAAAGCGCTCAACGTCTGACAGATCGCGAGCAACCTGAGACCGAACCAATCGATCCCTAACCCAGTGAACCACCTGTGTATATTGATAAACGTGACCAGCAGGAAGACCAAATTCACCCTGAAGCGAACGAAAAGAGCGCAGCCTACCATCCTCAAAAAGTTGGCCTACTCGGCTAAGCCCCTTATGACTCCACAGCCGAAAGGCGGGATCACTCATCACTGGAGGAAAGGAAAGATTATCCACAATGGGTGCCAAGGGAGTCATGGTCGCCCCGCGAGGCCAGAAAAATTGGTCCCAGCAACAAATAGTGTGGGAAATGTAGGGGTTAGCTGACCGGGGGGCACCACACAATTTAGAACTGAGCCACAACCGGTCCCCCAGTCCCACTCCTCCCGAAAGCTGCATTTCAATTTGTACCCAGCGTTTGGTGGTGGTCGTATCCATCCATTCCACCCCTGCGCGACACTGTGCTGCCGCGTAGTACCAGTGAAGGTTAGGGGCTCCCATCCCTCCCCGGCACGTGTGCGCAAAGAGAATCTGACGAGCCAAGCGAGGGCGATGGAACCTCCAAATGAATTTCATAAGCATTGTCTGCCACGTAGCCAAAACACTATGGGACAATGAAATAGGAAGTACTTGGAATAGATACAAAAATCTCGGAACAACCACCATCTTCAATACCACAATGCATCCAAACCAGGATAACAGCAGCCGGGCCCAAGAGTCTAAGTCTCGCCTTACTTGTTGGATTAAGGGTCTATAATTAGCCTTAAATAACGCAACCCGGTCAACCGTCAGGTTTACACCCAGGTAACGAAGAGACCCCGTGACCCAACGGAAGGGGTAGGAGGCCCTCAGTTGTAGACAGGTGGCCTCCGAGACGCCAACGTTCAAAATTTCAGATTTAGCATAGTTGATTTTAAATCCAGAGACCTGGGAAAAGGCCGCAAAGGTCCACATAGCAGCCGGGAGGGAAACAACCGGGTCCACCAGCGATAATATGATATCATTCGCAAAAAGAGCAATTCGGTAATCTGTGGAACCTACCCGAATGCCCTAAATATCCGGGTGTTCCCGAAAGCTTTGTGCAAGGGGCTCCATCACCAATGCAAACAACAGCGGCGACAGTGGGCACCCCTGTCGGGTTCCCCTGCCCAGTGCAAACCTCCCCGAATGGCCCCCGTTAACCCCGACACATGCTGTAGGGCCCTGGTAAAGACAGCGAACCCACCGCATAAAGTTAGGTCCAAACCCCATCTTCTCCAGCACACACCAAAGAAAATCCCAACTAACCCGGTCAAAGGCCTTCTCAGCGTCAACTCCCCCTAGCAGCGCTGACTGGGAGTCCTGTCGGGCCGTGTGAATCACCTGCAGCATTCTTCTAATATTATCCGCCGCTTGAGGACCCGACACAAACCAAACCTGGTCCGGGTGCACCAGAGTCGGGAGGACGCGATTCAGTCGGGCCGCCAACATTGAAGCCAATATTTTCACATCGGCATTTAGTAGGGAAATTGGGCGATACGAAGCTGCTTCCTGTGGGGGCTTACCCGGCTTAGGGATAACCACGATAAGAGCCTCACGCTGAGAGGGAGGCAACCCTCCCTCCCGTAATATCTCATTAAAGAGCACCACTAGGGTCGGGGTCAACTGGGCGCTATATTTTTTGTAATATTCCATCAGGAACCCATCAGCTCCAGGTGCCTTCCCCGTTTTGAGATGTCGAATGGCCATCTCCACCTCCTCCGCTGTAAATTCAGCATCCAGTTGCCCTCTATCATCCTCAGCTAAGTGCGCTAAAGTAAGAGCACCCAGATAAGACTGAGCACGTGGCTGATCAAAGGGATCAGCCTTATACAATTGTTCCAAAAAGTTGCAAATACTTCACGGATCTCCCGCGAAACCACCCGCAGGTGACCCCGAGAGTCCTTAATTTCACATACCACCCTCGAGGTGTGTTGCTGGCGCAGCCGTAAGGCAAGATAGCGGCCGGCTTTATTCCCCCTCTCATAGAAGATTTGCCGCATTTTCCAACGCATATTATCCAGGCCACGTTGCATGCAAGCACCCAGCTTTGCCCGGACCGCCCGCCACTGACACAGAGTCCATTTAGAACCCGTCCGGGCATGCTCCAATTGAAGACGCCTATTCTCCTCTCCCAGGTAAGAAGACTCCTGCGCCCACGCCTTCCGGGCGCGCGATGCCTCGGCGATCAGCTGGCCCCGGGCCGTCGCCTTGAATGCGTCCCAAACTATAAGGTATCTGAACTTCCCCATTATCATTTAATTCAAAAAACTCCTTGATAAACCGGCCGTGTTCTTGAACAGCATGCGGCCGCCGAAAAAAACGGTCATCTAAGCGTCATAACTGGTGCCGCACACCACCTAAGTCCGTGGGAAGAACAAGCCAACATGGAGCGTGATCCGACCAAGTCAATGTCCCATGCCCAGCCGCCACCCTCTCATCCATCAGTCGCTGATCTATTAAGAAATAGTCAATGCGAGTATGCACCTTATGTACGGAGGAGTAGTAAGTGTAACTTTTCTCCCCCATGTGTGTAGCCCTCCAGACATCACACAAGCCCAGGTCAAGCATAAACCTTCACAGTGCGCGACTAGGCCCGCTGGCTACCCGACCCGCGCAGCCCGTTGAATCCAAAGAGGACTCCGCATGCGCATTACAATCACCCCCCAATATAATCGGGCCCTTTGCAAAGTCAGCCAACAACACCTTCAACCGTGCAAAGAAGGCCACCTGGCCTACATTCGGAGCATAAATAGTGGCCAACGTAAGTAAGCGGCCTTCCAAACGAACATTCATAAGGAGCCATCGCCCCAAAGTGTCCCTCTTAACTTCCTCCACCTGTAAAGATAAGCTTTGATGCACCAACAGGGCCACCCCACTCTTTTTCCGACCCTGCATATCGGAGGCCACCCATACTTCGGAGTAAGGCTTGCGCTTCAACAGACCCTGGTGGCTACTCCAGAGATGAGTCTCCTGCAGGAATACAATGTCCCCTTGTAAAGAGCGCAGCTCCGTAAACAACAGGGAGCACTTTCCAGGGGAGTTGAGACCTTTAACGTTAAGAGACACCAACTTCAACATTGGTATTCACCTTCCCAACTGCCCCCGCCCTGCGGCCCCCCCTCCCCAGCCGTCCAGCCTCCTCCCTCCTCCCGCCTCCCGCAGGAGCATCTAGCAGAAGCATTCACTGTGAGCTCTGCCCTTCCCCTTCCCCCTCCCCCGTGACCACACCAGTAATCCTCCCAAATCCACTACTGCACCCCCTTCCCACATTAGTACTTACTCCCCCCCAGCCCACCTCCCCTCCCCTCCCCCCCCCACCAAGCCACTCTCCCACCCTGTCAGTACCACCAGCCCAAACGACTGTTATGGGTCTAGTTCTTCAAAGGGCTAATGATTCTATTTATAAATGATACCCTCAAATGTGATCAGAAAGTTTAGCTAAATAGGATCTCTATTACTTTTCCGTTGATTATATGTTTTGTTTTGTTTTTGACGCTACCAAAAGGGTACCGCAAAACTGCGTTTCGTATCACTTCTTCAGGGGGGATAGCTTACTTCAAAGCACGATCTACAATATAGCAAGAAGATAGTGTATTTTATAGCAATCAGTCTACAGTTGTTAATGTTCTTACTCTATGAGGAAAAAACAGACTTCCTACGGTAACACTTCAAAATATTTCTACCTCAAGATGAAGCGCAAAAGTTCATCGTATTGTGAGCCCCGCCCCTGTGCCAAATAGCTTGACCAGCAGGAGGCGCTGCACCTTAACCTTGAGGTTGTATAAGAATTTGTAGTTGAGCCGTTGGTTAAAGATCACAGATTTTTATTTGGGTTCTCAGAGACTCACAACAGGTAATGTCCATAGGAAAACAAAAGTAGGGATACTCCTCCCAAAGAAAATATATGCAAACTTTGCCAGGTCAAAAATAAAGTCTTTTAAACAAGCTTTTCTTCTTAGCTCTTACAAAAGGTATTTTCCCTCTTAACAGTTATTCACATACAGTGCAACAATCACATTCCATGTCAGTGACTGAAGGAACTGAATCCCCTTTGAAAGAGTCAAAATCCATGCTCTCTGGAGGACTCTCAGGTAGTGGTTCTGGACTCTTAACTGGAATGGTATTAGTTCCATACATTAACAGTTTCTTCTTCAGTCTTGGCCACCTAATAGGTTTCTCCCCTTTAAGTAAAAGCTCATGGGGTTTCAAAAGCCGTGGTTTAAAAGTTCCTTTCCTTTCATGTAAATGTCTACAGGTAATCTCCTCCTCATCTGAAGAACTGTCCCTGTGTTCAGTTTTGGGCCTAGGCTTTCTCCTGGTTTGATGCTTAACTTGCACAGTTTTACATACAGGCCTTCTATCAATAAAACCCTCTTCTGAGCTGTAATCAGAGGACCGGTCAGACCTCCTTCGGGCTCTATAAAAAGTTCTTGCTTTGGAAGCTTCCCTAGCAGAGCAATGCCTGCATCTAGGTTCCAGCAAGGGTTTTGCCTGGGTAAAAGTTCTGCCTTCTTGTGGCTTCTTTAAGCTTCTTTCAAATACAGGGTTTAGCTTGCCCACTAACCTGCATTGTGGTTTCACTGCACTAGCAGTGTATCTCTGGGCCTCGCAACAGCAGCTGCCTGGCCTGTGAGTATTTCTTCCTGGAGAGCAGCAGTATTTCCCTTTCTCCTGGGGAGCGAATCTGGCTTCCGGTCTTCCCTTCCTCTCAGCATAGAGCCTGGGAGCCTGGTTCCAGTCAGGTTCAGAATCCTCGTGCTGGTAAGACAGGTGATTCTCTTCCTCTGCTCTCCTCTCTCTCTCCCTCCTCCCTTCCGTTTCTGTCTGCCCTTTTTTACAAGCAGCTACGTGACAAGGGCACTCCCTTGCAGGCTCCTCCTCCGAGTACCTGCTTCTCTGATTCCTATCTGGTGTGTAACGTGGGAATGACTCAACACTAGTTTTGGCCCACTGACTATCAACCCTGGGGTTTTTTCTGCTGTGAACTTCTAACCCTGGGTTTTCTCTGACAAGTGTTTTCTAATGTGCCCATCCCCCCAGCCAAGGTAAAACCTTCAATGTTTCCTGCTTTTCTAGGTGGCACTACTCTCTCCTTGCCACATATCCCCCCCTTTAGACTATTGCCGGCTGGCGAGACACTTCGCGCACAGCTGGCAATACTGGAAGCGGGTCTATGTCGCGTACCTAGTTTTTGGGCCAATTGTACATTTTCTGTTCGGTCAAACCACTTTCTTAAGAGGTTGATGTGGTAAACTTGACGTTTGCCTGGGCCAGTTTCCAAAGCATAGGAAGCTGGACCAACTCTGTTTACTACCTTATATGGACCTTTCCAAGTATTTTCGAATTTGGAATTCGCTGCGGCCACCATTACGATCACAGAATCGCCAATTTCGAAATGGCGCGCCTTGGCCTTTCGGTCATGGTACCGCTTCTGCTTCCCCTGGCTCCGCTCCAAATTTTCCTCCGCCAAGTGCCCTATCCTTTCCAAACGCTGTTTCAAGTTTGTCAAAAACCGGGGGACATCTTGGAGCTCCCTTGTGGGGGCTACCCACTGTTCCCTCAAAATGTCTAGCACGCCTCGCGGGGCCCGGCCATACATCAATTCGTAGGGCGAAATGCCGGTGGAAGCCTGTTTCCTTTCCCTGGAAGCATACAGAACAAAGGGGAGCACGTTGTCCCACTCCTGAAACTGACCGCCCAAACTCCTGCGTAAGAGGTTTTTAAGGGTTTGGTTGAACCTCTCTACCAGGCCATTGGTCTGGGGGTGGTACGCTGCTGTTCGGACATGCTGTATCCCGAATGCATCCCAAAGTTGGGCTAAGTGTCGGGAGATAAAGTTAGTTCCCCTATCTGTAAGGACCTCCCGGGGAAAACCTACCTCACAGAACAGTCTTACTAGCTCCGCTGCTATCAGCCGCGCGGAGGTATTCCTCATAGGGATAGCCCACGGAAACCGGGTGGCATGGTCCATAATGACCAATATATATTGATGGCCTCGGGGCGTTTTTACCAATGGGCCTACTATATCCAAGGCTAAACGATATACTGGTTTACTAATAACAGGCAAGGGAATTAAAGGCGCTTCCGGAGGATACGTGCCGGATACTCGCTGGCAATCAGGGCATGATGCACAGAATTTTACTGTCTCTGTGTATACCCCCGGCCAATAAAATCGGGCAAGAACCTGATCTAGCGTCCCTTGCGCCCCCTTATGTCCTGCGATGGGATGATCGTGTGCTAATTTTAACACGATGTCTCTGAATGAGGCAGGTATTACCAACTGCCTTTTAACCTCTTTTGTCTTCGGGTCCATGCTTTCCCTATAAAGCAACTCTTTATCCCATATAAATTTTGGTAAGACTCGTGAGCCTCTTCGGGCGAACTCGCAGGCTCGGACTAAAGCAGGGTCTGCTTTCTGTTCATCAGGAAAAGTGGGGAATTTTTGCATCAGGTCCTCTGGGACCCATGGTAATTCTACTCCAGCCAACAATTCCCTCCTACCTTTTCCCCTATGAGCCCTCTCCTTGCGTTTTTCCGCCTTACTCTTTTTATGGGCCTCCTTTTGTGGGGTTATTAAATCCTCGTGAAAAGAAGTGCCTGGTATCGGCTCCTCCTGTGGGTCCACTTCTTCTGGCGGCGTAGGGTGGGCCCGTGTAGAGACTAGGTTTTCCTTCTCGTGCAGCCTATTCTCTATCCCTTTTCTAAAGTGTGCCCAGTCCCGCCCCAACACTATTTCATAGGGAAGCCTGGGCATAACTGCTACTGCAACTGCCTTGCCACTACTTAGCCCTTTTATGCGCACTACATGCACTGGGTAGGTGGATGCAGCACCGTGCACGCACCTGATTCTAACATGGTGGTCAGGGGACTCGGATGGGGATTCTCGCTGGGCCTCTATCTTACCCCAGAGGGACCTAGAGATCATTGATTGATCTGCCCCTGAGTCTAGGAGCGCTTCCGCGGATATCCCTTCTACCTCGACGGTTAAGAGAAAACCCTCACCAGTGTTCTTAACTCGGGCAGCTATCAAGGCATCCCTACCGATGCAGTCCTTTCTAAAATGTCCCACCTCCCCACAGGTAAAACATTTTCTAGACAGGGAGTCTGCTCTCGTGATAACTGTCCCTTTCGCGTTGTTTCCGGTAACATACGTGGCTCTCTGTTCTGGGAATACTGATTCGTGTTTCTTGAACAGGCCTTCTTTCTTGGAGCCTACCTTGTTGGCTTCAAGGAAGCGGTCCGCTAAAGCAACAGCTTCATAAGCAGTGTTACAATTCTGTAAAACCAACCAGCTCTGTAACTCTTTTGGAACTGCCTCAGTAAACTGTTCTAGAATTATAGTGTCAAGAATGGTATCAATAGTTTTACCCTCAGGCATTAACCATTTGTGAACTAAACTTTTAATTCTATAATACAACGCTTGAGGCGTCTCGCCTTCCTTAATTGTGCAAGACCGTAATAGTCTCCTATAAACAGAGGGATTTAAGCCCATCCTGTTCCGGATAGCAGTTTTCACTTTTAAATAATCAGATATCTGATCTAAAGGTAGTGCTCTATATGCGGCTAATGGCTCCCCGGATAATGTGGTGGCAAATCTGACCGCCCATTGATCCACAGGCCATTTTGCTAGCACAGCCACACGCTCAAAAGCTTCGATGAAATCATCTATATCATCACCCTTTACATATCGTCCATATGACAAAGTCCCAGTATTGGTATTTTCCCCCCCTGGAATCAGGTTGGGTGTTACCAGTCCGGTAGTGGTGCTTTGCTTTAACATGTCCTCCTGGGTCTGAATCATCTTCGCCAAGAGGTCCAGGAGAGGTTGCTGTTGCTCCTGTAGCATCGACGCCGCCTTCTCCTGGTTCCTCGCTGCCAGTTCCTGTTGCTGGGCAAACTGGTTTGCTACCCATGTCGGGAAATCGGAGATCTCCATCCTTGCACTGGAGCTGAAAGAAAAACACAAAAACAAACGACCGAGTGCGGTACCTTTTTTTTTTTTTTTTTAAAAAGTGCCCACAATATCTTATGGTGACCACCCTTCTGCACTTGGATCCAGGCCTAACCCTCTTAGTCACGGGTTACCTGATATCGGTGCAGGTCTTAGCTCTGCCACCAGATAAGCTCTCCGTCAGGTCTGCAATGCGTCTGCTCCTCTGGATACGTTGGATGCGTCCTTGGATTTCCTGTCAACCCTTCTGTTCCTGTTGGACTTGGCTGCCGGACCTCTGGAACCGCGAAATCCTAAATACTACGCCACTGTGAGCCCCGCCCCTGTGCCAAATAGCTTGACCAGCAGGAGGCGCTGCACCTTAACCTTGAGGTTGTATAAGAATTTGTAGTTGAGCCGTTGGTTAAAGATCACAGATTTTTATTTGGGTTCTCAGAGACTCACAACAGGTAATGTCCATAGGAAAACAAAAGTAGGGATACTCCTCCCAAAGAAAATATATGCAAACTTTGCCAGGTCAAAAATAAAGTCTTTTAAACAAGCTTTTCTTCTTAGCTCTTACAAAAGGTATTTTCCCTCTTAACAGTTATTCACATACAGTGCAACAATCACATTCCATGTCAGTGACTGAAGGATCTGAATCCCTTTGAAAGAGTCAATTTCCATGCTCTCTGGAGGACTCTCAGGTAGTGGTTCTGGACTCTTAACTGGAATGGTATTAGTTCCATACATTAACAGTTTCTTCAGTCTTGGCCACCTAATAGGTTTCTCCCCTTTAAGTAAAAGCTCATGGGGTTTCAAAAGCCGTGGTTTAAAAGTTCCTTTCCTTTCATGTAAATGTCTACAGGTAATCTCCTCCTCATCTGAAGAACTGTCCCGGTGTTCAGGAATGTGACTAGGCTTTCTCCTGGTTTGATGCTTAACTTGCACAGTTTTACATACAGGCCTTCTATCAATAAAACCCTCTTCTGAGCTGTAATCAGAGGACCGGTCAGACCTCCTTCGGGCTCTATAAAAAGTTCTTGCTTTGGAAGCTTCCCTAGCAGAGCAATGCCTGCATCTAGGTTCCAGCAAGGGTTTTGCCTGGGTAAAAGTTCTGCCTTCTTGTGGCTTCTTTAAGCTTCTTTCAAATACAGGGTTTAGCTTGCCCACTAACCTGCATTGTGGTTTCACTGCACTAGCAGTGTATCTCTGGGCCTCGCAACAGCAGCTGCCTGGCCTGTGAGTATTTCTTCCTGGAGAGCAGCAGTATTTCCCTTTCTCCTGGGGAGCGAATCTGGCTTCCGGTCTTCCCTTCCTCTCAGCATAGATCCTGGGAGCCTGGTTCCAGTCAGGTTCAGAATCCTCGTGCTGGTAAGACAGGTGATTCTCTTCCTCTGCTCTCCTCTCTCTCTCCCTCCTCCCTTCCGTTTCTGTCTGCCCTTTTTTACAAACAGCTACGTGACAAGGGCACTCCCTTGCAGGCTCCTCCTCCGAGTACCTGCTTCTCTGATTCCTATCTGGTGTGTAACGTGGGAATGACTCAACACTAGTTTTGGCCCACTGACTATCAACCCTGGGGTTTTTCTGCTGTGAACTTCTAACCCTGGGTTTTCTCTGACAAGTGTTTTCTAATGTGCCCATCCCCCCAGCCAAGGTAAAACCTTCAATGTTTCCTGCTTTTCTAGGTGGCACTACTCTCTCCTTGCCACAGTATGTGGTTTCTCAAAACTTCTCCTCCTTTCATCTGAAAGTTCATTCATCAAACTGCCACAAAACGCCGCGCATGCGGATTACCCTTACACCTTTGATTTAAATAGTGATGTCATATCCATTTGTGGTAGGCGACGGCCTATGATCCATGCTAATTGAACTAAGCAGACAGGCCTGAGCAGCTTGACCTGTAACTGAAGCCTGTAGTTAGGCCCAGAGGAATGAAAACCCCCCTGAATGACGACACCATAGAATTGAAACTTAACTCAGTTTAACTGAACATAGCTAAGCAGAAACGAAACTGAGAAAATAAAGAAAAACAAGTTTAATTGGTACTGATAAGGTGTGCTATGCTTCTATGGAATTAATTAACTCTGCAGAGAGCAAGGTCACAGTGCCTCTGCTTCCCATATGTTTTAACAAGCTCAGCGACCTTGGAGGAGAGAAGTAACAAGTTGGAGACACTGACCATTGTAATTGGGACTAGAAGGGGGGCAACCAGGTGCTGGGCCCAGACCAGAGTCCCTATTGGGTAGCCATATCAGTACCGGGACCAATAGATGTGTGAGAGGGGTACTGGGACCAATGAAAAGTTTGCCTATGCTTAGAATGGACAAGAAAGCTATAAAAGTTGTTGTTTTACTAGAAGCCATGGCTCAGCCATTTTGAAATTGCTTATTGCTTGAGCCATGTGCACATTAAACTGGCTTGGATCCTTGAAAAGACTCCTGGATTTATTTATTGCATGCTTATCTGCTGCTACATTCTTGGTGCGTTGGCCGGAAGTGCGAGTGGTGGATAGTGTTCAAGTGAATAAATCCACGTAATTCGCCTTGAGGTTTGGTCCAGTTGGAACCATGCCAATCCGACGCAGGGGAATCTCCCTGGGCCCACCGATCCTCTTGTATCGGAGGGAGTTCTGCCTGGCCTCGGCAGGCACTGAGTCCAGCTGGCTAACACTTCCGACCCGGGGGAGTCCAGGATCCAACTCAGAAGCTTGGGAACCAGATCTGGTAAGTATAGTTTTGAAAACCTGTCTAGACAGATGAGTTAGAACTGCAGTTTGCAAACTTTGGTAAGACTTAGTCTTTGTTTGAAATTCCTTGCATGAGTATTCGCTAGGTACAGCTGTTATAGAGGATCATGATTCAGCCTGGTCAGAGCAGACAGGACTGGGTTTTTGGTATGTCTAGACAGAAATAGAAAGAGCAGTACTGCCAGTGGAACTTGGAATTTGTAATCTCGAGATATTGGGAATTGGTAAGAGAGCTCTCAAGGAAGGGCCGAGTAACCCCGCATGGGAATTCGCCGGGTGAAACCCTCATCCTTTTTGTAATTGGGAAAAAGACTAGTCAGAATAGATAGAAAGGAATGCATTCTAAGATACGTTGCTAGCATGATTGTGTGAATGAGAGGTCTGGCAGCACGGACCAAGCAGAGTGGACTCTGGACTAGCGCAGTTCCTAGTCGGGTGACTGCGTCTAGGTCGCGAAACGGATGAAGCGTTTGGTGTATTGTCCGTCCTGTGTATTTGATTTTTGCTATCTGTTGAAACTGCGATTTTCCCTTTTGTTATATATGTGAGATTATTCTGTTGAGTAATTTGTGACAGTTCACTGATTAAGAAATTGTATTAATAGAGCAGAATGAAGACCCAAAACACCTACAGTCATTTTTAGAAATCAAAAAGCTGGTCTGACCCAGTTAGTTTTTCTACTGCAGTGTGAAAAACTGACAGGGGGCGTGTCTGAAGGAAAGAATGTCTAGTGTCGTCTTTCTAATCTTGTGCAGGCTTAAACCTCAATGCTGGTAGTTTGTGCTTATTTCAGGCAAATTGTACCTGTTTTATTTAATATGTTTTTGTTCCTTCTGCTGTGGTTATGTAATATATATCATTTATTTATCATTTAATAAGAATGTTTAGTCAGGATTGTGGGTCCCGATAGTTTTTGGGTTTAGCCTGAAAAGGATTAAGTTTGTATTAATCCCTTATGGGTTGCGGACCAAGTGAGAGGAATTTCTGTCGGCTGTATGTTCAAATTTTCAGTAAGCACTGAAACAGTTTAAATAGGAAATGATAAAGAACTGTTTTTGTTTTTCCTTTGATCTACAAAGTAATTAGATCACGACTTAACATTGATTTAAATTGTTTTTTTCTGGCATCTCTGTCCATGTGAATGAGAAGTCTCTTTTTATGAGCACAGTTCAATTGTTTCACTAGCTCTGTTTAACCAAAAGTTTTAAAAACAAAGTTTATCTTTTTATGAAAGAGTATAAGTCATTTGAATGCATGCTTCCCCTCTGTGCTGGTTACTAATAACAAATCAGTTAGCTTTTCTGTATTTAAAAAAAAAAGGGAAAGGTGTACTGTATTTTATGAAAAATATCCGGAATGTCTTTTAAATATTTTCTTCCTGAACTAAAAAAAATAATTTCTTTTGCAGAGACATGCTGACAGATAGCTATAGTTCTCTCTATAAGAAGCATAATGGATGTATGTGCTCAATCTAAGTGTTTCCTGCCTGCCCTATGTTTACAGAAATAATAAGTGTCTTTTCAAGTATGATCAAGAATTTCAGTAAGGGATTTACTGAAGATTATGAAATGTCTCTGTCCCAATCAGGATTTTGCCCCAGAATTTCTAGATATCCTGTCTCGTCTCTCTCTCTCTCTCTGTAAGTAGTTCTGTTCAGGAGATTATGGTATTAAAAATGACAGCAGCCCGTTTGCAGATTTTGTGTACTAGGGAGTGGCCCGATCTAGACCCCATCTGGCCCCGAGAGGGAACGTTCACTGTAGAGATTATCCAGTCAATACACCGTAGAGTGCGGGTAGCGCACCCAGATCAGTACCCCTATATAGATTCCTGGTTAAGTATTTGTGAAGATCCGCCCTCCTGGGCGCAGCGCTGTTATGAGGAACAGTGCAGAATAATGTTAGCTAAAACAGATTCTAGACAGAAAACGGAACAGCCTAGAATGAAAGAGCAGGATAAGAAAGCCACGAAGACCATCCTGGCAGATCCTGATTCCCCAGAAGTAGTCCTCAGGCAGCCCCGAACCCCAGGTCCAGTAAGAATAGCCCGGCGGCGTCCTGCCCCAGAACCCCAGAGACGGCCAGAGCCAAGGCGGGACCCAACCCCCGGTCCCCCTCCTAGAGAAGAGAAAGAAGAATTAGTGGAAAGAGAAGTGGAGGATGTAAAAAGTGAATCAGAAGCGGAGATAGAAGAAGGAGAGAGAGGAAATTCCCCAGAAGAGGAGGAGGACAGTGTACAAATAATCGAGAAAGCCAGCGCTAGCACTAGCACGCCAGTGAAAGAGAAACCCAAAGCAAAACCAGTTGAGAAAAAGAAAGCGACTCCTGCAAAGGCAACGACAATAACCCTTAGATCCCAAATGACGCCGGGGACAGCCCAACTGTTTCCCTTAAGGCAAGTTCCGGGAGTGCCCGTAAAGAATGATAATGATGAAGTGGTAGCGGGACCCCTAACTTATGTGTATATTCCTTTCTCTACAACTGATTTATTAAATTGGAGGTCGCATTATGCCTCCTATACTAGCAAGCCCCAGGAGCTGACAGAATTAGTAACTAGTATTATGGAAACTCACCAACCCACTTGGCCAGATTGCCGTCAGGAGAAAAAAAAAAATCAACCTCCTGGATAGAGCATTGCTAGGAGAAACAGAATCCAGGAGAGGGGGGGGGGGGGACTACAGATTCCCAAGTAGTTTGCTAGCCACCTCTGCAACAGGGGAATGTCCACCCCCTCCGGACTAGAAGTGAAAGTCAGCTGACCAGACTTGTTTAGAACTGAAAAAAAAAAAAAACTGCATTATACACTGAGAAGTTTTAGGACTTGATTGAACTAATGAACGGAAATTGCAGAGAACTGGATGAATTTGCGGGCATAATGGTTAAATGAAAGTTAATCAGAGGGTGTGTGAATTGTGAAAATAAATGTAACAGAGAAAGTGAATGATATTTTAGTTGAATGATGTGAGGAGGTTATCCTAATCGAAGGAACAGAGGAAGTGAAAAACTGGGTGTGAGTGCGCCCATTATAGAAAAAGAAGGACATTAGAGAAGTGAATGCCCGTATCTTGACTCCACCCCAGGAGGGAGTACTTGATTGTAGAATCATAGACAGAATAAAACCAAGCACAGTGTTTCAGCACGAGAGTGGAGCAGCTATAGCGTGAGTGGCAGCCTGAGAGGGCTACAGCATGGATGAAGACTAGGCCAGACCGGACTCTCCAGTTTCCCTGGGTCCCCAGGAGTCAGTCTGAAAAATAGGGGACCAATATATGGACTTTTATGGGGGATACAGGAGCAGAATACTAAAGCCAGTAGCCCCTGTGTTTTTCTCGCAAAGCCTTTTCTGCAGAACCACATGTGTGAACTAGAAAAAAAAAATAATAATAATGTACCAGTTCCTGTATATGCCTGAATGCCCTATTCCATTTTTGGGCCGAGACCTGCTTGCAAAGCTTCAAGCACAGATATCCTTTGTTGAAGGGGAAAAAAATGAAACTCAAAATCTGCTGGCCTGATGGTGTTAACTGTCCCCAAGAAGAAGAATGGCGGTTCTATTCACCTGCATCCAAAGCAACAAGCTGTACACTTACCAACCTCATAGCCCCACCTGGAGGATGGGCAGAAGATAATCTACCTGGCCTAGCGAAGAACATAGCCCCTGCCATTGTCACCCTCAAGCCAGTCAAGAAGCCTGGGACAGGTGATTACCGCCCAGTGCAGGATCTAAGAAAGAATGAATGATGCAGCTGAAACTATACAACCAGTGGTACCAAAATCCTTATATTCTCTTGGAACTGATCTCTGCTGAAGCTATACATTTCATCATTCTGGACTTAAAAAGATGCCTTTTTCTGTATACGCTTAGCCCAAGACCCCACTACAAGGAGGCGGGGCCAACTCATCTGGACAAGATTACCTCAAGAATTCAAGAACTCGCCTCACTCAGCAAAAGATTTGACAAGTTATCCAGAAACTCAAGAAAAAAAAAAAGAAAAAATTCTACTTCAATATGTGGACAACTTGCTCATAACCACCAACTCAGAAAGTGAATGTCCACCAGCCACCAGTGAACTCTTGCACCTTTTTAATGAGGCTGGATACAAAGTCTCAAGAGCCAAAGCATAATTATGTCAAACAAGTTAAATACCTAGGATTCCAGTTGTCCAGCGGAATTCGACGCCTGGAACCCTTACCAGAACGCAAAGCAGCTGTATGCAGTATTCCTACTCCAATCACCAGGAGGCAAGTGAGAGCCTTCTTGGGTGCCACAGAGTATGTTGTATATGGATCCCCAATTTTGCGCTGCTAGAGAAAAAAAACAAAACAAAACAAAAAAACCATTGTATCAAGCTATCAAAGGAATGGAAAAGTCTCCAGAGGAATGGGGACTTGAACAGGATGCAGTCTTTTGATCTTTGAAAAAAACACTCTGATGTTGTCACCAATTCTGGGTCTACCAGATGTCCAGAAAACCTTACAGTCTCTATGTTCATGAGTCGCAAGGAAATGTTCTAGGAGTGTTGACTCAATCTCTTGGACCTTGGCAACAACCAGTAGCCTATTTGTCAAACAATTGGATGTAGTTGCAAAAGGCTGGCCCCTTATTTGAGAGCTGTTGCAAGCTACAGCCCTCCTAGTGAGCAAAGCTGACAAGCTCACTTTGAGACAGAATCTTCAAGTTACTGTACCACACTCTGTTCTAACCAATATGAAATACAAAGGAAATTACTAGCTAACAAATCTATGAATGTTGAAATATTAGAGTATGTTGTGTGAAAACCCCAGATACAACTGAAGGGTCAGTCAAGCTTTCAATCCTGCTATGTTGTTATCAGTTGGTCTTGATCCCCTGATCATGACTGTTTAGAAATTATGGACACTGTATTCTCAAGCCACCTGGATTTGACTGATGTCCCTCTGGAGAACCCTGAACAGACTTTCTTTGTGGCTGAAGGCAGTTTCATCATCAATGGACATTGTTGTGCTAGATATGCAGTGGTGACCCCTGATTTGGTAGTTGAGTCCTCAGCCCTGGCCCCAGAAACTTCACCACAGAAAGCTGAACTGATAGTCCTCACTAGAGCACTAACAATAGGAAAAGAGCCCTGTCTAAATGTGTACCCAGATTTCAAGTATACCCTTACAACCTTGCATGCATATGGGGCCCTGTACAAAGAATGAGGGTGGATAACCTTAGGAAGCAAGTCCATTAAGTATAGCCCCAAGATATTGATATTAATAGATACATACTGCCTATAGATCTCAGAATTTAGGAAAAGTAGAATATATGAATAGAACCCTGAAATCTCAGTTGTCTAAACTTTGCCAAGAGGTTTACCTGAAGTGGCCCCAGGTTCTTCCCATAGCCCTTCTTAGGATATACTTAGCCCCTGCCAAGTCTTTAGGAGTTTCCCTTTTTGAGATTCTGTATGGGCAACCCCTGCCTATTGTATAGAAAATAAAAGGAGATATGAGACAGATAGGATCTGAAATTATTAGACATGAACTATTGGTTTTAAGTTCTGTTTTGCAGAAGTCTTCATACCTGAGTACAAAATCGATTACTCATCAATTTGCCTGCACCCCTGCATCCTTTCAAGCCTGGAGTCTCGGTGTGGATCAAAGAGTGGAGAAAGATACTGTTAGCCCTGCATTGGAGGGGACCCTATGTCGTCATCCTGTCAACAACTCCAACTGCAGTAAAAGTCGCAGAATTTGAACCTTGGACCCATCATAATCAAGTGAAGCCAGCAGCTGCTCTTGAACCTGATCACTGGACTACTGTACAGCATCCTGAGACTCCATTGCACCTCACCCTACGACAACAACCACGGACCTAAGACTTATTGGTCCCTCAGAAACTGCACTATTTCAAGACTGTTTGTTTATCTGAAGGTAAGCCTCGCATCTGAAAAAACCTGCAATCATCAGAAAGAGACTGTGTTGTGTTAAGAAATTGAATCTTCTAAGAGACTGTGTTTAAATACTCTGAAAAGACTGTTTTGATCTCCTAAAGAGTGAACTGCTCTAAGGAAGCAATAATAGCCTAAGAGACTATGCTATGATATTTTAAGAAATTGAGACATCCCAGAGGACAGTGATACTTTGGAATCTACAGCCCTACTCCTGCCAAAACGCTGGTAGGTCTACGTACGGCAGAAGCTTGAGGATCTACAATCAACCCTACATCTGTTATCTGTTGTGGAAGTCGACAGTTCCACCAATTTTCCAGAGACTATGCCCATTATGAATTATTATTATTGCTTTATTTTGGCAGCAGCCTTGGAGTGCTTTGAAATGACTTTTGCCTTATCTCCCTGGGCAGCCTGTATAAGTACAACATGAACTGGACCGAAGGTCACTCAGACCTTGTTTTATCATTCTTCCTATACTTGCATTGGTATACTCTCCAATCCAAAAGTTGTTCTAGATCTTGACTTTCTACAAGGCTATGCAAGCCACCGTTGCAATTCCTCATACCACCACCAGAACTTGTTTCTTGAACTTGCTGGAGCAATAGCATCTAGTCTCCACACTTCTGACTGTTTCTATTGTGGAGGAACTAAGATGGGAGATCAGTGGCCCTGGGAGACGCAAGAACTGAACTATTCTATCCTATACAATCAGACTGATTTACATAATACTACTAGTGAGTGGGTATTGGCCCACCCCATTGTTGACAGTTTGTGTTTTGTTCGGACTGGACCACAATCTACTACGAAGGATGGACAGCTGGTCTGTCTAAATCAGAAGCTCTACGACAGCACAACAAAAGATGCAACTGAACCTTCTAATCCTTTAGTTCTTTTTCCCACTCTTGCCAAACTATGGACTTTGACTATCTGCCTGTTGCTCCCTTGTTTCTTGCCATTTTGCTTGCAAATGATAACTTCAGTTATTAATAACACTGTAGAGCGTAAGACAGCTACAAAGATATTAGCTATGTGAACTTACTACCCTATACCACAGAGTGATACCTTTACCTAGTATTATGTGATTTGATTCTCACACCTTATTAACATGCGGGTGAGAATAATCAAAGGGGGGAATGTGGTAGGCGACGGCCTATGATCCATGCTAATTGAACTAAGCAGACAGGCCTGAGCAGCTTGACCTGTAACTGAAGCCTGTAGTTAGGCCCAGAGGAATGAAAACCCCCCTGAATGACGACACCATAGAATTGAAACTTAACTCAGTTTAACTGAACATAGCTAAGCAGAAACGAAACTGAGAAAATAAAGAAAAACAAGTTTAATTGGTACTGATAAGGTGTGCTATGCTTCTATGGAATTAATTAACTCTGCAGAGAGCAAGGTCACAGTGCCTCTGCTTCCCATATGTTTTAACAAGCTCAGCGACCTTGGAGGAGAGAAGTAACAAGTTGGAGACACTGACCATTGTAATTGGGACTAGAAGGGGGGCAACCAGGTGCTGGGCCCAGACCAGAGTCCCTATTGGGTAGCCATATCAGTACCGGGACCAATAGATGGGTGAGAGGGGTACTGGGACCAATGAAAAGTTTGCCTATGCTTAGAATGGACAAGAAAGCTATAAAAGTTGTTGTTTTACTAGAAGCCATGGCTCAGCCATTTTGAAATTGCTTATTGCTTGAGCCATGTGCACATTAAACTGGCTTGGATCCTTGAAAAGACTCCTGGATTTATTTATTGCATGCTTATCTGCTGCTACACATTCACCCACGGTAGTAATTAGCAATCTTCTTTAATTGATGGTACTTTTCTCATCTACCTAATATACAGGGGAATCTCTCATCAGTAATGTGTGTATAACTCTTATATCCGCCTCTTGGAAGTGAGATGATGATATCATTCAGAGGAACTTCTAAAATATCAATTCTTAGATGTTATCTGTGAACATAATGTGTTAAAAACCGGCACTAACATTATATACAAGCTCTCCATTCGATTGAATTATTAAGGCCCATTGTGCCTGTAGTGGCTAATCGGAAGATCCATTGTTGTTCTCGAACTAGTAGAGATTGTGCTCGCGATTTCCCATTTATTCCATTTAAAACCTGGTCTATGACGAAACACCGCAGTTCTTCAAAACGATGATGTTTGTTCATACAATGCAAAACCATCGGAGCTTCTAATGTTCTACATTTGAGTTTACTGCGATGTTCAGCCATTCTGATCTTCAATTGGCGCTCTGTCTTCCCTATATATAGTAGGGAGCACGGACATCTGACAGCATAAACTACATGGTCAGAGAGGCAAGAAGTACTAAATTTAAAAATGTAACTTTTCCCATTATGTAGAAAACTAGTACATTCTTCTGTTATTGCACAAATTGTGCATCTGCCACAAGCTTTGTGTCCCGTTGGTTCTGTTGAAGCTAGATTCGCTGATGTTCTTAAGCGACTAGGGCATAGTTTATCTTTTAAATTGGGATTTCTCTTCCAGACACATCTAATGGATTTGTTGTATAGCGCTGGCACTGTGGTGAGGACGTTTTGATGTTTGCGCAAGATCTTTTTTATAGCTCCACTCAATGGAGAAAATTTTGTTATAAAATGTATAGTGTCGTCTTCCCTCATTGTGATGGGGGATTTAGGTTGTAATAGTAGCGCTCTGTTACAATGTAGTGCTCTTTTATAGGCTTTTTTTATGACAGTAGAAGGGTAGCCTCTATCTTGAAGATTTTTTATTAGAGACTTAGCTTGTATTTTATAGTCAGCCATAGAGGAACAATTCCTTCTGTATCTAATAAACTGTGATATTGGCAAACCATCACGCAACTGTTTAGGATGATGGCTGGTATAATGTAGAATCGTATTTCTATCTGTTGCCTTCTTATATATAGTTGTCTGCCAACCTGATGAACTCTTTTGAACTAGTACATCTAGAAATGCTATCTCATGAGTATGAAATGAAGATGTAAACTGTATGTTAGAATCTCTCAAATTTAACCATCCTACAAAATGATGTAATTCATCTATCGATCCTCCCCACAACATGAAAATGTCGTCTATGAATCTTCGCCATAGTATCACATGTTGTTGGTATTGAGCATTTGTGAGCCATTGCGTTCAAAATTTTGCATGAACAAATTGGCCACTGAAGGGGCGCAAGTCGCGCCCATGGCCACTCCGGACATTTGTTGATATATTTGCCCTTCAAATTCGAAAAAATTCTGAAAAATGGTTAGATTTGTCAACTCTGAAATGAATGATAATAATTCAGAAGAGAGACTCCCGATGTCACTTAAAGCGGTCATTACAGCCTCATGAGCTTGCTGCTGGGGTATACTTGTATATAGAGCCGCCACGTCTAATGTTACCAAAATGACATGGGCCTGAGATGCCCATTCTGAATATTGTTCTAAATCAACGCAAAAGTAATAGAGATCCTATTTAACTAAACTTTCTGATCACATTTGAGGGTATCATTTATAAATAGTACCACCAGCCCGCCTAAACGGCGGGACACGGCAAAACTGAACCCAGAACCAGCCCCCCCCCGGACTCCCCCTGCATACACATACTAAGGCAACAAACAGCGTAAACACATCCTCCATGAAGTAATTAGCCCGAAATTCAGTACTCCAAACTCCCTCCCCGCAGCAATCCTACTTTAATCACCGTCCGCCCCACAGGATCCCCCTACCACTTGTAATCTCCCCAAAACTGTTAACAGCATTAAGCCCAAAAGGTGTAAGAGAAACAGTTATGCATCATATACATTATAACACGAAAGAAAATATATCTTCAAAACAAATCATGCAATATGAACACCTCCACTTCGGGCCCAGAATCCAGGTGAGGTCAAACATGTTTGCCCACCCAAGTCCATTTCGAAGACTGCGGCTTGGGAGCCGGAGGCACTGGTAGCATGGCTTGGCGCAGCGCCCTCCAGGCTTCTGTATGGTCTTTCACTGAGATTTTTTAATTACCCAAAAGAAAGTTTGTCCGAAAGGGAAAGGACCAGGAGTAGTGAATTCCTTTATCATTCAGCACCTAGATTATTGGTCTCATCTCCCTCTGGCGGGTCAGGGTAAACACTGAAAGATCTTGATACACTGAGACCGCCGCATCTCGGTATTGGATCGTTTTTTTCTCCCTGCCTCTCTGCAAGAGCAGCTCTGCATCGATATACCTCAGGAATCTAGCGATAACATCCCGTGGTTGGTTGTTGGGCGGCTTTCCCAGGGCCCGGTGCACCCTTTCAATCTCCATCATATCCCCATGGATTGTAAGCTCCTCATTTGTTAGCAGTTCAGCCATCAGAGTCTTGAGCACCATCAGCAGATCTTCTGCCCCTCCCGTTGCCTCCGGGATGCCCCTGAACCTCACATTGTTGCGACAAGACCGATTTTCAATATCATCAATCTTGTACGTCAGTTCCATCACCTGAGCCTGGTGCCGGTCAACTGCACATTGTAGGTCCACCAGGGTGCCCGCCTGATCTTCTTGTTTTGTCTCAATCTCCTCCACTCTGGAGCCCAGGTCTTTGATATCCCCACGTAGCTCCGCAATCGTATTCATCACTTCCTCACGCATGGAACGAAATTCTCCAGCGAGTTCCTCAAAGCCCCTCCGAAGCTCCCGCTGCAGAAGGGCACGGGTGGATGGCGCCACCGAGCTTTGTTCAAGTTCACTGGGAGTCTCGTCATCAGACCCATCAGATGGACGCCTTCTGGGGAGGCTATCGTGGGATCCACGTTTACTCATCAGACGCTGGGACGCCTGCGGCGTATCCCGGGCCTCAAACTTCTTAGCTTTTGTTGCCATGCAACACCAATCTCCCCTCCAGTAAGACAAGCAAAAGAGGGTCGCTCACCCCCACGTGTCAAACCCCGTATGATAGCAAGGGGTTGCGGCGATCTACCGCCCTGGCAGCTATTAAAGATTGGCCAAAGGTGGTGAAACTGTCTTTGAGTAGCAAACACAGGAGAACTGAATAATTCACTGAAGTCCAGCAGAGGGCGCTCCAGCTCCACTCCAGTCAATGCTGCCAGGCCAATAAAGAGAATACAAAAGAGCTGATGACTCACTTCAGCCACAGGAGCAGTAGAGAGCAGGTGCCAGACAGAGGGGAGACCTGATGTCAGAGGTCCAGTAAGGAGGGCTCATAGTCGTGGACAGCAGCAGTCGCGAGCGCCGTTGACTGCTTCCGGGCCCTGAAATGCCCGCGAAAAAGACTTGGAACGCAGGCACTGTCCTGCGTTCCACGAGCACGTGGTGATGGCCACTCCACTCCTGGAACTCCGTCAGCACCCGCGGATAGAATCCCCCAAACACACACCTCTCTCGCAGGCACCGAATCCCAAGCTCCAAAAGAGAAGGGGAGCACAGAGTCCTCCGCTTGTCAAGCCGCTTTGGGGTAGTGCCCAGGCAGATCGGGATGTCTGCAGTTCTCAAGAGGTTCCGTCGGCTGGCAATTCAGGCGGCACCTCCCCCACTCGCCGGGCACCAGATCAGCTGCCAGAGGAAGCCTCGGGGTGCCTTGCACCAGCCACCGCTCAGCACAGGAAAGTGGGGATAGCCACCCAGAGCCGTGCCCCCAGCCGCGGTACACACTTCTGCCTGCTGTTCTGTAGCGGCAGAGTGCAAACAATCCAATAATACCAGGAGTCTGTTCAGATGGTCCAAATCATTTATTGTGCACAAGACTCAAGCAGAATCACATTCAAAATGGCTGAGCAATGGTTTCTAGCAAAACAACAACTTTTATACCTTTCTTCTCCATTCTAGACATAGGCAAACTTTTCATTGGTCCCGGTAACCCTTCTTGTCCCATCTATTGGTCCCGGTACCATTACGTAGCTATCCAATGGGGACCTTTGTCTGGGCTCAGCACCTGTTTCCCCCCCTTACAGTCCTTATTACAATGGTCAGTTCTTAGACTCTTGATACATCTTCTCTCCAAGGTCACTAGCCAGCTGGAATATGTGGGAAAGCAGGGCACTGTAAAAAGGTTACAGTGCCCTGCTTTCCCACATATTCCAGCTGGACTTCAACAGAGTTAATTAATTTCATAGAAGCTTCACACATCCTTATCAATACCAATTAGAACTGTTTTTCTGTCTGTTCTAAGTTTCAATTCTGCTTAGCTAGGTTCAATTATGCTTAGTTAAGTTTTGATTCTATGGAAGCAGCATTGGGGGGGGGGGGGGGGTCATTCCTCTGGGCCTAACCACAGGCTTCATTTACAGGTCAAGCTGCTTAGGCCTGTCTGTTAGTTCAAGCAGCGTGGATCATAGGCCTTCGCCTACCACATTGCCCCCTTTGATTAATCTCACCCTATTGCTAATAAGGTGTGAGATTTAAATCACTTAATTACACTGGAGTTGGGTTACGACCAACTGTACCGGGAGTAGGGTGCCATAAGGCTAAAATCTTAGTGGCAGTTTTCCGTTCTACGGTATTCTCAATAACACTATTAATAGAGCGCATACAACATGGGATTATACATGGTAATAGCAAAAACAAGGCTAGAAAAACTAATATTATCATGGCAAAAGTAGTAAGTCCCCCCAATCCAGAGAAGAAAGACTCAAACCAATTGGGTATCTTAAGACCGTGCCAAGTCTGTACTGGCACATAAGCTTGCTTACGCATGTTTTCAGCAATATCTTCAACTACTTGACCTTTATCATCTATCTTCAAACAACAATTGGTTAGGTTCAACTTACCACATACTCCTCCTTCAGCTGCTAATAAGTAATCTAATGCTAAGCGATTTTGATATATTGCAGTACGCATTTGTGTGCTTTGTCTAGCTAGAAGTGTGAGAGCTTGGCTAGTTTCATTAGTTATTATTTCAACAACTGCTTGTAAGCGTATAATACGGTTCAACATATACACAGGGTTCCGATATCCCCAGGTGCCATCTTGCTCCCAAGTGGCAGGTCCATAGTAGGCAATAATTCTTTCGGGTGGCCAATCATCACCATCCCATTTCTGCCATTTGCCTATCTGCAAAGCTGCTCTTTTTTGTCTTTTAGTATAAACTGGGTAACCCAATTGTTCTCCATGTTCTGTGGGCAATAAAAAGAAAGAGGGTTGAATGGTTCCTAAGACACATGCCCCTCCCCAATGAATAGGGAGCCGAGCATATGCTCGGGTTCCACAGATCCAATACAAGCCAGGTGGGGCTTGCCAGGCATGAGGTTGAGCAAGATCGGTCCATAGAGTGGCAAGCTCAGGGAATTTCGCTAATGGATTTGCAGGTTCGGGTTCATTAACTCCTGACCACCAAGACGTCTGTTTGGTGGTGTCATTATAAAACCTCTGACTGAGACAGACAAGCTGTCCTACTTTTAAGTTGAACTGGGGCCCAGTTCGAGCATAACACAGGCGCGCAACTATTGGGTGTGCCAACACCCATTCGCTTGTGGTCTTATGTAACTCAGTATGATTATAAACTACTGAGTAATTCAATTCTTGGGCCTCCCAGGGCCACTGGTCGCCCATTCTAGTTCCTCCACAAAAGTAACAATCTGAAATGTGGAGACTGGAGACCACTGCTCCGGCTAATTCTAGGAACAAATTCTGAGAAGGGTGAGGGATATCAAACTTATTTACATGCATAGTTTCATAGAATGTATTGTGTATGTGGTACCGTGATGACCGATGGGCCTGGGTGTTTAGTTTAATATATACAATAGTTCCTGGATCTGATCCAGAGCCTGCAATGCGTAATCCAAATTTGTACCCTTGTTTCCATGCACTGGGATTGATTATGTGTAGCTCTAATGGATTGCAGGCACCTTTCTTACAATTTTCGAGATTCTTTACATATGGCCAATGTAAGGCAGCCATTCGATTATCTCTGGTATTTTCTATCATACCAGTTTTCCATGTAGCATAGAAAACACATTCCCACTTTGGGCAATAGTAATCTTCAACTGGGGCTGTACTATATTTGTTTGCTAAATCTCATTTACCTGTATATGCCCCCCATCCAGTGGTTCCCTCTGGACACATATACTTGTGATCATGAGAATATGCTTTCTCCCAGTTGGCACACTTAGAACGACTATCTCTATTTATGGCATCACAAGCATCAAAATACAAAACAGCATTCTTTGTAGGATCAGTAAGTGGGGTTGTAGCATTAAGCAAAGCTCCATCTGCATCATTCCATCGTATTTCTAAAGTATAATAGGATGGATTCTGATGTGGGTTAAAACAAACTTTAGTATCACCCTTGGTGCAAATATTCAGTTCAGTGGTGTTGTATTTACACCGGCTTACCATACCAGTACAGGTATAGTAAGAATGATAAAGCAAAGTCTGAGTCACTTTCATCCCAGTCCGAGTGGACGTAATACAGGCGGTACATGGAGGTAAGGCAAAAATGAGTTCAAAGTTTCCCATGCAAGCAACCAGAACGAAATAGAAACAAAGATGCATGTTGATTGCAGTCCTTCTGAATCTCCGCTGGAAAATCTTGACCTCGACGTTCACTGCTTCTTGACACAATGCTGACCCGTTAGCTAATGAAGCAATTCAATGGGTGTCAGTGTTGATTGAAGATCCTCAGAATTGTCCACTGTGTGTGCCAACTTACCAATCGTAGTTGGCCTACAGAGGCAAAGTTATGCTATCTCTTACAAGAGAACAAGTTTTACTGTATTGGAAGACAGTAATCCTCTTCAAAAGACTGTGATCCTCTTCGAAAGACTGTTGATGGTGGAACACCGTAGTTTATGGGTGCTCCAAAGGAGTTCTAAGTCGCTGGTTGCCGCCGCAGGGTGATTCGCAAAGGAATGTCAGGATGCTGTACCGCTGTCCACTGCTCTGGTTCCGGAACGGCTGCTGGCTTGACTCTGCTATGATGGATCCAGGATTTGATTTCTGCTACCTTTACAGCTGTTGGTGTTGACAGGATGACGGTGTATGGTCCCTTCCAATGAGGTTCCAGTGGTGTCTTCTTCCAGTCTTTGATCCACACCGAGGTACCAGGCTTGTAGGGATGCAGGGGTTCCGTCAAGTTGATAGGCAACTGGTCCTGTATCCACGTATGAAGAGTCTGCAGAACAGAACTAAGAGCTAGAAGTTCTTGTCTAGTTATTTCTGAACCAATCTGTGGCAAACTACCTTTTACTCCCTGCACTATTGGTGGGGGTTTGCCATACATAACTTCAAAAGGAGAAAATCCTGATGATTTCACAGGGGCTGAGCGTATTCTAAGTAAAGCTATTGGGAGAACCTGGGGCCACTTCAGGTGGGTCTCCTGACATAGCTTAGACAACTGAGATTTTAGAGTACGATTCATTCGCTCAACTTTCCCTGAACTCTGGGGTCTATATGCAGTGTGTAGCTTCCATTGTATCTGTAGGGCACTTGCTAACTGTTGGGTAATCTGAGATACAAATGAGGGCCCATTGTCCGACCCTATTACTGCAGGAATTCCAAATCTGGGGATAATTTCCCTCAACAAGACCTTGGTAACTTCTCTGGCCTTTTCAGTCCTGGTGGGGAAAGCCTCCACCCACCCAGAGAAGGTGCAAACTAAGACTAACAAGTAACGATATCCACTTGCTTTTGGCATTTCAGTAAAGTCTACTTGTAGGTTGTGCATAGGGGTTACACCGCTTGACTGAGCTCGGGGTGGTGGTGTGGGACCCTGCTTGGCATTATTCTTGGCACAAGTTAGACACTGGCGAGCCACTGAGGCTGACAGGGCTCCCAACAAGGCAATGCAAAAATGTGGTCTAAGTGCTTTTTCCATTGCACTTTTTCCATAATGGGTTGCTTGATGGAAGGCCTTTACAAAGGCCGGTCCTAATGATTCAGGGATCACTACTCGTCGTGGAGGTTGGCTACCCTCTGCCGGTGGCAGCTCAATCCATCCATCTTTCAGTACCCCCTTTTCTGTAGTACAATAATAGTCCAATTCCCGCGTGGTATATTGTGGTGTCCATAAGTTAAGGGGTACAGGAAACAATACTGCTTGTACTGGTGTTGCTTGCGATGAAATTTGACCTGTCATGGCTGCTTTGCGTGCTGAGGCATCAGCAAATCTGCTTCCTTGGGCAACTTTTCCTTTCCCTGCTTGGTGTCCTCGGCAGTGCATGACAGCAACTCGTACAGGGGCCCATACTGCATCTAGTAACATCAATATTTCTGGGCCGTACTTAATTGATTTACCTCCCGAGGTAATGAGTCCTCGTTCTTTGTATAGAGCTCCATGTGCATGTAAAGTAATGAAGGCATATCTTGAGTCTGTGTATACATTCAACTGAAGTCCGGCACCTAATACTAGTGCTCTGGTGAGTGCTATCAATTCTGCTTTCTGTGCTGATGTTCCTGACGCAAGAGCTGATGATTCAATGACTTTTTCTCGGGTAACTACTACATACCCGGCACAGCGTCGTCCATCGATGATAAGGCTGCTTCCATCCACGAAGTAAGTCTGATCAGGATTATCTAGAGGTACATCAGTCAAATCTGGTCGACTTGAAAATACAGTATCCATGACTTCTATACAGTCATGCTCTGGTGGACCTCTGCTAATTGGTATCAATGTGGCTGGGTTTAGAGCATGGCTCACTTCCAGTTGTATTCGAGGATTTTCACATAACATGCTCTGATATTTCAACATTCGAGAATTAGTGAACCAGTGATTTCCTTTTTGTTCCATTAGGGCAAGCACTGCATGTGGTACTGTAACACGTAGGTTCTGTCCTAGGGTGAGTTTGTCTGCTTTACTCACTAACAATGCTGTGGCTGCGAGAGCTCTCAAACATGGTGGCCATCCTTTGGCTACAATGTCCAATTGTTTCGATAAGTATGCTACAGGTCGCTCCCAATGTCCTAATTTCTGAGTCAACATTCCTAGAGCGTTCCCTTGCATTTCATGTACAAATAGGTGGAAAGGCCTCTGGACATCTGGTAGCCCAAGTGCTGGTGATGACATCAATGCTTCCTTTAAGGTTTTGAAAGCTTCATCTTGCTCAGGTCCCCACTCTAGTGGTGACTTCTCTTCTCCTTTGGTGGCTTCATATAGTGGTTTAGCAATGTGAGCAAAGTTGGGTATCCATATTCGGCAGTATCCTACTGCTCCCAGAAAGGCTCTGACATGCTTTCTGGTGGTTGGGGTTTGGATACTACACACGGCTTCTTTTCTTTCTGGTCCTAATTGTCGGCTTCCTTTGGTCAGCCGAAAACCCAAATACTTTACTTCTTTTTGGCATAGCTGTGCTTTTGCTCTGGAAACTTTGTATCCAGCTTCATCCAGTAATTGTAAGAGGTCGTTAGTGGCTTGCACGCATTCACTTTCCGATGTGGCAGCTACCAATATGTCATCCACATACTGGAGAAGCACTCTTTTCCCAGGAGTTACGGGGTAGCTTGAAAGATCTTGGTTTAGTGCCGCACTAAAGATGGTGGGTGAGTTCTTGAATCCTTGAGGCAATCGTGTCCAAGTAAGTTGGCCCCGTCTTCCTGAGACAGGGTCCTGCCATTCAAAGGCAAACAGCAATTGTCTAATTGGGGCTAATCTTATGCAAAAGAATGCATCTTTCAAATCCAGAACAGTAAAGTGGGTAGCTTCAGCAGGTATCAGTCCTAAGAGTGTATAGGGATTTGGCACAACTGGATGTATGGTTTCAACTGCTTCATTCACTCTCCTTAGATCTTGGACTGGGCGGTAGTCACCTGTCCCAGGCTTCTTGACTGGCAGGAGAGGTGTATTCCAAGGTGATTGACATACTTTGAGAAGGCCATACTCCAGTAATCTCAACAGATGACGGTGAATGCCTTCAATTGCTGGTCGTGGGAGTGGATATTGTTTGACATGTACTGGTTCCGCACTAGGCTTGAGGGTCACGATTACTGGGGCTATATGTTTGGCTAGGCCTGGTGGATTGCCCTCTGCCCATACTCCAGGAGGGGCTACAATGTTCTCTATCATACTAGAACTGGTGTCACAGGCCGACTTAGCACTGTAATATCTCCATTCTTCTTCTCGGGGAACAGTAAGCACCATTAGTCCTGCAGGCTTGGAATTCACAGTCATTTGCATGTCCCCTTTCTCAGTAAGGATATTTGGGCCTGCAACTTGGCTAGCATATCTCGTCCCAGTAATGGCACTGGGCACTCGGGCATATAAAGGAATTGGTGTGTTATTTGCTGTCCTCCTAGGTTACATACACGGTTTTGCAGGAAAGACTTAGTGGCTCTGGCACCAGTTGCCCCCATAATAGTGACTGCTCTGGTGGACAAGGGAGCTATTTGTTTGTCTACTACTGAATGTTCTGCTCCAGTATCAACCATAAAGTCCATAAATTGGTCCCCTATTCTCAAACTGACCATAGGCTCCTGGGGACCTAAAGCGAATTCGGAGCCCGGTCTGTCCTAATCTGCTTCATCCAAATCATAGGCCGTTGCGGTTGCAACTCCTTCTATGGCTTCCTCCCTTTCCCATTGAAACTGCACTCGATTTGGTCCTCTGCGATTCTGGGATCGGCCTCTCTCTCTCTCTTTCCAAGGGGCGTTCTCCCCTTCATCATGGGAGGCGTCTTCGAGTTGCGGGCATGCGTTCCTCCAATGTCCTTCTTCCCTGCAATAAGCGCATTGATTCACGCCTAGTGGGGGCCGGCTCTCTCCTCGGCCCCTCCCTCTTCCTCTGCTCCTTCGACTAGGGATACCTCCCCTTTTCTGTTCAACTAATGCAGCAGCCAAAAAATTGGCTTTCTTCTTCATTTTTCGTTCACTTTCTCTTTGCCTTTCATTATCACGATTCACAAACACTTTATGAGCGACTTCCAGTAACTGAGTTGCATTCATGCCCACAAACCCTTCCAATTTCTGTAATTTGCGCCTAATGTCAGGTTGGGACTGGCTGACAAAAGCGGCATTCACCATGCATAAACTTCCTGGTGCAGCTGGGTCATAGGGAGTGTACATTCTGTATGCTTCAAATAATCTCTCATAAAATACTGCTGGGCTCTCATCTATGCCCTGGATAACTTCAGCTGTTTTTGTGAGGTTCATGGCTTTCTGACCGCCCTTTCGCAGACCTTGCATAAGGCCTTGGCGAAATCGTGCTAGGGCTCTGGACCCTCTATCGGTATTTGGGTCCCACTGAGGATCTTCATTAGAGAATTCTCTCTTTGCTGCTTCGCGATTATCTATCCCTTCCCCTCCTTCCCCTACCAGAGGATTTTCTGCTAGCCAATTAACAGCTGCTCGCATAATCCTTGTCTGCTCCTCAGTAGTAAATAAAGTAGACAGGAGCTGACGACAATCTGACCATGTAGGTTGGTGGGTCTGCATAATGGTATTCATTAATTCTGTTAACTCTTGGGGCTTGTCAGTGAAGGAGGCATAATGCAATTTCCAATTCAGTAAATCAGTAGTAGAGAAGGGCACATACACTAGACTTGTGGGTCCCGCTACTATCTGGTCATCCTCATTTCTCACGGGCATTCCCGGGACTTGCCGTAGTGGCATTAATTTCTTAGTAGGGGCTTTCTGCGTCTTGGCAGGGGCTTCTTTCTGCACCTTGGTAGGGGCTTTCTGCCTCAGGGTACGCTTAGTCTGGGAAGCTCCGCTCGTAACAGAGGAGCTTGCACTAGCAATTGATTTTACACTTTCAGTCTCGCCTTGAGAAGACGTTTCCTCTTCTTCTTGTTCTGACTCAAACCTATCCTTGGTCTCAGGCTGATCGGCCTCCTCATCAAGGGGCGGATCATCTATCTGGGCTTCTGGCAAGTCAGGAGGTGGGTCTCGCTGGTCCCAGGGTGCTGCCGCGGGACGCGGTGGTACTCTCACTGGGTGCTGAGCTTGGGGCTGTCTAGTTACAACTTCCGGGGACTCGGGATCAACAAGGACAGGCTTCTTTTCTATCCCTGTCTTCTGTGTCTGTTCTGTCAGCGCTACCAGTATTCTACACTGTTCCTCATAACAGCGCCGTGCCCAAGGGGGCGGACTTTCACAAATACTCAACCAGGAATCTATATAGGGATACTGGTCAGGGTGCACTGCTCGCACCTTCTGATGGACTGACTGAATAATTCCTATGGTAAAGGTTCCCTCTCGGGGCCACATTGGGTCTAAGGCAGGCCACTCCCTTGTACACAAAACTTGTAATCGTGTTGCAGTCATTTTTACCCCATAATCTCCTGAATGCAAAAATGCAATGTGTGCCTTTGAGTCAGCCCTGACTCCTGGCGACCCAGAAGCTCCTGGGTTTTCTTGGCAGTGTCACCAGAAGTAGATTGCCAGGCCTTTCTTCTGTGGCAATGGAGGGTTAAGTGACTTGCCCAAGGCCACAAGGAGTGCTAGTGGGAATCGAACCCTGGTTGCTTGGTTACCAAGCCAGTGTTCTAACCACTAGGCTACTCCTCCACTCCTGAATATCCTTTATTAAAATACTTGATCATACAGTCTAATGGAGTGTGCCTAGTAGACCCCGCCCCTCCCATATCGATGTGTGCGCGCAACAACAAACAGAGGGGAAAAGGAGAGCGGACCATGGGTGAGGGGTCCTCACGGCCCTAGAAACATTCAAGGGAAACAAAAAACAAGACAAGACGACGGTCGCTTCCTCCTTTTTACGACCTGGACGTGGTCGCCCGGCCAGGAAATGCGTTACTCAGGAGTCCGCCTTCGCTTGGTCTGTGTTACCAGACCTCTCAATCACACTTCATTCACACCATCATGCTAGCAACATATCCCAAGAAAAAGCCCAATCCTGTCTCTTCTGACTAGGCTATACCAAATTCTATTTCAAGAAGACGGTGGTTTCACCCCGCGCATACACTATGCGAGGTTAGTCGGACCGTCTTGAGAGCTCTCTTACCAAGTTCCAAGTTTCAAGTTACAAACTGCAGTTCTGACTCATCTGTCTAGACATATCAAAAACTATACTCACCGGATCCGGTCCCCGTTCCCAAGCAAGCGCATGAGTTGGACCTTGGACTTCCTTCACAGGTTCGAGGTGTTGGCTCCGTCCGGGTCCAGCACCCGCCGAGGCCTGGCCCAACTCCCTCCGATGCAACTGGACCGGTGGCGCCTGGGAGCCGAGCCCACGTCGGGAGGGCACGATCCTGGCAGGACCAAACCTATAGAGGCGGAAAGTCGTGGTATATCAGCTCATATACCCTCTACTCACCACACGTTCCCGGCCAACGCACCAAGAATATGTAGCAGCAGAGCGCAAACAATCCAATAATACCAGGAGTCTGTTCAGAAGGTCCAAATCATTTATTGTGCACAAGACTCAAGCAGAATCACATTCAAAATGGCTGAGCAATGGTTTCTAGCAAAACAACAACTTTTATACCTTTCTTCTCCATTCTAGACATAGGCAAACTTTTCATTGGTCCCGGTAACCCTTCTTGTCCCATCTATTGGTCCCCATACCATTACGTAGCTATCCAATGGGGACCTTTGTCTGGGCTCAGCACCTGTTTCCCCCCCTTACAGTCCTTATTACAATGGTCAGTTCTTAGACTCTTGATACATCTTCTCTCCAAGGTCACTAGCCAGCTGGAATATGTGGGAAAGCAGGGCACTGTAACCTTTCTTTCAACAGATTTAATTAATTTCATAGAAGCTTCACACATCCTTATCAATATCAATTAGAACTGTTTTTCTGTCTGTTCTAAGTTTCAATTCTGCTTAGCTAGGTTCAATTATGCTTAGTTAAGTTTCGATTCTATGGAAGCAGCATTGGGGGGGGGGGGGTTCATTCCTCTGGGCCTAACCACAGGCTTCATTTACAGGTCAAGCTGCTTAGGCCTGTCTGTTAGTTCAAGCAGCGTGGATCATAGGCCTTCGCCTACCACAGTTCGGTCAGGGAGCCTCCGATCGTTGCGCCTGAGGGCTGACTTGTTCCTCACGCTATTGCTAGCTCACTGCAGGTACGTTCAGGAGGTCAGTACAAGAAAATCGCCATGTTTGCAATGATAGGGGGGAGCCCGGGATGGAGCCGATCTACTCTGCGTCCATCTTGGTACGGCTCACCCGCCTGACTCTCTTTTCATGCGCAGCTACATCAGCAGTCAGACGTCCCAAGGACTTTGATCCAACCACATCATAAATGCTTGCATTACTCTGAAAAGTCATCAGTTCCTCCCTAGTAGCCAGTTGAGTGCCTTCTGACCTGTGGGTCTCATATTTCAGCACTATAGTGCAATTTATTTTGTTGTGACTATCCACTGGGTTTTCATGGCAAGATACGGAAGTAAATTGCTAGGCCTTTCTTCCGCACAGTTTAAGTTGAGTGTTGTTGCCGTTGTCACAGAAATGTGATCCTCCACCGCCAACACTGTCCCATTCTGCTGCTGCCAAGAATGGTGGTTTGTCTTGTTATGGCATCTCAGCTGAGACCTGTTCATCTTGGGAGACCATGCCTGTAGTTAAAACCTCAGCTTAGCCCACAGCATCACTGATGCACACAAGCCCTCACAGCACGACAAGCTGCAAACCAAGTGAGGGTCTTGACCATATGCTTCTGGAAACCTTTGAAATGGCCTCAGTGTGCTTGTGTTCATTTCCGCTTGCTGCCGCTGCACAAGATCTCCTTAGTCTTCATTTTACCTCGGAACTTATCAGATATGCGCGTTCCGCTGTGAAGGCAACCTTTCTCTGCCATTGCTCATTTCTGCCAGTAGTATGTTCTTTTTTTCTTCCTCTGCTATTGCTGTATTCCATTTTTGCCCCAGTAGAGTCTTAGGTAACTTTTTCAAGTGGCTTTAAGCTTCCCTTCTTTTCAACATCGCTGCTACAGGCCATATTTAGACTTGCAATTGAGGTGTTTGATTTCACTGTGGCTATTTTTCTGGACAATATGTCCCAGAACTCTTCTGCAGATTTAAGAGGTGCTTCCAGTACAACAGGACAATATCTATTATTGAATTTCATAACTAGTATCTGCAGTGTCTGGGACCTGACCATAAACTCTTTCGTTGTCTATTGTGGTCACAGATGGCTCAGGAGTCAAGCAGAACAGTGCAAAAGGATTTTTGGCACTTCTAGGTATAATCCATCATCTTTGCCATCAGTAACATTGGTCTTCTTGGCCCAAGAAGCTGAACTGAATGCTGGATGTGCATTAACATTGAGGGAATACTGATATCACTCAGCATTGAGCATCAATAGGGTCCATCCACCAATTCCGTCCCAAAGAAGATGAAGGATTAATCCTCAACTTCATCAGTATTGAGGACTTGGGATGCTTGGTAGATCAGCTTCGCAGTTCATCAGAACATGATATCCTGAGCATCAAGGAATCAGGGGATCTGACTTGAAGTGGCCCTGACATGAATAACACTCAGTATTTTAGAGGTCCTGACAGTCTTCACAGAACTGGGACAAGCCTGCTAATACTCCCCAACCAGTGGAGTTAAGGAGTGGCCTAGTGCTTGGGGCAAGGTACTTCAGGCCAGAAGGTCAGAGGTTCAAATCCCACTAGAGGACAGCAACCTTGGGCCAGAAGGGCTGGGGTTTCTAGTCCCACAGGTGCTCCTTGTGGTCTTGGGCAAGCTACTTAACTCTCCATGTTCCCTGTAAAATAGTTATCTCCAAGTTATAATGCCCCATTCAATGTAATTTCAGTTTGTTCCATGTAAACCACCTTGATATCATGAAAAGCAGTATATAAGAGATGTTAAATAAATAAATTCCCCAGAAAACATAAGAAATGCAATACTGGATCTGACCTGGTCAATTAAGTCCATTATCCAGTTTTCCAACAGTGGCCAATCTAGGTCACAAGTACCTGTCAGGTTTCCAAAAAGGTACATACAGCTGTAGTCAACATTATTGCAACCTTGCATTTTAGGTATATTATGTACAATATCTTAAGAAATAATTGGAAATATTCCAACTGTATGTCATCATAATATTTTAATAGTAAGTTCAAAGATATGCCACAATAAAATAAAGATGTCTCTGCAACATACACATGGTAATTTCTGGGAAAAGAACCCAAAATATGACCTGGACCGGAGTAATGGCACCCTTCACTAATATTTGGTTGTACAACCCTTGACAGTGATGACAGCTGCCAAATGTTTCTTGTAAACCAACCAAACAAAAAGAGAGCCAAAGTGTGAAACCAAAACTCATTGTGCAGTGTTGATTTAGAAAAAAATGGGGTACATAAACCAGTCCTGAGATTATTGGGCAGGCCTCAGTGAAAGGGGGGTTAGGGATGCACTTGCAAAATATTAACGCTGCAACACCTAATAAGTAGTGTTTACCCACAATCTCAATCATAGGCCACCAACTCGTTATTATGAAATTTTAAATGCATTTAAAACTCAAACAACTTACCTGGTTATGAGCAATGCCCAATTCTCAGAACACATAAACTCCTGCTTGTCTTGCTGGCTGGATAGCTTAAATCTCGTCGACTCAAGTTTCGCCTATTTGTTAAAGGCTGCCCCAGGACACAGTATGAGCAGACAAACAGATCCCCTTTCAAACACACTGGTTTGCAGGTAGTGTGAGAGTCATAACGATTTGTAACTTGATTAAACGTTTCTTGTAGCCATCTGTAAGTTTCATGTATCTCTCTCCTGATAGTTTCTCTCACTCTTCAACTGCGATTTATTCTAGCTCAGTGGTTCTCAACCCAGTGCACTGGGATCCCCAAATCAGTCAGGTTTTCAGGATATCCACAATGAATGAGAAAGATCTGCATGCACTGCTTCCATTGTATGCCGATCTTTCTCAAGCAATTCATTGTAGATACCCTGAAAACCCAACTGGGACTAGTCACTAGAGGTTCCAGAAGACTGTGTTGAGAACCACTGTTCTAGCTCATGAATGTTTTCAGGATTCCTTTTACCAGTGACAGATTTCAGCTCTTTCCAAAGATTCTTGATTGGATTGAGATCAGGATTCATTGATGGCCAGTTTAAAACAGTCAATTTTTTTTACTTTTGACCATTCTTTTGTACTTTTGGATGTATGGTTTGTGTTATTGTCCTGCTGGAGGACCCATGACCTTCGACCCAGACCTAGGTATCACATTTCCCTCCAAAATACCTTGGCAGTTTTCTGACTTCATGATTCCTTTAATATGTTCCAGGCCTCCATTCCTGAGGCAGCAAAACAATCCCACAACATTATTGAACCTCCACCATATTTAACTGTAGGAGGGGTGTTTTTTTATTTATAAGCTTCATTTCATCACCTGTAAATGTATTGTCTGCAATACCAAAGAGTTTAAGTTTGGTTTCATCTGTCCACGGAACATAGTTGGTATAGAATTTCAGAAACTGGCACAGAATATAAGAACATAAGATATGCCATACTGGGTCAGACCAAGGTCCATCAAGCCCAGTATCCTGTTTCCAACAGTGGCCAATCTAGGTCATATGTACCTAGCAGTTTCCCCAAAAGACACAGGTTCCACAATGCTACTGGGTCAAGCATTGATATCCTGGGTCCCTTCTTAATAATGGTTTAGGGACCTTTCCTCCAGGAACTTGTCCAAACCTTTTTTAAACCCAGCTACACTAACAGCCTTTACTACATCCTCTGGTAACAAATTCCAGAGTTTGATTACACGTTGAGTGAAAAAATATTTTCTTTTATTAGTCTTAAATAGTTTACCCTGTAGCTTCATTGCATGTCCCCTAGTCTTTCTATATTCTGATAACGTAAACAATTGATCTACCTTTACCCGTTCCACTCTGTTCATTAATTTATAGACTTCTATCATATCTCCCCTCAGCTGTCTCTTTTCTATCATATCTCCCCTCAGCCGTCTCTTTTCCAGGTTAAAGAATCTATCCCTCCGAGCTGTGGCAGGAAACGGGCTGTGCTTAAAGTTCTGCATATCTATGTTACCAACAGTAGCAGCTCCATCTTAATATTCAGAAGACCAACCCTTCAATCTTCCACTTCATCAACAGGGAAGTAAAATTTTTCCCATGAGACTCAATGGATTCCTCTATCAGCTTCCAGCAGCCCAAAAGTTTGGAGTTAAGATTAGAACTCTCACCTTCTGTCATTGCATCGACATTGTGGCTGGCAAGGTAGCAGCCGGGATCTACTTGCTGCAGAGACTGTGCAGACATCATGAGCTGACTTTACTAATTGATGGTCCTTTACCCTGGTTCTTGGGTATGTTCCAGCTGAGTATTAGTTGTTTCCTAGGGGCTGGAGCACATACATCTGAATTCTCTCCTTCATATGATAAGTGGTTGCCTATGTCCAGCATCAGTTCATGGATTGCACATTTTGCGGAATTGTCCACCTCATCTAAGACAGTTTGTGCAACTAGGGTGGCAGCATTTAAAGAGGCTAAAAATCCAACAGACCCCTTCCATGATAAGATACCTGAGACACTGTCACCCCAAAGCAGGTTGAGCTTTCATTCAGTCATATAATTGCCAGGGCCAGAGTTAATGGACCATGAATGAATAGAGAAAAGAATAAGCCTGTGGCAGGTTGAGGTAGCAGACCTTAAAAAGACTGGTGTCATGTACATTATTTGCTTTCTAGCACTGGGCATTTTGACTCCTTTATATACATTTGGAGTCTTTGTGTATCATTTCTCTCCTTCAGTGCTTTAAGAACATTAACATAGTAACATAGTAAATGACGGCAGATAAAGACCAGTATGGTCCATCTAGTCTGCCCAGTAAGATAGCAAGAATAGGTGCACCTGCCGCTCCATGCAGGCCACCCCTCCCCATGTCTTTGTTTTTGGGGTGAACCCTCCCCATGTCTTTGCTTTAGGGGTGAACCCACCGCTCTGTGTAGGGTACCTGTGTATGATGAGAAATTAGTTAGTTAAGTTTATTTTGATTTTATCCTGTTGCTGTAAAGGGATCCACTGTGTCTGTCCCATGCCATTTTGAATTCTGTCACTGTATTTGCCCCCACCACTTCCATTGGGAGGGCATTCCAAGCATACACCACCCTTTCAGTGAAAAAGTATTTCCTGACATTGCCTTTCAATTTACCCCCTTGCAGCTTCATGTTATGCCCTCTAGTTTTACAGCTTCCCCGTCTTTGGAAGAGGTTTGTTTGTTCATCATTTCTCTTTAAGTATTTAAAGGTCTGAATCATATCTCTCCTGTCCCTCCTTTCCTCCAGAGTGTACATATTTAGGTCTTCAAGACTCTTCTTATAAGGCTTCTGACGCAGGCTCCAAATCATTTTGGTCGCCTTCCTCTGAACAGTTTCCAGTCTTTTTACATCTTTTGCAAGATATGGTCTCCAAAACTGAACACAGTATTCCATGTTAGGCCTCACCAGTGACTTATACAGTGGCATTAGTACCTCTTCCTTTCTGCTGGAGTGGAGGAGTGGCCTAGTGGTTGGGGCAAGATACTTCAGGCCAGAAGGTCAGAGTTTCAAATCCCACTAGAGAACAGCAACCTTGGGCTGGAAGGACTGGGGTTTCTAGTCCCACAGGTGCTCCTTGTGGTCTTGGACAAGGCACTTAACCCTCCATAGCCCATGTTCCCTGTAAAATAGTTATCTCCAAGTTATAATGCCCTGTTCAATGTAAACCGCACTGATGCAGAATATCAGAGAATATAAATAAATAAAATTCCTCTTTGTATGAAACCCAACATCCTCCTGACCTTTGTCACACTGTTTTGCCACCTTGAGATCCGCAGAAATAATCATAGTATCATAGTAACATAGTAAATGACGGCAGATAAAGACCAGCATGGTCCATCTAGTCTGCCCAGCAAGATGGCAAGAGTAGGTGCACCTGTCACTCTGTGCAGGCCACCTCCCCCCCCCCCCATGTCTTTGTTTAGGGGTAAACCCACCACTCCATGTAGGACACCCCTATTTGTTGAGACGTTATATGGTTCAGAAGTTAGATGGTACCGTTTATTTTGTTTTTATCCTATTGCTGTAAAGGGATCCACTGTGTTTGTCCCATGCTGTTTTGAATTCCGTCACCGTGTTTGCCCCCACCACTTCCTTCGGGAGGGCATTCCAAGCATCCACCACCCTTTCAGTGAAAAAATATTTCCTGATAATGCCTTTCAATTTACCACCTTGCAGCTTCATGTTATGCCCTCTAGTTTTACAGCTTCCCCGTCTTTGGAAGAGGTTTGTTTGTTCATCATTTCTCTTTAAGTATTTAAAGGTCTGAATCATATCTCCCCTGTCCCTCCTCTCCTCCAAAGTGTACATATTTAGGTCTTCAAGTCTCTTCTCATAAGGCTTCTGACGCAGGCTCCAAATCATTTTGGTCGCTTTCCTCTGAACAGTTTCCAGTCTTTTTACATCTTTTGCAAGATATGGTCTCCAAAACTGAACACAGTATTCCAAGTGAGGCCTCACCAGTGACTTATACAGTGGCATAAGTACCTCTTCCTTTCTGCTGGTAATCCCTCTCTGTATGCAGCCCAACATCCTCCTGGCTTTTGCCACCGCCTTGTCGCACTGTTTTGCCACCTTGAGATCATCAGAGATAATCACACCAAGGACTTTCTCCTGAACCGTGCATACCAACCTCTCACCCCCCTATCGTGTACATTTCCCTTGGATTTCTGCTACCCAAGTGCATGACACTGCACTTTTTCACATTAAATCGTAGTTGCCAAGCATTAGACCAGTCTTCCAGCTTTTGTAGATCTTTCCTCATGTTAACCACTCCCTCGGGGGAGTCCACTCTGTTGCAAATTTTTGTGTCATCTGCAAAAAGACAGACTTTTCCATTCAGTCCTTCAGTAATATCACTCACAAATACATTGAACAGTGCCGGACCCAGGACCGAACCCTGGGGCACCCCGCTAATTACCTTCCTCTCATCTGAGTGAGCTCCATGTACAATCACCTTCTGTCGTCTGTCAGTCAACCAATTTCTAATCCAGTTTACCATCTTGGGACCCATCCCCAAGCTACTGAGTTTGTTGACAAGCCTCCTATGAGGAACAGTATCAAAGGCTTTGCTGAAATCCAGGTAGATGACATCCATCGCATGCCCCTGATCTAGTTCCTTGGTCACCCAGTCAAAGAACTCAATCAGATTTGTTTGGCAAGACCGTCCTTCGGTAAAACCATGTTGCCTCGGATCTTGCATCCTGTTGGTTTTGAGAAAGTTCACTATTCGCTGTTTCAGGAGCGCCTCCATTACTTTTCCCGCCACCGAGGTAAGGCTCACGGGCCTGTAGTTTGACACTTCTTCCCTGTCACCACTTTTGTGTAGAGGTACGACATCAGCCATTCTCCAGTCCTGAGGAACCTCTCCTGTTTCTAAGGATCTGTTGAAGACATCCTTTAACGGTCCTGCAAGAACCAATCTGAGCTCTTTTAGTATCCTAGGATGTATCCCATCCGGTCCCATGGCTTTGTCCACTTTCAGTTTAGCAAGTTGTTCTAACACCTCGTCTTCTGTGAATGGTGTGGTATCTACTTTATTCCCATTTTTATATTTGGGAGTCACAGCTGGTCCATCTCCAGGATCTTCTTTAGTAAAAACAGAGCAGAAGTATTTATTTAGCAATTCCGCTTTTTCAGTGTCACTTTCCACGAGTCCTTTCCCAGCACTTCTGAGTCCTGCAATTCCAACTCTGATCTTCTTCCTTTCCCGAATATACCTGAAGAAAGTTTTGTTGATACCCTTAACATCTTTAGCCATCCTTTCATCTGCCTTTGATTTTGCTATCCTTATTACTCTTTTAGACTCTTTGAGTTGGATCCTGTATTCATTTCTGTGTTCTTCTGTTTGCAAGCTTTTGAATTTTGCGAAAGTTGTGTTTTTTGCCTTTATTTGAGCAGCCACCTCTTTGGAAAACCAAATAGGTTTGCTTCTCCTCTTGTTTTTATTTACTATTCCTACATATTTATCTGTTGCCCCATTTATTGCCTTCTTTAGTTTAGCCCATTGCAATTCCACTTCCTTCATCTCCTTCCACTCCGTCATCTCCTCCTTTAAGTACTCTGCCATTTTATTGAAGTCAGTGTATTTGAAGTTTAGGACTTTGAGCTTGCTATGATTGGCCTGTACCATGGCTTTTATCTCAAACCACACCGTGTGATGGTCGCTGTTGCTCACAGGGGCACTCACGCAGACATTCGACACACTATCACTGTTGGTGAGCACTACATCCAGCGTTGAGCTTTCCCTGGTTGGTTCCATCACCATTTGTCTAAATAATGCATCTTGGAGAGCATCCACAATCTTTTTGCTTCTTTCCAGATGTGCAGAAGGAGTAATCCAATCCACATCAGGTAGATTAAAGTCACCCAATATGATTGCTTCCCCCTTTGCTGCTATCTTGGCAATATCTTTAATCAATTCGTTATCTCTCTCTTCAATTTGAGTCGGAGGTCTGTAGACTACAGCAATATGGATGACAGTGCCATCTCCTCTTTCCAACACAATCCAGAGCGCTTCTTCTTTTCCCCATGTTCCCTGCATTTCAGTAGCTTTAATATTCCAACGCCATAGAAATTTAAAAGAAACCCTAAGTCCAGCGATATTAAGAACACCGAGGCAAAGCTTTGAATCTGAAGTCTTGGGTCATCATAAATGTGGGACCTGCACCATCTGTGAAATAACGTTGGAAATGAATTATTTTTCACACAAAGGGAAAATTTACAAATTATGACAACACACCACATGTGATTCCACATTCGTAGTGTACACGATCATCTGTCCATGTCCTTTGATCTACATAGGAAAAACTATTTGAGCATTTCATGTTAGAATGAAAGAACACAAAAGTCGATTGAACTGTAAACATCTACAAGCTCCTATAGTATCGCACTGTATTGAAAAAAATCATTCATTTACAACACTACGCTGTTTTTGTATCGACCAGGTTCTCCAGGGAGTAGGGGGTAAATCTCGTGCACAAACACTATTGAGACGTGAACAAGAATGGATATTCCGTCTAGGTACTCTATATCCAACAGGTCTAAACATTGCCATTGAATGGGGAGTATGTTAAAGAGTTTTACTTCACGTGGCAGCGTCCAAAGATTTAAAAAGAAGAGTTATCTCTAACCTGCATGCGCGGCGTTTTTTGGATGTATGAGTGAGCATGGAAGCAGCCGTGAGTACTTCTCTGGACACATTGACCAACTTTTCCTTAATTTTGTGATATCTGATATATCAAGATAAATGTTTTCATCTTTCTTAGGTAGTCCCCTGAAGAAACGCTAATAGTGAAACGCTGTGGCGCCTTGTTAATGCGTTGGGAATTCAGAGAAAAATTGAGGCACCGCTGAAGATGCTTTCAGATAAGACTCTGGCTTGCCAAGGAGTATAAGGCACTTTACAACGATATACTTAGTCATAAAGTAAAGTATTGGGAAAGTCTGATAAGTGCAAAGCGATTGATATAAGTTGTGAATGAGGGATCAAATGTGGTCTGAAGGATCAAACGTGGAGGAAGGTCGTTAGCAACCACGACATGAAAATCCCCATTGTATGAATAAAATGATAACAGCAAGCTGAGACAAAAAGATACTGCTCTAGTTGCAGTGCAATTTTATCGATAATATAAAAATATAAAAAATAAAAAAACACAAGAATAAGTTATATAAAAAAATCAGCGATACAACAGATCATTGATGTATTGAAGGCAGTTTACTGCACCATGACAGTTAATGCAGTATATAGCCAGTTTCGATTCTGAGATCTGATCGCTTTAAAAATATCGCTTTTATATTATACACTAAATAGTTGGTCTCTGGTAAATGAGTAGAGCTTGTTACATTATTCGTAGCTATACAGCACTGAGCTCTGGAAAGTGACAACCACATAATTGACATTTAATATTCCTTTTGACATACAAGGCTACTCCACCTCCTTTTCCATTTTCTCTGTCTCTTCTGAATAGATTATAGCCAGCTATGGCTATATCCCAATCGTGCAATTCATTAACCCATGTTTCTGTAATGGCCACAATGTCCAACTTTGTTGGCTAAGTTTCGAGCATTTGTGCTCATTGCTTTCCAGCATTTTCCTGGCTTGTGTGTATTTTGCATTGATTTTGTTCTGCCTACTTCTTCCCACATGCTTTTGATGTGTGGTTTAAAAGTGTGGCTGTTTCTGATGGTGTTCTGCTTTTGCTGGGGTGGCATGCAGATGTTGACCTTCCACATCTGTCACCCCCTTTTCCTAGTTTAAATGCATATCCACATACTGCCTGAATTTTTCACTTAGGATTCTTTTCCCTGCGACAGAGAGATGTAGTCCATCGGCACAGTATAGTCTCTTGTTGGTCCATCTGTTGTCCCAGTTGCCAATAAATCTGAATCCTTCTTGTTTGCACCAGCTCTGGAGCCATGTATTAAAGCTGTTAATGTGATGCAGCCTTTTTGTCCCCTTACCAAGAACAGGTAGAACTTCTGAGAATGCAACAGTGTTAACAACGCGCTTGAGTTTCTCTCCCAGAGATTGGAAGTCCTTTTGGGCTGTGGAGGCACTGTTCCTAGCCAGGTCGTTTGTGCCTAAGTGGATAATAACATCAAGTTTGGAGTGTTCACTTTTTGCGCTTAGTAATTCAACAACTTGGTTTGTATTCCTGCTGGCTGAAGAGCCTGGTAGGCACATGACTATCTTCTCTCCTTTGAACTGTGTTCCCAAGTTAGTGCCTCTGATGATGGAATCTCCAAGCAGTAGTAGTTTTCTGTTTGGTGAGGTTTTCTTCATATTTGGTGCTTTAGCAGGGGTTTGGGCATTGTCTGACTCATTTAAGGGCTCTTCAGTTTCTTTGGATTGGGCATCCTCATTAGCCAAGGCAGAGAAGGCATTATGCAGGGATATCTCTTGATGTACAGGATGTCTCTGTGTTACAGGTCGCAATCTACCAGAACCCACTGTGATCCATTTGTTCCTAGGGTATTTGATTCTTTGTGGGAGCGGTGGTGGACTTTGTTCAGTTTGTATCCTAGAAGAGGTGCGCTTCATTGCAGCCAGTTCCTCCCTAAGTAGAGACACCTCTTTATGCATGGCAGCTAGGTCTTTCCTTAATAGAGTCAGTTCTTCATGCATGGCAGCTGACTTTAGGCATATAGGACAAGCTCTTAGGCTCGAAATGATTCGTCTTTGAATGAAAGTACAGCAGTTATTGCACTGAATACAAGACATGTTATTTATGCAGTCCCAGAAGAGGAAGAAGAAGAAAGATGAAGAAGATGTGGCTTTTAACCCAGGTTAGGAACGATAGATGGCACGTATGTGACCACTATATAGGTAATGTAGCCCCTGGGGTAGGGGGGGCGAGGGGTAGGGTGGGCGGGAACCTAAGTGTCCCTGGCCAGTAGGCTGTTCCTGAACTGTGGGCACACACAGTGGAGTAGGTAAGGCAACCCACCACTAAGGACAAAGAGACACGTGCAGCACAGGAAATGGAGGTCCACAATACTAACTCAGCATGGGGGAGGGGTAGTCCCTCAGGGAAGGTAAGAGAAAGTTTAAAACTTAAACCTCTACAGCAATGGAGTGGGTAAGGGAACCAAATACTAAGGACAGATAGATAGCTATGTGGAGACAAACAGATTCACAGTTATTTGGAAACAAGGACTCACAGTTATGCAACAAACTCAGTAAAAATCACCTTTTGGGAGAGCTCTGGAAGCACTCCTCTTCTTAAAGAGCAGAAAGGCAATCTGAGCTAAGCCCACGTGCAGCACAGGAAACAGAGGTCCACAACACTAACTCAGCAGGGGGGAGGGGTAGTCCCTCAGGGAAGGTAAGACAAAGTTTAAAACTTAAACCTCTACAGCAATGGAGTGGGTAAGGGAACCCAATACTAAGGACAGATAGATAGCTATGTGGAGACAAACAGATTCACAGTTATTTGGAAACAAGGACTCACAGTTATGCAGCAAACTCAGTAAAAATCACCTTTTGGGAGAGCTCTGGAAGCACTCCTCTTCTTAAAGAGCAGAAAGGCAATCACACCAAGGTCCTTCTCCTGGTCCGTGCACAACAATCTCTCTCTCCCTATCGCGTACATTTCACCTGGATTTCTGCTTCCCAGTTGCATGACACTGCACTTCTTCACATTAAATCTTAACTGCCAAGCATTAGACCATTCTTCCAGCTTTTGTAGATCTTTCCTCATGTTATCCACCCCCTCAAGGGAGTCCACTGTGTTGCAAATTTTCGTGTCATCTGCAAAAAGACAGATTTTTCCATTCAGTCCTTCAGCAATATCACTCACAAATACATTGAACAGTGTTGGGCCCAGGACTGAACCCTGGGGCACCCTGCTAATCACCCTCCTTTTATCTGAGTGAGCTCCATTTACCATCACCTTCTGTCGTCTGTCAGTCAACCAATTTCTGATCCATTAATAGTGTGTTTTATGTTTTATTATTTTATGATATGTTTAAGCATTCTATAATATGGATTTGTATGTCAGTTGTAATGTAGTTAGATTTGTAAATAAATAATGTTCAGTTTTTTGGGTAACAGATGGGCTAAGTGATCTAGGTAGCTCCCTCCCCCCCCAACCCCCACAGACAAATATAATTGCGGTCAACATTATCGGCATTTGCAGTTCAACCCCTTAATGTCCAATATCTCCTAAAAAAGTGGCCAATGAAGTGGTTTTGGACTATATATGCTCACATATTTGACACATAAAAGAATCAAATAAAATAAGGCCATTTAAAAAAGGAAATAGTACACATAGTATAAAAACTGGGACAATGCCAGGGCATGATTATTCAATGTAAAGACCGCCAATTTAAAAATATGCAGGTATGAAAACTCTTTAGGTCGTATATCAAATCTTGTCAGAGCCATCGTCAAAGGGAGGGAGAAAACATTTCTATCCCACAAATAGTGGTTTCTCCTTTTTAATCATTTTTATTAAATATAGAATGTGACTTATCTTACAGTATGTAGACGTGCTCGAAGAGGAAGAAAGGAAGGAATTCACTCACAATGTGAGCCACGTTTGGGCCGCTAAATAGGCCCTGCTTCAGGTGCTGTTGAATTAAAAAACCGCTAGCTTTAAAAGTTCGTGCACTTATTCCAGGCTTTACCAGTTCTGGTTCCAGATAGAGTGTTAAAGAGCATTCAGTGGAAAATGGAGTAGTTTATATGGAAGGGTAAGCCCTTGAGAGTAGCTCGGAATGTTGCAGCAACAAAGAAGTGTTGGGGGGATGTGGTTACCGGATTTTGGGAACTATTATGTGGCAGCCCAGTTGCACGGTGTCTACACATAGTTGCGGGAATGGGAGAAGCAGTGGGTGAGGATGGAATGGCAGGAATTGAAAGAGTTGGAGCCTGAAGAAGGGATTTAGGGGAAGTGACAAGCTAGAAGGGTGGAGCACCCGTTGGTGCGGCACATGCTGAGCATCTGGGCGGGCCAAAACAAGCTCTTAATGGCGTGGAAGACTTACTCTTCTCTGTGGCGGCTGTGGGATTGTTGCCTAGAAGGGACCGGACCCCTTAGGCAATTTTTGGAGGAGTGGGAGTGGAACAGCCTGGAGGGGGTATCCCTTTATCAAGAGAGGGCACTTGTGACTTATGAAGGCCTACGAGATATGTACTCTCTGGGCAATCAAGGGTTCTATGGGTACTTGCAAATTCGACACTTCCTGTTGCATAGGCTTCGAGGCCCTTTGTCTGGGGCTCCTAAGGAAGAAAGGGATCATATCCAATATATATCAGGAACTGAAGGCAGTAGGGGGAGAGAAAGGGGGGTTATTGTGGAAACAGGACCTGGGGATAAGGTGGGATTGGGCGGAGTAAAAGAAAATATTTCAGACGATAGGGAAGCTGTTGTTCTCTTTAAACTTGGTAGGGAATGCATACAAAGTGTTTTATTAGTGGTTTCTAACGCTGGTGCGATGGCAGAAAATGGATATCCTTCGTTCCCCCCTCTGTTGGAGGGAGGATGAGGCTGGGGGATTATTTTCATATGTGGTGGTCCTGTCCAATGGTGCAGAGTTACTGGGAAAAGATAATTGGGCAGATAGAATGAATACTGGGGAGGATCCTTACAAGGATCCTTACAATCCTTACAAGATTCAACATCTACATGCAGCCCATCTGCAACATCTCCCGCTCATTCGAAATATCATGTCTCATCTACGCGGATGATGTGCTCCTATTCACTCAATCAATGTGCTCCTATTCACTCAATCAATGTGTTAAAACCTGACTACACTACATTAATCACCTGCTTCAATGCAATTTCAGACTGGCTACTCACACAAAATCTCCAAATTAATTAAAAAAAAACAGAAGTCTTGATCGTCACAAGGAACAAAGACTTCTCTCCTCCACCAACTCTAAGAACAAGAGATGCCGATCTACCACTCAAAACCACAATACGTTACCTAGGTGTTATACTTGACCAGTGACTAGAGTTCAAAGAACATATAAAAAATACAGTAAAAGCCATCTACCACAAGATCAGGACACTCCGACATCTCAGACCTATGCTTGAACCATACGACTTCCGCACAACCTTCCAAGCATTAGTCACTCCACACTTCGACTACGCAAATATTGTACTACACGGCCTACCCAAGAGCACGCTGAATCCACTACAATTGGCCATGAATACAGCGGCCAGGGTTCTACATGGAGCCTCAAGGAGTCAACATATTACTCCCATCCTATTCGAACTTCACTGGCTCCCGATATCATATTGAATTTTATAGAAAGCCCTCCTTTTGACCTTCAAAGCATTCCACCAAATCTCACCATCCTCGTTATCTGGCCTCCTTCATCACTCACAGAACACCAGATCTAGACGATCTGTAACAGAGAACACGCTAATGGTCCCAAAAGGCCTAGCAAAACTCACCCAGACAACCACCATAAGAGCATTCTCATCCTTAGCCCCCAGATACTGGAACATGCTACCACCTAACATCAGATCACAAAAAGACCTGTCTCAGTTCAGAAAATCTCTAAAAACACACCTCTTCTTACAACACTTCTCACAAGGCACTGGCTCCCCACCCCCTCCCCCTCCAACACAAACCAACGATCATGGTTAGTCAAGTAAGTTCCCTAAGCTTCATTACCCGCCCCAGATCAAAACCTCATAGATCCCCATTCTTTAGAGTTCAAAACATTTGATAATTTATTGTAAATAGTTGTGATTATCTGTTATTTATTTTAACCCCAGTTATCCATGTTTCATTCCGTTATCTGTAAACTAGACATATGTTTTATGCTTAAGTACAAAGTTGTTAAAATGTAAACCGCGCTGATGACGAATAGTGCAGTATATAAAAGCTGTTAAATAAATAAATAAAAGCGACCCAGTGGTATACCTTTTGCATGTGCCAGAGCCAAACTGCCTGGTTCACTAACGTGGGTAATGGCGACACTTGGTGGTCATAGCGAGGTGTGAGATAGCCTGGCACTGGGCATTGCCGAGAAGGGTGATAGGGTATGAAAGGTGACTAGGCAAACTGTATAGCATGCACCAGCTGACAGCGTTGTGAAGGGGGAGAGTGACACAGATGGAAGGCCAATGGCGGGTGGAGTGGGAGTGGCTATGAGAATGGAGCAGGGGGAGAAGTTGGGTGGTGGAAAGGGAAGGGTAGAGGGATGGGGAGAGCATGGGGAGAGGAAGGAGGATGGGGATAGCTCATTGGTTATTTTTACCTTGTTCTTACTTTGCTTTCTTCAGTTTGGTCATTGGGTTATAAATTTACTTCTTTTCTATTTATTTTCTTCAGTTGTAAAAACTTGAGAAGATTTGTATGAATCAGTGTTGTATTAGATATCTGTTTATTGGTTGTCACAAGAATAAAACATTTATACAGTTAAAAAAAAGAAACTATATCTAGTCAGTATCAAACAATCACAGCCCCCCTTTCTTAAGGACTCCTGCATTAGCCTCCATCCACTCTGAAGAATTCAGGTTGCGAATCTTCACCTTTCTGGCCCTATGCATTGGAATCAGCTTCCTGGCTATATATGTACAGATATCAAAACCAAAAGCCCTTGTCAGGAATAAACCAAGCAATCAACATAAAAAAACCTGATCAGAAATGAAAAAGTTTAGTTTTGTCGGAGCAGCCGTAACAAAAGCAGACAGAAGGAAAAACCGTCCTCTCACTGTGGCGGCTCCTTTTAATACTTTTTAAAGTGAGCAAAAAATTTAGCATTTAAATTTCATTTTTCTGAACTTCTGAAACAAAAGGAATCCACTTGTAACAATGTGTCATGTTTTGGGTCCCCACCTTGACGACCCTGCTTCATGTTAAAGAACTCGCATAGTCACCAAGCTTCAATTAAACGAAGAGAAACCCTTCAGCATTTTTTAAGAGCTGGCGTCTGACGTTGATGCTGACGCGAAGAATTTTGATCAACCTATCAAATGCTCACAGTCACTCTCCCGCCAATCAGAAAGGGGAAACCCTATGACAAAGGGAACTCCCTAATCTGATTGGAACAAATTGCTGTCAACCCTGTCCCAGAAGATTCAATAGGACAAACGTAGTCACAAAATGCTATGCCACGCCAGCATTGCATTAAGACCCGATGGAGAAACCGTGCTCAATTTATAAATCCAGCGTTGTTCTAACTTTTGCAACTTAAAGGTCCGTTTACCTCCTCTTGGATCCAATGGTGCATGATCTAATATGCGCCAACGCAGATGTTCAAAGTTGTGAGTATGCTGAAGACCATGCTCCACTAACGGAGCAGTGAGCGTTTTTGTATTTAAACGGGAAAAATGTTCGGCCAAACGTATCTTTATTTTATTTATTTTATTTATTTAACAATCTTTTATATACCGCAACCTTCCAGTGATCAGGTGTGGTTTACATATAACAGTCAAGGAAACAGGATAACATTTCTGTTTTTACATTACACATTACATGAATTATGTACATTTTAACTTTAACAATTAAACTTTGGAGAACGATGTACAATCAACTATGTACAATCAGCGAAAGTGAGTTCAACGAGGAAGGTAGCGATTTATAAACATCGTAGGCAGTGTTAAAGGTCGTAATATCGTGGGACAATGTGGCATTAGGCTCAATGTGTTAGGTATTATCCCTTTTCGTTGTGTATTATCTTTACAGCTCAGGTTGTAGCTTTGGTAGATGGGTGGGTTTTGATATATGTAATACAATGTTTAGATTTTTGTATAAAAACTTTTTGATGGGCTTGTGATCCTGCGGCAATTTGGGGGTGAGTTTTTTGTGAGCAAAGTTCATAATGCTGCAGATATTACTGACGTCATCTGTGGAGACGTCGGGAACCTCCAATTGGATCGTGGTATTGGGCCTTTAAATGTTAAGCTCTGCCCAGTACTCAGCATGCGCGGCATTTTTTCAAGGGCATTTTGAAAGGAATTCTGAGAAGTATTGAGTTTGCCCGACTGAGGAGGACAGAAAGACGTATGCAGCATCAGCTATGTTTGCGGTAGGTGTATTTTGTGTATAAGTACATTTTGGAGATAGGTGTAGGATTTGTGGATGGAGTAGTTTATTTATATAGGTATATATGGGTTTTATTTTATAGAACATTGTCAAGAAGTGAATGAGATCCCCTGATGAAACATCATTCGTGAAACGCAGTGGGTACTTGAGGAAGGCGTGGGGATTGAATGGAGCAATGGTGAAAGGCTGGCTGTGAATTGATCCACTAAGAAGCTAAGTGTTGAGAAATTCTTTGCTAAAAGTGGAACTGTTATTAGTGGCTCTGGAAGTTTCCATAGTGAACTTTAGGGTTGGCACCTTTTTGCTTCATTATCACTGGGCAATATACATTGAAGGTCATTGGTGCTATCTGGCACATCAGTTTGACATGATACAAGCCTATAACAGAGTGCCGAATAAGTCTGAGACCTTCTGTGTTATTAAATGTTCTTGAATGACCATAAGAAATAGATTGAAGAAGACTCTGTTCCATATTGATTATACTGAGCGTTTTCTTTGATAATTGTTATGGCATTTAATGTAAGACAGTGACCCAGCTGGCTGAAACTTTCTGCCTCTTTGTGCAACTTATATTGGAAGATTGCACCAGGGGGCATAAAAGAGAAAGCTGGCTCAGGATGCTACAACCCCTTGAGCTGGCCCTGCTGCAGCAGCAGCATGTGATTGCCATTTAACGTGCATTTGGGTGGCCAGTAGCTGGCATGTCCATGCATTAGCATTGACTGTGGCCAATTACTGCATGCTAAAATGTGCATTAACTGGGTTGCAGCATTTAGTAAAATGGTCTCTAAATAAAGTAAGTGTGTTTCAGATAAAAATTGATGAGGAAATATGTTTAAAAAAATTAGAGATGAATAGACATGCAAAAAATCCCTGGGGCTGTTTTACTAAAGTGCGCTAGGGTTTCTCCAGGAAGAAGCAGGAAGTCAGTTCTCACATATGGGTGATGTTGGCGCAGACGGAGTCCGTGCGGAGCATTTCCCCAGCTTTCAAAGAAAGCCTTTGGGAATGTAACCATGCATGTGTGGTCCCCTTCCCATCTAAGGGTGCCATCTTGCTCGTCTCCTTTTTTCCACAGAGCCCAATGGACGTGGTCCTAGTCTCTTCCGGAAAAAGTGTTCTTTTTTCCCTTCCAAATTCCTTGACTTCGGTCTCGTATCGCCCTCTGCCTCGAGCCAGCACTCCAGTGCCGCTCTTGGCCTCGTTGCGGATTTTTTCTGTTGACGTTCTCCTTGACTGCCATTTGCACCATTTTCATCCGGAGGTCCTCGACCCCAGCTGGGTGCTTTGCCACCATGTCTCCTGGTGGCTTTAAGAAGTGTGACCGATGTGGCCAGGCCATTTCAGTGTCCGTTATTCACAACTGCTGTCTCTGCTGCCTCTGCTGCCTGGGCCCGGACCACAACAGCTCTTCCTGCAATTGATGCCAGGCTATGATGCCTAAGACCTACCAGAAAAGGTCAGAGCTGCAGGGGAAATTGTTCCCCAAGCCAGACTCTGCTTCAGCGTCCCCTCTCCTAATCCGAAGGAGGCGTCCTCTCGAGAGGTCCGGGTGTCATTGGTGTCCCATGGTGCTGGCTCCTCCGGTAGGTTGCTGGACCCTCCAAAGAAGAAGAAGAAGAAGAAGGTGCGAGGACTCTGGTGACTCACTGCAGTGCCTGACTAAAGTCTCAAGACCTGAGCCCTTGGCCAGTGGTGACCACGCCAGGGCTCAAGAACTGATAGTCCTCCTCGAGGATGCACTCTCCGGAGTGCCGGCGCTGGACCCAAGGCCCTTGGTGTCCATGCGGAAGACTGCTGAGCCATCAGCTCTCAAGGCCCGTATGGCGGACATGGAGCAGAGTCTCTCCTCCATGCTAGCCCTGCAGCAGGTGTTGATATCTGGGCTCAGAGCATCATCCGCCCCGAGTCTGACCCCCCCATCCTCAGGGATGCCCCGGGACGTCGAGATAGGCACCAAGCGTCATTAGCCTCTGGTAAGTTCTCAGCCCCGGTCGAGGTCCTGGTTACGCTCTTCAGGGCTTCAGTCCTCCCCGGTGAGCCCATGGGGGTCCGAACCTTGGTCCTCGGGTGGTCCCCTGTTCCTTGGGGCTACTCCCGAGGCCAAATCCTTGACCTCCTTGGGATCTGATTGGGAGACCGAGGACAAGGCCTCCCCCAAAACCTCCCAGCACCGGGACATCCCTTCAGAGCCCTCACCTCTGCAGCCTCGACTCCACTTCCCACCTGAGGATGTGGCGTTCCATGATTTTGTTCGGGACATTGCCCGGGCTCTCTCAGTCCAGACAGAGTCTGAGGAGGACCTGTGCATCGAGGAGCTTGAAATACTTCAATATGAGTTTCCACCTAAAGAGACTCTCAAGGTCTCGATCCCGCCCATCCTCGAGCAGCTCCTGCTCCAGACCTGGGAAAATCCGGCCTCGGTGCTTGTTGTCAGTCTGTGCCTTGATGCCATTTACTGGGTCTGGAAGGGTCCAGGGTTCCATAAACCCCTACTCCTTCACAACTCGATGGTGGTGGAGTCTTCGATGCAATGTCTCAAGAGTCAGAAGACTTACTCTTCTGTGCCCCTGGGGAGGGAGGCCCTGGCCCTCGACACCCTCGGCCGCAAGTGCTACCAGGACGCCATGCTGGGGTGCCAGATCCAAGCCTACGAGCTCTATATGGGGATGTACCTGAAGACCCTAGTCCAGGAGCTCTTGGGGTTCTCAATGGGCCTTGTTGAGGAATCCCTCCAGTGGTTTCTGTCTCTGACCAGGGCCGTCCGGGACTGTTCCAAGTTTCTCTCCTGAGCGGCCTACAATGGATTCAAGGCCTCAGCCCTTGTGGCAGCCACGGGCATTGGTGCTGGTGCCTGGTGTGGCTGCAGACTTAGGAGTTGCAGCAGTGTGTACAGGAAAAGCTCCTGGATGTCCCCTGTAATGGGGAGAATCTTTTTGGGAAGCCAATGGCTGATAAGTCCGCCGAGATCGAGGCCAAGGTTGTTACCTGACAAAGGCTTTTCAAAAAGACCTCAGCCCTCCCCAAGAGGCCTTCGGGGAAAAAGGTGTTTTTCCTGAGGAAAAAGGGGTATCCCTTGACAGGCCATTACCAGCCCTACCAGGGGCAGCATCACCAACCCCCTCAGCCCAAGGGCCCGGGGTATGGGTCAAAGAAACCCAAGACCCAAAAACCTCAAGCACCAGACCTCTCTCAGCCAGGGGGTGGCTTTTGACTCGGTGGGCTGGGTCTCCTTTCCCCCAGGAGACCCACCTCAGCCCATAGGGGGTCGGCTGACCTCTTTTATGGACAGTTGGGCTGCCATCACCACAGACCAATGGGTCCTGCGGGTGGTGAGAGAGGGTTATTCTCTCCACTTACAGCAAAGCTCTCCAGATTGCTTTCCAGGGGAGCCACCCCAGCCCCTCCTTCACTTGACCCTGGCAAACTTGCTCAGGGACAGGTTGGTGGAACCTGTGCCCCACCTCCTCTGGGGCAGAGGCTTCTACTCAAGGTATTTCCTTGTACCCAAAAAGACAGGGGGGGGGGGGTTCTGGCCCTTCCTCGACCTGTGCAGCCTCAACCGGTTCCTGGTGAAGGAGAAGTTCAAGATGCTATTCCTTGGAACACTGCTGCCCTACCTCCACCAGGGAGACTGGCTCTGCTCCTCAAATCTCAAGAACGATTATGCCTACATCCTAATTCATCCCGCCCACAGGCGATACCTGAGGTCTGTGGTGGGGGGCCTGTTCTTTCAGTACAAAGTGCTTCCCTTTGGCCTCACCTCCTCCCAAAGGGTCTTCACGAAGTGCCTGGCAGTCCAAGGGGCCCACCTATTCCCCTATCTGAACAATTGACTCATCCAGAGCAGCACGGCTAGGGAGGTGGCTCGGGCCACAAGGCTGACCATTCACACCCAAATCCAGTATCTCTCCCGTTCAGAGCCTGGAATTCATCGGAGTCCAGCTGGACACCCTCCAGGCCAAAGCCTTCCTCTGGGCAGAGAGGGTCCACCGCCTCATGCGGTAGGCAGGAGAGGTGCAGGCCTGTGGGTTGTTCTTGACCCAGCGGCTCCTCCGCTTGTTGGGTCACATGGCTTCGATGATACATGTTACCCCCTGGCCTGCCTTCACATGCGGGCAGCCCAGTGGTGTCTCTGGTTCCAGTGGTTGCAAGCCACAGGCTGTCTGGGAGACAGAGTGCAGGTCACCCGACAGCTGGTGTCCTCCTTTGACTGGTGGCAGTCTCCATGCTACCTCCAGACGGGGATGCCGTTCCAGGCACCGGCGCCTCAGAAGGTCTTGAATGCAGATGCTTCTCTGGTGGGCTGGGGGTGCACTGCGAGGCCCAGTGCATCCAGAGCCACTGGTCCTCCGAGAATACTACATCTCAATAACTCCCTTGCCTCCGATCCTCGCCGCCTCTTTAATACTCTCAATTCTCTCCTCAAGGTGCCCCGCCCCTGGTCCCACTCTCCCTTTCTGCCCAAACCCTAGCCGACTACTTCCATGACAAAATTCACAAGGTTACCCTCCAATTCCCCACTTCCTCATCTACCTCTCCCCCTCCTCAATTCTCCCCTCCCATCCATACTTCCCCTGCTACCCTCTCCTCCTTCTCTGTGATCTCCGAGAGGAAACCGCACTCCTTCTTTCCTCCTCCAAACCCACCACCTCTTCCACTGGCCCTATCCCCACCCATCTCCTACATCCCATCTCCCCCACCATTGTCCCCCCCCCCATCTCTCACATTCTAAATGTTTCACTATCCACTGCAACTGTCCCCATAGACTTCAAACATGCCATTGTCACACCTCTCCTCAAGAAACCCTCTCTTGATCCCACCTGTCCTTCTAACTATCGACCCATCTCCCTCCTTCCCTTCATATCTAAACTACTAGAATGGGCAGTCCATCGCAGCTGCCTCAACTTCCTCACCTCCCAGGCCCTCCTGGACCCACTACAATCTGGCTTCCATCCCCTACACTCCACTGAAACGGCTCTTACAAAAGTCTCCAAAGACTTGTTCCTGGCTAAATCTAAGGGCCTTTACTCAGTCCTCATCCTTCTCGACCTCTCCACTGCCTTTGACACTGTTGACCACAATCTTCTCCTCACCATCCTCTCCTCGCTTGGTTTCAAGGGCTCCGTACTATCCTGGTTCTCCTCCTACCTCTCCCATCGCTCCTTTAGTGTGTGCTTTGGTGGATCCTCCTCTTCTCCCACCCCACTCCATGTTGATCTACCCCAAGGATCCATCTTGGACCCCCTCCTTTTCTCTCTCTATACCCAATCCCTTGGCGCACTTATCTCCTCCCATGGCTTTCAGTACCATCTCTATGCCGACGTCTCCCAAATCTACCTCTCTACACCTAAAATCTCTCCAGCAATCCAGACCAGGATCTCTGCCTGCCGTTCTGACATCGCTGCCTGGATGTCTCACCGCTGCTTGAACCTGAACATGGTCAAGACTGAGCTCCTTGTCTTTCCCCCCAACTCCTCCCCTCCTATTCCCCCCCTTCTCAGTCTCCATGGATGGTTTTACGATCCTTCCTGTTCCCTCAACCCGCAACCTGGGAGTTGTCTTTGACTCCTCTCTCTCCTTCTCCACACATATCCAGCACGTAGCTAAGACCTGCCGCTTCTTTCTCTACAACATTAGCAAGATCCGCCCCTTCCTTTCTGAACACACTACCAAAACCCTTATCCACTCCTTAATCTCCTCTCACCTCAACTACTGCAACCTACTCCTTGATGGCCTTCCCGCTAGCCATCTCCTTCCCCTTCAATCTATACAAAATCATGCTGCTCGACTAATCTTCCATCAACCTCGCCATACCCACATTACTCCTCTTCTCAAGTCACTTCACTGGCTCCCTGTCCAATTTTGCATCCAGTTCAAACTTCTCCTGCTGACCTATAAATGCATTCACTCTGCAGCCTTCAATACCTCTCATCTCTTATCTCTCCTTACACCCCCTCTCGGGAACTTCGTTCTGCTAACAAATCACTTCTATCTAGGCCTTTCACTCGCACCACTAACTCCAGACTTCGCTCTTTTCACCTTGCTGCACCTTACGCCTGGAACAGCTTACCTGTGTCTGTGCGCCAGGCACCCTCCCTAGTCCTCTTCAAATCCAGATTGAAGACCCACCTCTTCACTGTCGCTTTCAGATCCTGACTTATTTCTCTTATCTCAACCTGACTCCCGTCAATTTTCATGACCAAATTGTAAAGACCATACTGTGCTTTGCACTGAATTGACTATTGCTCTGTATTGTCTCAACTAGATTGTAAGCTCTGACGAGCATGACCCTGACGAGTAGGGACTGTCTCTTGTATGTATACCTGTACAGCGCTGCGTGCGTGGTGCTATATAACTGCTAAATAGTAGTAGTAATAGTAGAGTCTCTTCTGCAGATCAACCTCCTCAAGCTCCGAGCTATCTTTCAGGCCCTGCAGGCATTCTGCTACCTTCTCTAGGATCTCCAGGTCCTCGTGCAGACTGACAACCAGGTGGTCATGTTCTATGTGAACAAGCAGGGCAGAACAGCCTCCTACTCCCTATGCCAGGAAGCCATGGCCCTCCACTCCTTTGCGGTGAAGAACCACATAACCTTGCAAGCGGTGTACCTACCAGGCCACGACAACTTCCTGGCGGACAAGTTCATCAGGATTCTTTGGCACTGGGGCAGGCCCTGACTGGTCTGTTTGCCTTGCCGGACAATTCACAGCTCCCACAGTTCTGCTCCCCTCAACCACATCCCAGGAGGATGGCAGCAGATGCGTGTCTGATCTCATGGTCATGGGGCCTGCTTTACACATTCCCACCGACCTCCCAGAAACCCAGGTGCCTTTTCAAGATTCAGAGCGAGCATGCCTCGGTGATCCTGGTGGCCCCACGGTGGCCCAGGCAACCTTGGTTTCCCCTGCTGCTCTTTGTCTGTGACAGCCCTGCTACCCCTGGATCAGGCCCCGGGTCTCCTCTCATAGGAGGGGGGCTTCTTCCTGCACCCCGTCCTGGGGTCCCTATCATTGACAGCATGGCGGCTGAAAGGATAACCTTGGTCCCTTTCCGCCTCCCGAGGGAAGTTGAGGAGGTCCTCCTGGCCTCCGGGAAACCCTCCACTAGGAGGGCTTACACATTCAAGTGGTGAAGGTTCTCCATCTGGTGCGCAGACAGGAAGGTGAACCCCATTTTCCTGCCAGGTGCACCTTGTCTTGCAGTACCTTTTGCACCTCTCGCACTCAGGCTTATCCAATTCGGTCAGGGTACATCACAGCGTCATAGCTGCAAACCACCACTCTGTAGAGGGGAAGCCCCTCTCGACCCAGCCCCTGGTCTCCCAATTCCTCAAGGGCCATCTGTTGTCCCAGACCCCCCTCTGGCCACCGGCACCAGAGTAGGACCTCAACATGGTGCAGTCCTAGCTCACTAGACCGCCATTTGAGCCCTTGGACACCTGCACCCTCAGATAACTCTCCTGGAAGGTTGCTTTTCTGGTGGCCGTAACTTCTGCACACAGTGTAAGTGAGCTGCAGGCCATGGTGGCAGACCCTCCATATATCAAGTTCTACATGAACAGGGTGGTCCTATGTACGCACTCCAAGTTCCTTCCTAAGGTAGTGTCCACTTTCCACCTCAACTAGGAGGTAGTCCTCTCTACTTTTTTCCCAGGACCTCACACTGGCAAGGCGAAGTCTGTCGTGCATACCTTGGATTACAAGAGGGCCCTGTTCTACTTGGATAAGACCAGGAGCCACCGAAAAGCACCCCAACTCTTCATGTCTCACAACCCCAGTAAGCTGGGGCAACCGGTCACCAAGAGGACTCTGTCCACTTGGGTGGCGGACTGTATTGCCTTCACATATGAGCGGGCTGGCCTTTCCTTCGAGCACTGGATAACTGCTCATTGAGTTAGGGCTATGACCACATTGGTGGCCAACCTGCGCACAGTTCCAGTGATGGACATATGCAAGGCCACCATATGGTCATCAGTGCATACCTTTGCCAAGCATTACTGCCTAGAGAATGAGTCCCGCGGGGACAGTGCCTTCGCCAGGCGGTAATCCATAACATATTCAGGGTGTAGGTAACTCCTGCCCTCTAGCCAGTTGATGTTCAGGTTACCGGACTAGATTTCTGTGGGATGCTGGGCGTTGCAGGGTCTCTGGGTGGGGACTGGTCTTCTGAAACTGGCGGCCTTCCCTGAGGTCACTGTTCATGCTGTCGTGGTTCGGGTCCCAGCGGCCTGGAGCTAGGGAGTCCCATATGTGAGGAATGACTTCTTGCTTGTTCCCGGCACTGACGTTAGGCTCACCGGTCTGTAGTTTCCTGGATCACCTCTGGAACCCTTTTTAAAAATTGGCGTTACGTTCACCATCCTCCAATCTTCAAGTATTACAGATGATTTTAATGATTTTACTAATAGCAGGTCTGCAATCTCATATTTCAGTTCTTTCAACACCCTTGGATGTATATCATCTGGTCCAGGTGACTTGCTACTCTTCAGTTTATCAAATAGTTGTAATACATCTTCCCGATGTATTGATATTTCCTTCAATTCTTCTGTACCTTTAAATACCACTTCAGTCATGGGTAACATCTCTACATCTTCCTCAGTAAAGACGGAAGCAAAGAATTCATTCAGTCTCTCTGCTATCGCCTTGTCGCCTCTTAGTGCCCCTTTAACCCCTCTATCATCTAATGAACCAACTGACTCTCTCACAGGGTTTTTGCTACAAATGTACTTGAAAAAGTTTTTATTACACGTTTTTGCTTCCGCAGCAAGCTTCTTCTCAAATTCTCCCTTTGCCTGCCTTATCAATGCCTTGCATTTAACTTGCCAGTGCTTGTGCTGTTTCCAGTTTTCATCGTTTGGCTCTTTTATCCATTTCCTGAAAGATGCTTTTTTGGCCGCAACAGCCTCTCTGACCTCACCTTTAAACCATGCTGGCAGTTTTTTGTACTTCCTTCCACTTTTCTTAAAGCGTGTAATACAGCTGGTCTGGGCTTCCAAGATATTTATTTATTTATTTTATTTGTGTGCTTTTCTATACCGCCCCTTCCAGAGATCAGGGGCGGTTTACAGAGAACAAGTTAAAACCATTGAACATTGAATTACATAGAACATTTTGGCACAAAAAATAACTATGATACATGGAACATGTTGAACTATTTAGCAATTTAACTATTTACAGAGAAATGCTCGAGGCCGCGGGCCGGGTCCCGCGGCCGTCAGTAACCTGGGCCCGGGCCCGGCCTCGGCCTCCAGCGTGCTGTTTGGTGGGGGGGGGGGGAGGGTTGAGACGAGACGGCCGAGCGCGGCTTTTGAAATCGCCCCGTCACGCCTTGGGGGCGATTTCATTGGCCGGCGGCGGCGGGGGGGGGGCAGCGCTGTGTCGGCGAGGAGCCGCGTGGCTGTCTCCGTCTGGCCGCGGCTCCTCGGGAAACCGGTCGCGTTCCCGCCCACCCGCCCCCCTTTTTGGATGGTGTGGTGAGGGTGTCACAGCTGGTGGGGGTGGGGGTACAGAGCCTGCGCTCGCAGGAGCGGCGCGGGCTTGACCTGGTTATTGAGCAGTGGGGGCGAAGTGCTCCTTGGGGTGGGGCGAGACAGCCCAGTTGGGGGTCTCGACCCGGTAGCGGGGGGGTGGCAGCCGGCCTTTGCTACTAGGATGGCGAGGCAGGCGGCGGGGTTTGGGGGGAGGAGGATGCTCCGCCTTGCTACTAAGATGGCGGGTGGGGGGGCATCCTCCGGTAAAGGGGTGCGGGGGCTGGGTTATGTTAATTGTTATTCAGGCCCTTTGGGCGGTTTACAGGTTGTAAATAAAGCTGCGACCAAAATGTTTGTACCAAATACAGTTGTTTGTGATTTGTTGGGGGGGGGGGGCAGGTTACTGGAGGGGTTGTGGTAATGATGTGGACGGAGGCGAGGAGGGCTTCCGGGTTACCAGAGTTACTAATTTACAACAGTTGTTTACTATTTACAGAGAGCTATTTAAAAGCAGCATTGATGAGTTGATTATCATATAGTAAGACAATGTACACTCTTATCAATGAAGATATGGAATGGGGCGTGATACTTTGAATTAGGTAGGATAAACTTGTGTCAGTTGCGTCGTGTATTCTTGTGTTATATGATCAAGTGTGGGCTGTAAGCTGTAGTAGTGTTGGGTGAAGAGATATGTTTTAAGCTCCTTCCTGAAAAAACAAAGGTCTTTAATCTCTCTTAAGTTAAGAGGTAGCTTGTTCCATTGCTTTGGTGCATAATAAGAGAAGGCAATATTGATTGTTATTTGCTTCAGGTTTCTCACAGAGTTAGGAATTTGAAGCATGTTGAGGTTTGCTCTTCTTCTTCTTCTGTTTTCTAAGGGGATATGAATTAATGTTCAAAGATGTGAGAGGGCTAGGTTATTAATGAGTTTAAAAACGGTGACTAGGGTTTTATATTGAATCCTACTGGCTATCAGTAGCCAATGGAGAGCGTATAAAATTGGGGAGATGTGGTCAGAAAGTTTGGCTCTAAAAATGATCCGAGCCGTGACGTTCTGGGCTCTTTGTAGGATGTGTAAGTTCTTCTTAGATGTACCTTGCAGTAATCCATTACAGAAATCTAAATGTGGCATTATAAGAGCCTGGACAACTGTTCTGAAATCATTAATGTCAATGAGGGGTCTAAGTTGCTGGATGGTTCTGAGTTTAAAGAATATTGTTTTAGCGGTCTGCTTCATGTGATGTGACATGCTTAGTGTTTTGTTTAGGGTAACTCCTAGATATTTCATTCCGATTTGACTGGAAGGGTGATGTCTATCAGGTTAATGACAGATGGAGGGGTGAAGTTAGAGTTTCGGCATACAAAAAGAGCTTCAGTCTTTTTGATGTTTATATCCATATGAATTGAGCGGAGCCACTGTGCTGCTTCAGATGGACAAGTAGCGATTTTGTCATAATTAGGGTTATCTATGTCACAGGGGGCAAACAACACAAGAACATAAGATATGCCATACTGGGTCAGACCAAGGTCCATCAAGCCCAGTATCCTGTTTCCAACAGTGGCCAATCTAGGTCATACATACTGTCAGACGGCTGCCTGCGTGAGAATCTTCACAGTCTTGGCAAGTGCATATTTCTATATGATTTGCAAGGTATTGTGGGCAATGTAGTTCATTCACACCAGACACAGCTGCTGACAATAATTTAGTTGTGCTCTTGGGTAAAGCCAATAAGATTTTTATTTATGGGGTTATTTCTCCCAACACAGATATGCAGCAGAACAAAAAGAAGCGCCAGCCGGCGCGTGGCCTCTTCGGCAGCTCAGCACTCCGGCCCTCCAGCTGCTCTCCCGGCGAGGATCGAGCGGGCCGGAGCACCAAGCCACCCCCACCAGGCCGTTCTGCCCAATCCGGGCAGCAGGAGCAGCAGAACAAAAAGAAGCACCAGCCGGCGTGCCCGCGCCTTGCGGGCCCGCGCCTGAGGGCCGCGCAAGAGGGCCCTTTGGCACGGCCCTTAGGCAAAGGCCAGCAAAGATCTACAACACAGCAGATCAACATTGAAGAAAACTCACGTCACATCCAGCATCCGACACAGAGTATAGCTGAGCTCCTCTAGGGTTGAGCTTGCATACTACAACTGCACTGCATCTCCTCAACCGCAAGTATACCTCCTACAACCATCTAAACAGCCTCCCCACACTAAAAACAAAAACTGAACTTTGTATCTAAATAATTTTAAATCCATTGCATCAGGATAAGAAACAAGGCCAGCAAATAACTCACTGCACCTTAAACGATATACTGTCGCCAGTAGCCTACATTTAGATTGTTGTTAACCAGAGACCATTGTACTGTTACCTATACTCTATTGTTACTGTTGCCAGTATTATATACCAAGAAATACCTCATGGTAACCAGCCACACTACTATATCCAATGCTAACAAAAGTATCAAACAGGCCTCTTCCTACTTGTCACTGTTTAGCTATTTACTTGCTATTGTTACCTATTCACTAGATATTGTTTAGTTTTGTAACACTGTACCAGTACCAGATCTAAACTGACACATACAACAAAAATGCTTCTAAAAGTGGCTTATATCTGCATCCTCCTAACAATCATAATTAACCTAACACTAAGTCTTAACATTAAAAACTACAAGACAATTCCAATCATACATACACCAAATCGGAACAACGTCCATATTGGTCATTATTCCCCACACAATCAGACCAAAATAAACTACCACAGACTCATCCAAATAAAACAAATTAATCTACAACATACCAAACAGCTTAACCACCATCACAAATCTACATCTTTATCATGCACCCTTATAAATGCCCGATCATTGAAAAATAAAATCCCTATAATTAATGATCTACTCGCTGACTCAAAACCAGATATTCTATGCATAACAGAGACTTGGCTCACAGATACAGATACAGTTCTCCTAAATCAACTGCACAACTCAAACTATGATATCTCCTACTCACATAGAACCAACAAAAAAGGAGGTGGTGTATTGATTATGACAAATAAAAACCTAAAAGCCAAAAAAATACTAGCTAATTCAAACAACAACATGGACACGCTCATAATAAAAATAGATCACCTCAGAATCTGTTTAATTTATAGACCCCCCAACCAAAATGCTGATAGCCTCCAATCTTTAATTGAACTCCTCAACTTATCTTCAGAACAGAGTCCTCTAATTGTCCTAGGTGATTTCAACCTTCCCTCACTACCAACGAATGATTCTAACGTCTTTCTTGAAACAATTCAAGATCTCGACTACCATCAAGTAATACACATACCTACCCACACCAAGGGTGGTACCCTTGATCTAGTACTACTACCTAACTTATGCTTTAAACTGTTTAATCCAGACTCTATAGAATGCTCTCAAATACCGTGGTCTGATCATCACCTTATCAAACTAAATCTCAATTACAATACCATCGACACCATAAAACACAAAAGAAATGACCATACAATTAAATTTAAAAAATTTAACAAAACTGAATTTCCAGATGCCACAATCCCTCTCCTTGATCCTTCTCCAACAACCCTGGATGAAGCAGTCAAAAACTGGCATACTACCATAAACAATGCAGCCCAAATACATCAAACTAATAAAAAACCAACCCACTCAAAAACCAACGGCACACCATGGTTTAATAGCTCTTTAAAACAAATGAAAAGAGAGCTAAGAATACTAGAACATAAATGGCGCAAAACCAAATCCACTATTGAGAAAGAAATATATTACAACCACCTCAAAAACTATAAAGATGCCATAGATAACTCAAAGAAAAATTACTATGCTACAATCCTATCAAAATCATATAACAGACCAAGAGAAGTATTTTCCATAATTACCAACCTAACAACCAACCCTCAAGACTCTAACAAGGAAATCACTGACATCTCTGCACAAACTCTAGCCAATTATTATCAAAACAAATCAAAACACTCACCAATGACCTTAGATCCTATCTACAAACCTCTCCATATGCTAAATGAATGGCCAGAATTTTACCCTTTATCCAAAATATCATTAAAGAATATCATTATCAATCTTAACACCACAACATCCTATCTAGACCCTTGTCCAGTAACCTGGATAAAAAACACACTACCAACACTCCTTTCATTCATACTTCCTATGGTCAATTTATCACTACTCCAAGGTTACCTCCCACCCACCCTTAAACAAGTACAAATCAGACCAATCCTGAAGAATAATACACTTGACAAAACCTCCCCCAAAATCTTACCGACCTATCTCAAGTATACCTTTCTTAGCAAAAGTCATCGAAAAAACTGTACAAATACAAACACAAGAATTTCTTGACTCATCCTACCCGCTAGACGACCAACAATATGGATTTCGCCCCAAGCATGGAGTTGAAACACTCCTGACTGTTTTTACCGATACACTACTAAGAGGAATAGACAACCACAAAAAAGCTTTTATCCTCTTATTTATAGACATATCAGCCGCTTTCGATAGTGTTAACCATTCAATAATGCTTAACTACTTAAGACACATAGGAATATACTCTACAGTTCACAAATGGTTCACCTCTTATCTGAGCAATAGAACGCAAAATGTTAGAATAAGCAATCAAACTTCTGAATCATATAAATTTGAAACAGGATTACCACAGGGCTCAGCGCTTTCAGCTCTACTATTTAATATATACATAAAACCAGTTTGCAATATCTTTAAGAAATATGGTGTACTCTATCATCTATATGCAGATGATATTATGATGTACATCCCATTCACTATCCCTAACATACCGTTGCAACTCCTTTCGGATTGTTTTAATGAAATAACATTATGGCTAAATGCCCACAATCTCCTAATAAACCATTCAAAAACTGAAGTCCTAATAGTCACCAAAAACCAAGATTATACCCCACCAACACATATAACACTTCAAAACCAACAAATTAAAATAAAGAATGAAGTAAGATACTTAGGAGTCATTTTAGACAAACATCTCACTCTAGATACCCATATCAGAAACACCACAAAGAAAATTTACTACAAACTTAAAATACTTAAACAACTTAGACCTCTTGTTTACATACATGATTTTATCAGTATAATCCAAGCCACTATAATCCCCCACTTTGATTTTGCGAACCTTATATTATTAGGTACATCAAAACAAAACATCAAAAGACTGCAACTCGCACAAAACTCAGCAGCTAGGATTATAACAAAAACACACTCTCATCAACATATAACACCAATTCTAGCATCCCTTCACTGGCTTCCAATTCAAAACCGAATAACATATAAAACACTAATAACAGTATTTAAATCACTATTTGATTTGACACCAACTACTATAAGTAACTTAATTACCAAAGAACATCCAAAACCTACTCAAAGAAAAAATCAACTAAACAAACTTAAAACCCCCATAGATTTCATAAAAACAAATAAATCAACAAACAACAGAGCGTTCTCACATGCAGCCCCAACAGCCTGGAATTCCCTCCCTGTTGAACTAAGAATATTAACAGAGATTAATGAATTCCGAAAAAAACTGAAAACACACCTCTTTACAATGCACTACAACACCATAGAACAGCCATCAAAAGAATTAGACAAAGGCTAAACAGTTGTATCTACATCTCACGATAACAGAAAAGAAAACCTGCCCTATCCGCATCTGTACTACTCATAATGATTATATCCCACATAACTTGTATATGTATTTAATAATATAATGTTAATGTACATAATGTATATAGTGTTGCACTGTTCAGTGCTATCTGTTCAACATTTCTGTTTACTGCACATTGGTTATAGTTATATGACGTTATATGTAAAACAAATCCATGATTTGTTGCCTGTTGTTATTTGTGAACCGCAGCTGATCTTAGGAAGCTGCAGTATATAAGAGATTGTTAAATAAATAAATAAATAAATACATATGCTTGGTAGCACATAAATTAGGTTACTTGCTTTCAGTGTTAACTTGAAAAAAACAAAGTCAAAATCAGGAAAACAACAAATGAAAAGCTACAAAGCAAGAAACAAACTGTTCTTTGCAGGTTAACTTCTGATTACTTCCCACATAAATTCAGAAATGATTCTCTCCTAGCTCACAAGCAATTAGGTAAGGCTTAATTGCTAGCAGTCACCAGCTGAAACCCCTTAGCTGGCTTGCCTTCCACTGTGTGGGTCAAATCCTGCTTCAGGAGCTTTTCTGAGTAGATTAAAGAACAAATTTGTATTTCTTTGTGATGGTTGCTGTACTTTATAACAGAAAGTTACCAACGGAGTTTAGATAGAGAGCAGTCCATATAAACAGGATCCTCATCTGCTATTATTCCCCCTTGTTCAACAAGCATGGGTTCAATATCATGGATTGGCACAGATGAATCTCTCAATGGAGCATTTTCAGGAGAATACTTGTTTCCCTGCTGTCTTTCAAGGTTATAGCTAGGGCATAGATCAGTGTTCATACCTGAGCTTCCATTGCTGCTAGAGTTCCTCTCTATAGCCTGGCCAGTATGTAGTCCAGTTCTTATGTCCAGCCTTCCAATCCAGATCCCTGGATACTGGATCTCTCTTCACATACCTTCTGGCACAGGTCTTAGGGTCCCTTCCACGTGCAGCTGTCTCCCTCACAGGTAGCCTCTGGTGATTCCTAGCTCTGCAGCACCATTCCTCTGGCTTTCCCCAGTCCAATTTATTATTTATTTATTTATATTCTCTTATATACCGCACTATTCAGCATCAGCGCGGTTCACATAGAACAAAAATCTCAGTACAGTCAACTTGCATGAGTTTACAGATAACAAGGGAAGGAACTTGGATAACAAGGGAAACTATCTACAAACTATTTACAGGTGTAATAATACTGAATAGGTACATGTTACTAGGAACAGGATCAATCGTTATAGAGAATCAGCCTAATCATGTTATTGAGACATCGTGGAATTGGGTAACTGGGTGGGATCACTGATGTCAATGGGTGTTGATGACTCTATAAGATACTTATTGAATAGATGGAATTTGAGGGCTTTCCTGAATTGTGATAAGCTGTTGATAGCCCAGATGCCAGGGGGTAGTGCATTCCAGCACCTAGGGGCACAAAGGATAAAGGCTCTGTTGGCAGTAGATGAAGAGCAGCTTGTAAGGGCCTTTGGGAGCTTTAGGGAGTTGATGGTCGAGGATCTTCTTGCTCTGTTTGGTGTAGTGGTGTTAATAAGGGCAGATAAGGATGTAGCGGAGAGCTTATTGAGAGCTTTGAATGTGATAAGAAGAGTTTTGAAGAGAATTCTGGCCTGAATGGGTAGCCAGTGTAATTGGATCAGCAGAGGAGTAATATGGTCAGTCCTGGCGGCTCCCTGAAGTACCCTTGCTGCGGCATTCATCGCCAGCTGCAATGGGTTTAATGTGGATTGAGGAAGACCTTGAAGAATGACATTAGCGTAGTCGAAGTGAGGCATGATCAATGTCTGGTATACTGTCCTGAAATCTTTTGGTTCCAACATGGAGCGTAGGTGTCTCAAAGATCGGATCTTATAGTATACTGTTCTGACTGTGTTTCCTATGTGGGACTTCATATCTAGGCGTTGATCCAGAATGACTCCTAGGTAGCGTATTGAGGGTTTGGATTGCAGTTCAGCCTCCTTAGTCTTGAGATATTGTGGTGGGTTAAAGTTGGGGTTCCTCGTGATAAAGAGGACTTCCGTTTTCTTATGTTGTATACGGAGGTTTTGGGAGAGAAGCCAGTCAGAAACTGCATTGAAACAGTTTATTATAGGGGAGAGGTCCAAATGGTCAGTAGAGATGGGGGTGTGTAGAGTAGAACATCATCGGCATAAAGCATGTAGTCGACCTTACATGACCGTATGATCTCGCAGATTGGTTGCATGTAGATGTTAAATAGAAGGGCAGAGAGTGAGGAACCTTGAGGAACACCCTGATCAAGGTGGAAGGGTTCTGAAGTTTTGCCACCTGAGCGGACATGCTGCCATCTTTCGGATAGATAGGACCTGCACCATTTAAGCGCTGTTCCAGTGATGCCCTTCTCAATTAGTCTCACTAGAAGGAGTTCGTGATTCACTGAATCGAACGCTGCGGCGATGTCCAGAAAGATGAGGGCAAAACCTTGGCGGATGTTATCTATGCCAGAGATTATCTTGCTGAAGAGAATGGTGAGGAGAGTTTCGACTCCATGATGTTCCCTGAAGCCATGTTGGCAGGGGTCTAGCGGTGCAATGGTGTCAATGTGGTCCTGTAACTGTCGTTGGACCTCTTTTTCAATGATCTTAGCAAGTAGAGGTATGCTAGAGATGGGTCTATAGGACTCTACCTTTAGAGGGTCGAGCTTGCAGTTTTTCAGCAGGGGTCTAATTGAAGTATGCTTAAGGGCTGAAGGGAATGATCCTGTTGAAAAGGAGAGGTTCATTATGTTGGCAATTACTGGGCTGAAGTGACTGCGGAGCTCCTTGATCCAGAAAGCAGGGCATGGATCGGACTGGGATGTAGTAATGTTGAGGGATGTAATGGTTTCCTCAATTCCTTTCTTGGAGGGGATAGAGAATGCAGAAAGAGCTCCAGGGACATCCTGCACAGGTGTGGTGAATGTTTCAGTGGTTTTGTTGATAATGCGCATCTTAGATTGTAAGTGGGTTGCAAAGTCTTGAGGGTGTATCTCCACATGAGGCCCTGAGGATGGCTCTTTAGATAGGGACTTAACTAGGTCAAAGAGGTCGTGTGGCTTATTGAGAGATCTCAACAAGGTATCAGAGTGGTACCGTTTCATTGACTCGGAGATTGCCTTGCGGTGAGCAGCTAGGTGGCTATTGAATGCTGTAAGGTCAACAATAGCATGAGAGTGACGCCAGCGTTTTTCGAGTTTTCTTAACTGGATGAGGGATTCTCTAAGGTCCGCTGTGTACCAAGGAGCATTCTCTCTTTTTCTTGACTGATTTTTTGATGGAGGACGAACAGCAATAGCACTGAGACTGTTGTTCCAGTGAGAGATTAGGTCCTCGAGGTTCGTGGTAGTGGTATTGATGAGCTGTTGAGTTTCAGCAAGGATGAGCTCTCTGTTAAATGGCTTAAAAGATCTAGTGGTTGGTCTCGCTGTGTTAACTGGAGTTCTGATGTTCTTGGTAAGGATTTTATTTGACGGAATTTGGAGGATGATCAATTTGTGATCAGACCAGGGAACAGGGGTGATGGATGTAATGGGATCGAGGGGTGGGTTGAGAGATGATTGTGGGGCAAATACCAGATCTAGGGTGTTGCCTTTAGTGTGAGTAGGGACTTTCACCAATTGCTTGAAGCCTAGGTTCTCAAGGGCTTCTAGGAAAGAAGCTGCTTGATTATCCTGTAAAGTTGGTAGGTTGAAGTCACCTAAGATCCACGTTGGGGTGTGTGGGCTATGAGTATTGGAGGCAAGCTCAATGATGGAGGCAAGTTCATCCAGTGATGTAGATGGTGCTCTATAGAGCAAGCAGATTGAGCAGCGCCTGTTGGAAATGGTAATGGTTTCCATGTGGCTTGTGCAGGTGGAGTGCATCGTCTGGAACTGGAGGTCAGATCTGGTGAGGATGAGGACCCCATCTCCTCTTTTATCTTGCCTGTGGCTGGTATGTACTGTAAAATTTGGGGGGCGGAGCTGGTTGATTATGACATTGTCTTCCTCAGATAACCACGTCTCTGTGACTATGAGTATGTCAAGTTCATGAGTGGCGATTAAGTCGGTGACAGCTGGCCATTTCTTCCGGATGGATCGTGCATTGATGAGTGCACATTTTAGGCTGTTGGGGTAAGGTTTTTCAGATTGTTTGCCTCTGATAGAGTGTTGAGGAATAATATGGAGGAGATGGGATTGGCGAGGTCGTGTGTCCCAGTGTAAATTGCTATGAGGAGTTCCAGACCATCTCCTTCCATGGCTCTGCAATATTGGGATTTGGTTGGCAGATGGGGTTAAGGCTAGGGAGCAGGAGAACCAGCTAGTGAGGATGATATAGCATCCAAAGATAGTGGTAGTGGGGGGACCCATCTTAGTAAGGGTGAAAGATTTGTATTAGGGGGATGAGGATGAGGATGGACACCAGGTATTGTAAAATGGTGTTTAAGAAAGTGGCCTAGAGCAGCTATTAGGTGGGTCTTTGAAGGTGGTATTCCAAGGTGGTATTCCAATGGTGTATGCTGGCCCTTGGAATACCTCCCAGTATACGTACTGCTTTGGACTCTTCTAGACCTCTCAAAGGCTTTTCTCTTCCTTCTTCCAAAGGGTCTCTTTCCCTCTCTGTCCGTCCGGTTTGGCTTCTGCTTCTGATGATCCTTCAGATGAAACTGATGATCAAACTCAAGCTGATTCTCAGGATACTGAGGACAATTGTCTGGATATCCAAGGTGATCATGAAGATGGTCATCTGTAGAATAAACTCTACTCTTATTCTGCTTAGATGAGTGATTCTCCCTAACACAGCGCAGCTGTGCTGAATCAGGCCCTGCCCTTTGAGATGAGTGCTTAGGGATTACCTCATAGCCCTCCTGATTGAACACACGTTTCCCCACTTCAGCTCCTCTAATGGCTGTTGGAAACCTGGTGCATTCTGGGACTGGTAGTCTTTTATGGGAAAATTCTGTTTTCTTATTTCTACCAGAACTGACAGGTTGCTTGTTCAGAGTCACTTCACCTTTTCTATAGCTCCTTCCTGAGCTATGATAAGCTTCCTTATCACATACCCCCCTGCTTAAGTTATTACGGACTGGTGTCACTGGTGAAACTTCTTCTCTACAGTCCGTAATACGGGAAAGGGCATCCGCATTCTTGTGTAACTTCCCAGCACGATGTTCAACTTGAAAATCAAATGCCTGTAAGGCCATGTACCAGCGTGTCAACCTGGCATTGTGGTTCTTCATTTGCTGCAACTACTTACGTGGGGCATGGTCCATGACCAACTGGAACTTTCTCCCTGTAAGGTAAAACCTTAACGCCTCCACTGACCACTTGATAGCTAAACATTCTTTTTCTATTGTGGAATACTTTTGTTCAGCCGGTGACACTTCCTGCTCAGGTACATCACAGGATGCTCCTCCCCTTCGTGACACTGGGATAGAACCGCTCCTAGCCCTACATCCGATGCATCTGTTTGAACCAGAAAGGGTTTCTTGAAGTCCACCCTTTTCAGTACCGGTCCTGTACACAATTTTCCTTTTAAGACTGAAAACGCTTTTTCAGCTTCAGGTGTCCACTTTAGCTGGTTTGGACAATTCTTCCGCAGCATATCCGTAAAAATTGCACTTTTCTCTGCGAATTGCGGTATAAACCTGCGGTAGTATCCAATAAGTCCTAAGAAACTTCTTAGTTGTTTCTTTGTTGTTGGAGGAGGAAAATTTCTGATGCTATCTACTTTACTCATTAGAGGTTTAATTTTTCCTCTTCCCACTAGGTGGCCCAGGTATTTTACCTCCCTATTTGCAAAGGCACACTTCTTCGGGTTTAAAGTGATTCCTGCTTGCTTCATGGAGCACAAGACTGCCCTGATCCTCTTTAGATGCTCTGCCCAGGTGTTACTATGGATTATGACATCATCCATATATGCAAAAGCATAATTTTGGTGGGGTCGAAGTACCTGATCCACTAACCTTTGGCAGGTAGCCGCTGCTCCATGCAGTCCGAAAGGCATCCTCTTGAACTGGAAAAGGCCAACGGGGGTGCTGAACGCAGTCTTTGGCTTCGACTTCCTGGTGAGAGGGATTTGCCAATATCCTTTTGTCATATCAAGGGTGGTTAAGCATTGAGCCTGTCCCAGCTGGTCCAACAGCTCTTCAATTCTTGGCATTGGATATGCATCAAAAACTGATATGGTGTTTACCTGCCGGAAGTCAATACAAAATCTTAAAGATCCATCAGGCTTCGGCACCAGGACTATGGGGCTATTCCAGGGACTCTTTGACTCCTCTATTACTCCCATGTCCAACATCTCCTGGACTTGTGCCACTACTTCCTGTCTCTTGGCTTCAGGCAAGCGGTATGGCCTTTGACGAACTAATTTCCCATGTGGAGTTATTATTTCATGGGCAACCAAATGTGTCTCCCCAGGTATGGGTATCAATACATCTGGGAATTCTTTAAGCAAATTCCTAATTTCTTCCTGTTGTACCACTGTCAGGTCCTCACCTATTTGGGGCTCTGATTTTTCTTTACAATCAGATACCCGGGGTCCCAAATCTTCCTCTTCATTCACCTCCCTCTCTCGCGCACAGATGGCAGCTAGGCTTTTAACCCCTTTGACATCAGTAGAACCAAAGCCTTTGGTTCCACGTTCAGAATTCTCCAGGGATGTGACCTCCTCCACAGGTGGAAAACCCAGCCTCTCACAGATCAATTGGGCAATTCTGTCTCCTGTCTTCACGTGATAATCATTCTGTCCAAAATTAAACAACAGAACTTTAATATTGCCCCTGTAATCGGGATCAATTACTCCCGCACCCACATCGATGAAATATTTAAAGGCTAATCCGGACCTTGGGGCTACTCTCCCATAGCATCCAATAGGTATTTCCACTTGGAGACCAGTGTCAACCAGGGCTCTCCCTTGGCTAGGTACAGTCACATTTTCTATGCTGCACAGGTCAAACCCAGCAGCTTGAGGGGTTGCCCGCTTAGGAGCTTGGGCCTTCTCTGTGACCCTATGGTACTTTAGGACGAATGTCTGCTTTGGGGTAGCTTGGTCTTCTGGACGCTTAACCATCTTTTTAGCTGGGGTCTGAGGACTTCCAAATAAAGGCCCGGGAGCTATTACCATTAAACCTTCTCCCTCCTTCTTTCCTAGTCCTTCCACTAGACCCTGCTTAAATCTTGGCCAGTCTCTTCCTAGAACCAAATCAAAGGGTAGCCTAGGCACCACTGCTAACAGGACTTCCTCTTGTCCCCCTAGGCACTTAACCTTTAGCCTATAGGTGGGATATGATGTTGCAGCACCATGAATGCATCTGATGTGAACTTGGCTTTCAGGGGTTTTAGGCACAAATCCTTCTTGGGCCTCTATCCTCTTCCAAAGCCTTTTTGACATCATGCTCTGGTCTGCCCCAGAGTCTAACAAAGCATTTGTGGTAATTCCTTGCACATCAACCATCAAAAGAAATCCTTCTTTGGGCTGTTTTTAAATCCACCCCCATTAAGCTAGTGTGTGTCTGGCATCTCTTTTCTAAATGTCCCCATTTCCCACACTTGAAACATTTCTTTCTATTCCACTGTGTCATCTGGTTTGATACAGTACATTCATTTTCAGAAACATTTTTAATTATTTTCTTTTCTGATACAGCACATCTAGCCTCAGCACCAATCTTCAGAGGGCCACCCATTCTATGGCAAACCTGCGTGGCTTCCAAGAATCTCTCTGCTAGCATGGTTGCCTCTCCAAGATTTTGGCAATTTTGCTGTATAAGGAAAGTGTGCAAATCTTTAGGCACCCCAGACATAAACTGTTCAAGCATTATAATATCTAATAACATTTCTACCGTCTTTTGCTCAGGCTCCAACCATTTTACAGCTAAACCTCTGATTCTCTGACTCAGAGCCCTGGGTGTTTCACCCACTCTCAATGTAACAGCTCTAAACATTCGCCTATACTCTGAAATAGACAACCCTAGGCGATCTCTAATAGCAGCCTTTACATCCTTATAATTCAAAGCCTGGGCTGCTGGCATTGCTCTGTAAGCTGCATGCGCCTCTCCAGTTAATGAGGCTGCCAGCCTTACTGCCCACTGGATCTCTGGCCATGCTAATGCTTGTGCCACTCATTCAAAAGACTCTAGAAAATCATCAACATTATCATCTGGAGTTAGCTTCCCAAAACTAAATGCCCCAATCCCTTGATTGAGTCCCACACTGTCCACATGTGGTGTACCAGTATTCACTGCTGGTCTTGCATCTGTTCCACTTTGGCTCTGCAGCTGAACTAGGGCTTGCACCAGATCAAGCACTGGCTTCTGCTGGTCCATTAAGGCTCTCATAGCAGTGTCCTGAGCCTGCTGTGCTAGCTCCTGCTGCCTGCTTAACTGGGCTGCCATCCACTGAGCTAGTTCCTTTGAATCCATCTTGAACCCTGTAAGAAAATACAAAGAAAAAAAACACAGTGCACCACCTTCCAAACAGGTGTTTTTTTTCTACACTCTTTTTTTTTTTTCAATTACCCCTGTGCTTTACTCCCATCCACCACTAGACATGCCCAGGTACTTATTACCTTGTCTCAGTGATGAATCCAGCTCTGCACAGGGTCTTTTCCTCCTGGGACAGCTTCTTCTCCTCCAAAGTGCAGTTGAGGGAAAATCTTTTTTTTCCAGCTTTAAACTTGAACTGTAATTGTAATCCTCAGCAAGTAAATCCCCTTTTGTGCAAAAGCAATCCGAAAAACTACGCCATTTGTCAGACGGCTGCCTGGGTGAGAATCTTCACAGTCTTGGCAAGTGCATATTTCTATATGATTTGCAAGGTATTGTGGGCAATGTAGTTCATTCACACCAGACACAGCTGCTGACAATAATTTAGTTGTGCTCTTGGGTAAAGCCAATAAGATTTTTATTTATGGGGTTATTTCTCCCAACACAGATATGCTTGGTAGCACATAAATTAGGTTACTTGCTTTCAGTGTTAACTTGAAAAAAACAAAGTCAAAATCAGGAAAACAACAAATGAAAAGCTACAAAGCAAGAAACAAACTGTTCTTTGCAGGTTAACTTCTGATTACTTCCCACATAAATTCAGAAATGATTCTCTCCTAGCTCACAAGCAATTAGGTAAGGTTTAATTGCTAGCAGTCACCAGCTGAAACCCCTTAGCTGGCTTGCCTTCCACTGTGTGGGTCAAATCCTGCTTCAGGAGCTTTTCTGAGTAGATTAAAGAACAAATTTGTATTTCTTTGTGATGGTTGCTGTACTTTATAACAGAAAGTTACCAACGGAGTTTAGATAGAGAGCAGTCCATATAAACAGGATCCTCATCTGCTATTATTCCCCCTTGTTCAACAAGCATGGGTTCAAAATCATGGATTGGCACAGATGAATCTCTCAATGGAGCATTTTCAGGAGAATACTTGTTTCCCTGCTGTCTTTCAAGGTTATAGCTAGGGCATAGATCAGTGTTCATACCTGAGCTTCCATTGCTGCTAGAGTTCCTCTCTATATAGCCTGGCCAGTATGTAGTCCAGTTCTTATGTCCAGCCTTCCAATCCAGATCCCTGGACACTGGATCTCTCTTCACATACCTTCTGGCACAGGTCTTAGGGTCCCTTCCACGTGCAGCCGTCTCCCTCACAGGTAGCCTCTGGTGATTCCTAGCTCTGCAGCACCATTCCTCTGGCTTTCCCCAGTCCAATGGTGTATGCTGGCCCTTGGAATACCTCCCAGTATACGTACTGCTTTGGACTCTTCTAGACCTCTCAAAGACTTTTCTCTTCCTTCTTCCAAAGGGTCTCTTTCCCTCTCTGTCCGTCCGGTTTGGCTTCTGCTTCTGATGATCCTTCAGATGAAACTGATGATCAAACTCAAGCTGATTCTCAGGATACTGAGGACAATTCTCTGGATATCTAAGGTGATCATGAAGATGGTCATCTGTAGAATAAACTCTACTCTTATTCTGCTTAGATGAGTGATCCTCCCTAACACAGCGCAGCTGTGCTGAATCAGGCCCTGCCCTTTGAGATGAGTGCTTAGGGATTACCTCATAGCCCTCCTGATTGAACACACGTTTCCCCACTTCAGCTCCTCTAATGGCTGTTGGAAACCTGGTGCATTCTGGGACTGGTAGTCTTTTATGGGAAAATTCTGTTTTCTTATTTCTGCCAGAACTGACAGGTTGCTTGTTCAGAGTCACTTCACCTTTTCTATAGCTCCTTCCTGAGCTATGATAAGCTTCCTTATCACAGTACCTAGCAGTTTCCCCAAAAGACACAGGTTCCGCAATGCTTGTACTGGGTCAAGAATTGATATCCTGGATCCCTTCTTAATAATGGTTTATGGATCTTTCCTCCAGGAACTTGTCCAAACCTTTTTTAAACCCAGCTACACTAACAGCCTTTAATACATCCTCCGGTAACAAATTCCAGAGTTTGATTACACGTTGAGTGAAAAAATATTTTCTTTTATTAGTCTTAAATAGTTTACCCTGTAGCTTCATTGCATGTCCCCTAGTCTTTCTATATTCTGATAACGTAAACAATCGATCTACGTTTACCCGTTCCACTCTGTTCATTAATTTATAGACTTCTATCATATCTCCCCTCAGCCGTCTCTTTTCTAGGTTAAAGAGCCCATCCTTTTTAGCCTTTCTTCATGTCGCCTGCGTAGATAAAATAGTTTAGGTTGTGGCATTTAAAGATTTTGCAAATCAGTTGAAGATAGAGATTGAAGAGTAAGGCAGAGAGAGAAGATCCTTGAGAGATCCCTCGCTCTTGTGGGAATGGAAGAGATTGGGAATGATCTACCGGAACATATTGGAAATGGTTTGATATGTAGGATTTAAACCAGTTAAAAGTTAGTATTTAAACCAGTTTAAAGATAGTATTTTTCAACAACACCCAAGCTTGATGTCTTTAACCTTTGCAACTGCTATTTTTAGTTTTTCTTAACTATTGTCCTTGTTTTATCATAGTCTCCCTTTCTAAAGTTAAAAGGTAGTACTGTGGATTTCCTCACCATCCCTCCTCCACTAATTAAATCAAATGCGATCATGCTATGATCACTATTGCCAAGTGGCCCCAACACCCTTATCTCTTGCACCAGATCTGGTGTTCCACTAAGCACTAGGTCCAATATGGCTTCCCCTCTGGGCGGTTCATGAACCAGCTGCTCCAAGAAGCAGTCATTTATTTCATCTAAGAACTTTATCTTCCTAGCATGTCCTGCCGTGACACTGATCCAGTCGATACCAGGGTAATTGAAATCACCCATTATTATTACTGTGCTGTAACTTTTGTTAGCTTCCTTGATTTCTTTGAGCATGTCATCATCCATTTGTTCATTCTGGCCAGGCGGTCGATAGTATACCCCCACTGCCATCGCCATCCCTTTTTTACATGGAATTTTAATTCATAGAGATTCTACAGCAAATTTTGTTTCCTGCAAAACTTTAATCCTTTCTGACTCAATGCCCTCTCTAACATAGAGCGCAACCCCTCCACCAATTCGATTAGCTCTATCATTACGATATAGTTTGTACCCAGGTATCACAGTGTCCCACTGGTTGTCCTCCTTCCACCATGTCTCTGAGATTCAAATCATATCTAACCTCTCATTTAGTGCTATATATTCTAACTCTCCCATCTTATTTTTTAGACTTCCAGCATTTGCATAGAAGCATTTTAGAGACTGTATTTTATTCATATTAATTTGGAATCTTTAAGCTCTGTCTGCTCCATACTCAAGGGCATTTGGGTTACTTTGCTCTTTTTTGGAACCTCTCTGCTTTTGGTAGTATCCTTCAAGGATACATTGTTCCGAACCATGCGCTCTTGTGTGACTGTCGGCTTTCCCCTTTCATCTAGTTTAAAAGCTGCTCTATCTCCTTTTTAAAGATTAATACCAGTAGCCTGGTTCCATCCCAGTTAAGGTGAAGCCCATCCCTTCGGAAGAGCCCCTCATTTCCCCAGAATGTTCCCCAGTTCCTAACAAATCCAAAACCCTCCGCCTTGCACCATTGTCTCATCCATGCATTGAGACTCCGGAGCTCTACCTGCCTTTTGGGTCCTGCGCGTGGAATGGGAAACATTTCGGAGAAAGTTACCCTTGAAGTTCTGGATTTCAACTTCCTACCTAAAAGCCTAAATTTAGCCTCCAGAACCTCCCTACCATATTTTCTTATGTCATTGGTACCGACATGTACCAAGACAGCAGACTCCTCCCCAGCACTATCTAAGACCTTATGTAGGTGGCACGTGAGGTCCGCTACCTTCGCACCAGGCAGGCATGTTATCAGGCGATCCTCACGTCCACCAGCCACCCAGCTATCTACATGCCTAATGATCGAATCACCAACTGTAACAGCTGTCCTAACCCTTCCCTCTTGGGCATATGGCCCTGGAGAAACTTCCTCGGTGCAAGAGGGTTTCACATCACCTGGAGGACAGGTCCTAGTTACAGGATCACGTCCTGCCACACCAGGGTGATGCTCTCCTGTCACGTAATATTCAAGGTGCAAGGACATGCAATGAAGCTACAGTGTATCATATTTAAAACTAGTAAGAGAAAATATTATTTCATTCAACGTGTAACAAACTCTGGAATTTGTTACCAGACATTGTAGTAAAAGCTATTAATGCAGCTGGGTTTAAAAAAGGTTTGGACAAGTTTCTGGAGGAAAGATCCATAAACCATTATTAAAGGAGACCTGTGAAATCCACTGCTTGCCCCAATACAAGCATTGTAGAACCTGTGTCTTTTGGGGAAACTGCAAGGTACTTGTGACCTAGATTGGCCACAGTTGGAAACAGGATACTGGGGTTGATGGACCTTGGTGTGACCTTGTCTGGCATATCTTATGTTCTTATGTTCTTATTCCGCCTGTTGAGCTGATGTTAGGAGAAATCCGTGCAAATTTTAAGAGTTGCAGTTAGCATACAGGGTCCAATATTCAGCGGCAGCGGCTGGAACAAGTACAGCGTCTATCTGTTGCCACTGAAGAATTAACCCAGATATTCATTGCTGGGGCTATATCCACCCACCAGCATTGATTATCCGGTTTTGCCACAGTCACACACGGCTCAGAAGTGGCAATATTAAGCCACGGCCTAGTTGGCTTTGACAACTAAACTTACGACAGCTTTTGCAGTGCCTGTCTTTCGCTGCTGAGGGATAACCAGGCAGCGACTGAATATTTCTGCTGCCTGGTTATCTCCAGGTACTGCACCCGGTATGCCCCTGACACGCCCTGATGCTAAATGGTTATCATCGGGCCGTACAGTGGCATTACTCAGGGATATTCAGCGGCACTAACCATGTCAGTGCCATTGAATATTCCGCTTAGGGACATTTAAATGGTCTGTTGTTGTGCAAATGACACAAAATTATTCAAAGTTGTTAAAAACCTAAGAGGTTTGTAAAAAGTTGCAAGAGGACCATGATAAATTAGGAGACTGGATGTTCAAATGGCAGATGCACAACCCAAACTATGGTTACATGATGCAAGGTTCCATATTAGGAACCACCACTCAGGAAATAGATTTAGACGTCATCGTGGATAACATGTTGAAACCCTGCGCCCAGTGTGCAGCAGTGGCAAAGAATGTAAATAGAATGCTAGGAATCATAAGGAAAGGAATGGAAAATAAAATAAAGGATATTATAATGCCTTTCATATAGTATTCCATGGTGCAACTGCACCTTGAATATTGTGTGCAATTCTGGTCATCATAGCTTAAAAAGGAAATAGTGGAATTAGAAAAGGTACAGAGAAGAGCCACTGAAATGGTAAAGGGGAGGGAAGGATACCCCTATGAAGAGAGGCTAAAATGCTTAGGGCTCTTCAACCTGAAAAGAGACGGCTGAGAGGAGATATGATAGAGGTCTATAAATTAATGAATGGCGTGGAACGGGTAAACGTAAATCGATTGTTGATGCCATCAAAATATAGAAATACTGAGGGACATGCAATGAAGCTACAGTGTAACCCATTTAAGACTAATAAGAGAAATATTTTTCACTCAATGCATAATCAAACTCTGGACTTCATTACCGGAGGATGTATTAAAAGCTGTTAGTGTAGCTGGGTTTAAAAAAGGTTTGGAAAAGTTTCATAAACCATTATTAAAGAGGACCTGGGGAATCCACTGCTTGTCTCAATACATGCATTGTGGAATCTGTGTCTTTTGGGGAAACTGCTAGGCACTTGTGACCTAGATTGGCCACAGGATACTGGGCTTGATAGATCTTGGTCTGATTCATTATGACATATCTTATGTTCTTAAGGGCTGTTGACTTGGTTTTGACTCATTGCAACCCTCTGGATAGTTGTCTTAAACTGTGTTTGGTCTTCAGTCAGGCAGCTCATTTGAGATAGAGTGGTACCCATGCAAATGCAATGTGTGCCTTTGAGTCAGTCCTGACTCCTGGTGACCCAGAAGCTCCTGGGTTTTCTTGGCAGTGTCACTGAAAGTAGATTGCCAAGCCTTTTTTCTGAGGCAATGGAGGATTAAGTGACTTGCCCAAGGCCACAAGGAGTGTTAGTGGGAATCAAACCCTGGTTGCTTGGTTACCAAGCCAGTGTTCTAACCACTAGGCTACTCCTCCACTCCCATAGCTGGTGTTATTATTTCGATCCATCTCATTGCTGGCCTTCCTCTTTTGCGTTGACCTTCTACCTTGCCAAGCATGATGTCTTTCTCTAATGATCTCTCTCTTTGCATGATATGTCCAAAGTCGAAGTCTTGATATCTGAGCTTGTAAAGAAAACTTACGTTTGATCTCCTGTAGTACTGACTGGTTTGTTCTTTGGGCAGTTCATGGTATGCACAGTATTCATTGCCAGCACCATAATTCAAAGGCATCAGTTTTCTTCCTGTCTATCTTTATTTTATTTTTATTTAGCTATGTTTTTATACTGCTTTTCACCAGGTCAAAGCGATTTACATTGGAAATGCAAACGTCAATTACATGAAACATTTTATAGAGAACTAATAATAACAATAATAACATTGGTTAACTATGTACTAGTAACATTTCAACCATAGATAACATTATTTACAGGGCAGCTTGGTATTTCAGGTGAGGGTTCTGCGGTGTTTTGTGGTGGGGCCGTAGTGCTTAGTGAACAGGAATGTCTTCAAGTGTTTTCGGAAGAAGTGCAGGTCAGTGATATTTCTTATGGGGTTTGGGAGTGTGTTCCAGATGGTTGGTGCAAAGAATTCAAAGGCAAGCTTGTTAGTTGGTCTTTGTTTTGGATTGGGGTATGGTGAGTTTGTTAGTTGTGGGTGATCTTCGAGGTCTGTTAGGGTTGAGAACTTGTAGGAGAGGCTGGAGTTGAGTAGGTGGATGGCAGTGTAGTGCTTTGTGTGTCAGGAGTAGGGTTTTGTATTTTATCCTACTGGAGAATGGGAGCCAGTGTAGCTGTCTGAGGATGGGAGTGATGCTATCTTGTCTGGATGCTCCTGGATTGTGCAAGCAATAGTCAACGTGTGGTAGAATGATGGCTTGTAGTGCCGACTGGAAATCTGATGGTTCTAGGAGGGGGCGAAGAGACTGTAGGGTTTTGGTTTTGAAATATACTGTTTTGGTTGTAGCCATTATTTGAGTCTTGAAGGAAAGGTGCTGGTCTAGTATGATGCCTAGGTATCTCAATTCTGGTTTCACATTGATTTGGATGTTGTTTAAGGTTATGGAGGCTGGGAGGGGGGAGTGAATTAGGAGTCCTTTGTAACAAATAGTGCTACAGTTTTCTTGTAGGTGATTGTTAGGGTTTTTGCAGATAAACAGCGGGAGATGTCTGTAAAGCAGTCTTGGATTTGTGTGTACGAAGGCTGTTTGGTGTGAATTGGGGAATATATCATAATGTCATTGGCATAAATGTGGAAACTGACATTGTATGCTTTTATGAGTGTACAGAGGGGCTGGAGGTATAGGTTGAATAGGAGGGCTGATAGGGTGGATCTCTGTGGGACTCCCTGAGTTTGTTAGTATGGATTGGAAATGTTTGATCCTAGTTTTATCCGCTGTTGCTGGTTTGAGAGGTAAGATTGAAAGCATGTGAGTACTGTCCCATGTATTCCATTTGATTGAAGGCAGAATAAGAAGGTGCTGTGGTTGACATTGTCAAACGTTGCAGAGAAGTCTAGGAATATAAGTATGAAGGTTTTGGATTGATCTTGAATGCCATTGATTAAGGAGTTGGTAAGAGAGGTCATCAACGTTTCCATTCTGTGGAGTGGGCAGAAACCGTGTTGTTGGGGATCCAGAAGGGAGTTGTTGTCAATGTGGTTTTGGAGTTGCAACTGGACAGTCTTTTTAACAACTTTGGTTAGGAAGGGGAGACTGGTGATGAGTCTGTAGGAGGCAGGGTTGGAAGGGTCAAGATTGGGTTTTTTAGGGTGGGAGAGATTGAGGAGGGCTTGAGGCATTCTGGCTTTAGTCCTTGTTGTAGAGATTTTTGTGTTAAACGTGTGAGTATTGGACTGAGTTCAGCTTTGGCTGTTTTTATCCAATTGGTTGGACATGGATCGAGGGTTAAGGTTATTGTGTTGAGCATTGCTAGTATAGTCTGAATGAATTCTTCTCTAAGGGTGTCAAAAGTGGTCCAGGATGTGGTGTGGAGGTCAGAGGTATCGGGAAGGGTTGGGGCATGGTAGGGTGTGGACGAAGCTGTTTGTAATTAGCAGCCATTTGGTGGTGAGAGATAGTTGGTTCCATGTCCTAATATGTAAGGCATCTTTGCAGCTTCTGACTCTCATTTCATGTGCAGCTACATTAGCAGTCAGATGTCCCGAGGACTTTGATCTAACTACATCATAAATGCTGACTTCACTCTGAAAAGTCTTCGGCTCCTCTCCAATAGTTAGTTGAGTGCCTTTTGACCAGGGGGTCTCATCTTGCAGTATTCTAGTGCAATTTGTTTTGTTGTGACTATCCATTGGGTTTTCATGGCAGGATACGGAAGTAGATTGGCAGGCTTTTCTTCAGTGTAGTTTAATTCTAGCGTTGTTGCTGCTGCACAGAAATGTGATCCTCTGCCACCAACACCGTTCTATTCTGCTGCTGCTCAGATGGGTAGTTTGTCTTGGTCTGGCCCCTCAGTTGAGACCTGTCCATCTTGGGAGACTCTGTCAATAGTTAAGCTACTGATAGCTTAGCCCCCAGCATTACAGATGCACACTAGCCCTCACAGCATGACAAGCTGAAAACTGTGTTAATTCCTTGCAGTATTGGGCCCACAGTGTTTATTCCCACACAAGCCGTACAGCGTTCACCATGCCCATTCTCCACCCCTAAGCCTCCTCTTTACCACCCCAACGCATGATTTACAACACAGAAATCAGTTTGCACTGTGTTGAACCTGCACTAGCTGTTACTGCAGGCTTTGGTGTCTACTTTTCACACTCCAAAACCTGTATTAACTGCATAGCACACTTTAGTAAAAGTACCCTCAAATAAATATTATCGTGAGTTGTTGTAGCAAACATCATACCCAAGGTGAATATGCATGTGAATAAAGTTGTATATATTACAGTTTACCAGAAGTAAGGGTGCAAATCAATATGCAAAGTACAAATCAACTAGAAAGTGTTCTCAAATCAAGTTCTGAGAAGCATCTATAGAACCCACAAGTTAAGCCATAACCTAAGAAAACTCAATATAATACTGACTTGCTGTGTCTCTTGATCTGTCATTTGCATTTGATCTGGTTGACCACCTCGCTCTCCTTTCCCATCTCCATAGTGCTGGTGTCTCAGGGACAGTCTTGCAATGATTTCACTTCTTTCGCTCCTTCTCAGTCATCTCAGGTACTACTTCTTCTGCACCTGTTCCCTTCTCATGTGGCATCCCTCAGGGGTTGGTGTTGGCCTCTCTACTCTTTAATATCTTTCTTGCCCCTCTCGCATTACTAGTCCAACAATCTTGCTTGTTGACATACTCTTATGCCGATGACATCATCATATGACACTGTACCTCTTCTGTGGCACCTGATCTCTCACCGTTGAATTCCTGCCTTGCACAAGTCTCTGACTGGCTTGCTTCTAACTGTCTTCCACTCAATGCTCTGAAGACATCTGCCATTTGGTCCTCCTTCGATACTCCCTCCCCGTCGCAGGCTCCTTCTATTTCTGGTTCCCCAGTCTCGCTGGTCATGTCCCTCCACTACCTCGGTGTCACCCTGGACTCTGCCCTCTCCTTCCATGAACATTTTTTGCTGATTGTTCATAGATGTTTTTTCTCCCTTAGACACATCAGAACTTTCTGTCATTCCCTGAGCACTTCTTCTCTTATCACTCTTCTTCTGTATCTGGTTATATCACGTCATGATTATTGCATCTCCATTCTTGCAGGCCTCCCCCAGTCTCAGCTTCAACTTATTCAAAACACCGCTTTGACCCAGTGAAAAGTGGTATATAAATGTAGTTAAATAAATAAATAAATAAATAAAATAAAACACTGCTGCCTGGATCATTTCCCACGATTCCCGCCATGACCATTACACCATTGCTCATCGATCTCCACTGGCTCCCTATCACAACCTGTGTTCAATACAAGAGCTCACTACGGTCCACAAAGCCATTTACACACATAACCACCAGTACCTGTCTGATTTCTTTCATTTCCACACCCAATCTTGCAGTCTCTACTCAGCTCGCATCAATTGCCTATACCTTCCCTCCCCATCCCGTACTCTATCCTCTTCCCTCTTACTCTCTCAGCTGCATGACTGTTGCCTCTGTCCTATCTGACTATGCAGTTCTTTTCCTTTTCTTTGGTGCTGGCCACCTTCCTGTATTTTTATGTCATTGTAAACCACCCTAGCAAGGTAACTAAAGTCCACATCGAAACCTTACCAATGATACTTCATACTTTAAAACTAGGTTTCACTGATTAACCACAATGCGATTATATAACAAAAAATCAAACCACTAAACAAGGCAAAAGCAAGCCTCAGAACAGACTCATAGATCTTAACCCTGCCCCACTTAGGGAACAGGAGATCAAACACAAGTCAAGACACATCCCCATGTTTCATTGTAAGTTCAATGCAGTTCAGACCTTCTGCACTGCACAGTTAATTTGTTTGTATACAGTTACCCTGTTAAAACCATGTTTTATTGTAAGTTCAGTGCAGGGCTCCTGCACTGTTCAGTTTTGTTAGATGTAAACTGCACTGATCCCAAAGAGCGCGGTATATAAGAAAGATAAATAAATAAACATCACCGGCTTGCTAAGCCCAAACCCTATCCACCATACTCATAAATTCCAACATCTAATAACATTTACAAAAGTTATGAATACTGAACATTTAGAAACACTTAAATTATGGTATGGTAAGATGAGTCCCAGCGATTGCTTTAAATGTAAGTAGGTTTGCGTTAAGGAGGACATAAGGGAGGTTTTTAGCGATTTTTGATATTGAGATTGAATAAGCTTCTTTTGTTTTGCAGTTCCCCTTGAAACAGCTATTGCAAAACACTTGAAAAAGATGTCTTAAAAAGGCGTCGGGGGACATTCACCAATACCATAATTTAAGTGTTTCTAAATGTTCAGTTTTGTTGTAACTATCCATTGGAACAAGGAGAAACAGAATGGTTTAAAATAAGCAAAGGTGTAAGACAAGGCTGCACACTTTCCCCCTACCTGTTTAATTTATATGCAGAACAAATCATCAGAGAAGCAGGATTGTATGAAGACAACAGAGGTGTGAAGATTGGTGGAAGACTCATCAACAACCTTCGCTATGCTGATGATACCACATTACTGGCTGAAAGTGAAGATGATCTGAAACATTTGCTTCTCACAATCAAAGAACATAGTCTCAAAATGGGCCTGCACCTAAATGTAAAGAAGACAAAGATCATGACAACTGGCATAATCAACAGGTTCATCGTTGAAGGAGAAGAAATTGAAATTGTGAACAACTTTAACCTACTTGGATCAACTATAAAGAAGCAACAAGCAGTCAAGAAATCAGACGATGCATTGCTCTTGGCAGAATGGCTATGAAAGACCTAGATAAGATTCTCAAGAGCAGAGATGTCTCCATACAAAGATTCGACTTGTTTAAGCCATGGTATTTTCAATAACATCATATGGATGTGAAAGCTGGACAGTGAAAAAGATAGACAGGAAAAAAATTGATGCCTTTGAATTATGGTGCTGGCGGCGAATACTGTGTATACCATGGACTGCCCGAAGAACAAACCAGTCGGTACTAGAGGAGATCAAACCTAAGCTTTCTTTAGAAGCTCAGAAGACAAGACTTTGACTTTCATACTTTGGACACATCATGCGAAGAGAGAGATCATTAGAGAAAGACATTATGCTTGGCAAGATAGAAGGTCAACGCAAAAGAAGAAGGTCAGCAATGAGATGGATCGATACAATAACAGCAGCTACGGGTACCAGTCTGTCAACAATGAGCCGCCTGACTGAAGACCGAACACAATTTAGGATAGCTATCCAGAGGGTCGCCATGAGTCGACTCCGACTCGACGGCACTTAACAACAACAAATGTTTAGTATTCATAACTTTTGTAAATGTTATTAGATGTTGGAATTTATGAGTATGGTGGATAGGGTTTGGGCTTAGCAAGCCGGTGATGTGTCTTGACTTGTGTTTGATCTCCTGTTCCTTAAGTGGGGCAGGGTTAAGATCTATGAGTCTGTTCTGAGGCTTGCTTTTGCCTTGTTTAGTGGTTTGATTTTTTGTTATATAATCGTGTTGTGGTTAATCAGTGAAACCTAGTTTTAAAGTATGATTGTAAACCACCCTGACATAATAAAGTGTGAAATAAAGATAAAAGACTTCAACAGTGCATGAAGCAAGCACAGAAAATTGTTGATATTTGATATTTTTATGTATGTTCAGTATGTCTTTTATATATTTTTACTTTTTGTGTTTTAATATATATCCCTGAGGAAAGTGCATTCCAAAACATAGCCTGTTACCCTCTCAGTGATTTGAAATGTCCTATGTGATTCTTCACATTGAAAGTATGTGAACCCTCTGAACAACTCCATAGAATTTCTAAATATCAGATACCATGTGATCATTTTGTGAGCCCAGAAAATTCTGTTCTCATCATTATTAGCTTTTCATATTCACTAATACATAGTTAATATGTTTTGTTTATATCCTGCAGTTACTGAGACCATCCAGGAAGAGAAAAGAAAGGAAAATAAAAAAGATCATCTTGTAGAAAGAGGACAAATCCCAAGACATTTAAGAAATATTTCTGAAAATATTTCATGGGGGACCGAAATGAGCAACACAAGGAATCAGCAGCTGAAATTGCAGAAGGAGCAGAGAGACCCTGTAGGAGACTCATGATATGGAGTCACTGAGTATGAGAGAAGTGACATCCCTGAGCCCCAGAGACATCTGAATAGCAACAGTTACCAAATGACTTCCAAACTCCAGCAAGGAGAGAGGAAAGGGAATAAATTCTTTCTGTGTGATGACTGTGGAAAAAGCTTTAATAGGAAATATCAGTTATTATTTCACCAAAAAACCCACACTAGAGATGCTTTTCATGTTCTTGGTGTGAAAAATGTTTCAAACAGAAGGTAAATCTGAAATTACATGAGAGAATTCACACTGAAGTAAAATCGTTTCCATGTATTGAACTTAACAAAAGGTTCTGTCATAAGGAATCACAAATTACACATCAAAGTACTGAATATGTGAAATCTTGCAACATCAAGCAGTTCATAAAACAGAACCAAAAAAATAAACATAGAAGAGAGACATTTGTCATCTTCAGCATTTGAGAAAATATTTACAGGTCTATAAGAAATGAGAATTCATCAAAGGAGACAAACTGGAGAGAAACTTTTCACTTGTTCCGAGTGTGACAGCAGCTTCATTCATCCATCACAACTGAAAACCCATCAACTGAACCACAGTAGAAAGAAACCCTTTACATGTGCTGAGTGTTGTAAAACCTTCAAGAGCATGTCATATTTGAAAATCCATCAAAAGTTTCACTGTGAAAAAACCCTTTTACATCTATTGAGTGTGGTAAACACTTCGGTAGGTTGTCAAAAGTGAAAACTCACCACCGCAGAAAAAACCTTTTACATGTACTGAGTGTACTAAAAGTTTCAATCGGTCATCAAATCTGAAAAGTCATCAAATGATGCATAGCGGAAAGAAACCTTTTACATGCACTGAGTGTAATAAAAGTTTCAATCGGTCATCACATCTGAAAAGTAATCAGATAATACACAGTGGAATGAAACCCTTTATATGTGCTGAGTGTAATAAATGTTTCTGTCAGTCATCGTCTCTGAAAAGTCATCAGATAAAACACAGTGGAAAGAAACCTTTTACATGTTTTGAGTGTAATAAAGGTTTCTATCAGTCATCAACTCTGAAATGCCATCAGATAATACACAGTAGAAAGAAACCCTTTGCATGTACTGAGTATAATAAATGTTTCAGTCGGTTATCGAATTTGAAAAGGCATCAAATGATACACAGCAGAAAGAAACATTTTATTTGCACTGAGTGTAATAAAAGTTTCACTCAATCATCGACTCTGAAAAGTCATCAAATGATACACAGTGAAAAGAAACTCTTTACATGCATTGAGTGTAATAAAAGTTTCAGTCTGTCATGTACTCTGAAAAAACATCAGATAACACACAATGGAAAGAGAACATTTACATGTACTGAGTATAATAAACATTTTGGTCGGTCATCACTTCTGAAAAGGCATTAAATGATACACAGTGGAAAAAAACCTTTTGCATGCACTGAGTGTAATAAACATTTCTGTCAGTCATCACATCTGAAAAGTTATCTAATGATACATAGTGGAAAGAAACCATTTACATGTACTGAGTGTAATAAATGTTTCAGTCAGTCCTCACTTCTGAAAAGGCATCAAATGATACACAATGGAAAGAAACAGAACAGCACTCAAGCAGAAATTACTGAGAGAAAATATCAGTAAAGAATGCTACAGGAGATTGGGATCAGGAGAAATCAAGATTGAGTTGAGTAGGTTGAGTCCGCAGAGAGGAGCACTGCTGGCGATTCTGAGATCACCTTTCCTGGGTTTTTTTGTTTCTGCTACCCAAAATGGGAAGACAAAAGAGAAGACAGGCTAGCCTACCTTCGGGCTTAGCACTTACCACCAGAGAGATGTAATGAACTTTGGATGCTTGCAGTTTTCTTCCGTATGGTCCTGGAATGGCGTCTTCAGCAGAGCCGGTGAATGTTCCTCATCGGCTGTGAATACATTGGGAGTTTGCTCTCCCCTTCATACACAGGGAAGGAAATAACAGAATTCATAAAGCAAGAGAAAAATCACGTCAAAGAATTAGCTTAACAAACAAGGAAAAACAAGTGGCAAATGCACAAACAGCGGGAAATATGGAGGCCTGGCAATCTACTTCCCATTGAACCTTAATCATAAAACCTCAGAGGCTGGTTCATCAGGAGTCAGCATTGACTCAAAGTCACACAGTGCATTTTGCATGGGTTGAATATAAAAAGGCATTTGATGGTATCCCATACTTGTGGATTTAAAATTCCCTTTAAAAGTACAAAGTCTACACTGACTGAGTACTTCTACTGCATCATGGAAATGAAATATATGATAGACAAAATCCAGATGGCAATGGTTTGAGGCAATTTCCTGTCAGGTTCCTATTTTGTCTGGCTCTGAGTGCTCTTATGAACTTTTTGGGCTATGGATTAAGCCTTACTACAGGAAACACAAAAGATCAACAGATAACATTACACCTAATTTATGTAACTGATTTGAAGTTTTACAGTTCCTATGATTCTCATTTAGCAAAACAGCTTCAAATGGCGAGGAGCTTCTAGAGTATTAGCATGTTGACATTTTGCCAATAGAGTGGGCTAGGGAGATCTTGAAAGAAAAACTAAGCAAAACTGCAAACTTCGCTCTGACTGAGCATTGTAGGATAAAGGAACTTGAGCTGCAGGGTGTATAGAAATATCTAGGAATAGATGAAAGTGCAACAAGTCAACACAAATCACAGAGAAAAGAACAGCAAAGATTACTACAGGAGACTGAAACTTTATACTGAAAAGTGTTACAATGTGAGGGAAGAGCAAGTTGTTAAGTGGGACATTAAAATCACTTGCCAATAACACTATCAGAAAGCATGCTATCCTTATTCACTTTTATTACTAATGAAACTGGTCCTCAAGGATTATATGCAGAGATGGATGTGGGGGCTATGATTATAGGGAAGAGAAACCTCTCTGGCCTCCCCCTACATCCTGAGAGGCAGGGAAAGAATCCTTTACAAGGTCCTAGATCATGGATGATCACCCAACACTTCAGTGACTATCAGTCTTTGCTTTCAAGCCCTCATCTACACCAAATGATGACACTGTCCACTTCAGCTAACTATTTGATAGCACATTTATCTCTCTAGGAGAAAGACACTCAGCTTTATGGTTATCAAAATGGAAAAGATCACATGTCGGGGGAGGGGGGGCACATTCAGCAGTGGCAACCAACCCCAGTAAAGTGACTGAATGTTGCTGCATTAAATTAAACCTAGATCTTCGACCCCGGGACTAAATCTAGTCACCAGCACTGCATATTCCGGATAGCGTCTTCGGTATGTGGTCAGTGATAATATTCAGCTGCTGGCCTTTTTTTTGGATTAACATTAGACAATATCACTGACCAGCTAACCCTCAGAGCTGCCCCTAAAATGCCCCAATGCCAAGTAGTTAGCATCAGGGTGCACAAACCAAGTAGGAGGGGATACTGAACTACATTAAATGTCTTAGTGCAGCTGAGTATCCCACACAGTGGACAAGAAATGAAATATTGATATATGACTTGGTAAATCGTAGAACTGAGTCGCAACCATGTTATTCCATGTTATGACCTACATGTAAGTAATAAAGATTATTGGACCGTTCCTGCCTGTGTCATTTGTTATACACCACCACTGAATCCACATCTTCAGCGGCAGGGAATGAGGAATCCCAAATGTGTTGACTTTTGAATTATGTGGGTTTTTCTTGTCATAAGTCACTTTGGGCAGTCCTTTTTGGATGGGAAATGCTGGGTGTAATTAAGAAAATATAAAAGAAATGCTGAGGATAGCATCTGTCTTTGTGAGCCGTGATACATTGTCTGACACTAGCATCATAGCTGAAGATGTTTCTCTAGCAGGGAAGAAATGTCTCCTGCCTCTCACACTCTGCCTTAAATATGCCCCTATATGAGCCCCATATATGAGCTGTAACTTTCCAAGGCCATTTCTAAAGACTGACAAAATCCACAAAGGGGATCATTTTTATATAGGATATTCTTTGCCGCTACATACATGTGTGTAAGTATGCATGTCTACAAGATTGTATATACTGCTTGTATGTATGTTTCGTACAGGCATTCCCTGGGGTGACGTTTCAGTGGAGATGGGGTGGGATTGTGTGATAAGAACATATTTTATACAATACATGGGTACACATGCAGAGCATCCTACAAATTTGCACAAACTTCAGATCACATGTGTGTGTGTCAGTGCGCATTTGCACAATGCATATTTTCTTTTGCTATTGTCATCCACCTAGATACCTCTGGTCATAGGTAGTACAGTATATCAAATAAAGAACAACAGTAACTGCAACTGTAATATTGAAGCTGGTACTTTGAGTCTATTTGATAAAGGCAGACAGGAGCCTATGTCGCCCTTATAAGATAATCTTAAAGCATGTGCCTTCTTGGATTCCATACATAGGTCCTGCTATAAAATCTGGCTTAAGGTGTTGACTTGACATTTACAGATGCTGAGAACCACAGACATTGTCTGAGCAATGCCTGCATCCTATCCTGTGAATTACTGCAGGATGCAAGGAAGAGATCAGCAATAGCTCATAATGTGTCCTTCAGAGGGAGAGGAAGGATATAAAAAGGCAGCGAGAAAGATGTAAGTCTGAGGAGCTCCCACTGCCCAGCCCAGAACAGAGGCAACCAATCATCCTTTAGGGAAGCATAAGCATCACGTTATCAATTCAAAGCATTTTGGTAAATGGTAAAGATTTATCTATGTCATATGTGTAGAAGTAGGTATAATTCAGTGTGTTCCTATTAAAGCTCGTGGTAAATTCCTGAATTTATACACATTCCACTTCTGCTGTTTATCATTCCTATAGTGCTACTAGACATACACAATGCTATAGACATACACATGACAGTCGGTTCCTGCTATGTGTCTATTCAAGAAAGACAATTTATAGTGGATAAAAATGTTTACCAAAAAAGAGTTACAAGTCTGCTAGATTTTAGCATTGCAGTCAAAGATCTAAATCACACTCAAGTCACCTAACCCAAGAATCACAGCTTGCTGCAGTTTTTAGGGGGCATCACCTGCAGCCAATGTTCCCACTAAGATGCGCAGAGTCATCCATCAGGATTCCTGCCAGTGGGGGAAGGTGCAAAGCGATTGCGCTTAGTGACCTGCCTATGCTGCATGATCCTAAGCACGACTGCTCTGCACCTCCTCCCACTGGCAGGAATGCTGGCGGAGGACTCAGTGCAGTTTAGCGGGAACATTGCCTGCAGCCAGAACTTGCATTACACTGCATATAAAATACAGCAGATGAAAACAAATAAAAATATTTAAAAAACCTCACCATGTCTCACTACTGATGCAAGAAGAGGCACCAGGGAGTTGCTACTGTCCCACTTAGAATCACGTTGGATGTCTGAATTTTGTGGCACCCTTAGGTTTAAATTTGGATTTTGAATGGCAGTCCTTTCTCTAATTTGTGACATTTCATTAGCATCTGATGCTCACTTTTGAGCACTGGGTAAGACTGGAAACAGTAGCCAGAGGGCATTAAGGACATATTTGGCCAATATCTAATCCAGGGCAGTAAGAATGTAGTTTTCAAGAGCTTGTGGAACATTCAGAGACTCCTGAATATCTCATACTATTTTCTCTCTGGAAGCCAAAAATCTTTTGGTTGAAGTCAGTCCCCCAAAACTATTTTGGTTCATTGTACAATGCTGAATTGTTCAGCTATGGATTTACAGTCCTACTGCAATGAAAGAATCATTTACAAATCTGTAAGACATGTAGGATCATAGATGAGGTCTCACACCATTCTGCTTTTTGATTTCATTTCTAAGCTCTATGAGAAGGAACTGTCTTTTCTGGATCTGCAAAGCACCGTGTATGTCCAATGCTCTTATATTACTACTACTAGCACTACTACTGAGCATTTGTATAGCACTATAAGACGTACACAGTGCTGCACAGGCACATGTAAGAGACAGTCCCTGCTCATTAGAGCTTACAGTCTAGTCATGCCAGACAACACAGTCAAGATAAACAACACTGTAGCTGTAGACACAGGATACATTTAGGGGGAATGGTAAGGAAACACAACGGAGATCAAGCGAGTCAAGATCCAAAAGTAGCAGCAAAGAGGTGAGTTTTCAGCCTGGATTTGAAAAAGGTTAGAGAAGGCACCTGACATACAGACTCAGGTAGTTTGTTTCAGGTATAAAGAGCAGTCAGGTGAAAGAAGTGAAGTCTGGTGTTAGCAATAGAAGAGAAGGTCACGGATAGAAGCGATTTGCCAAAAGAATGGATGTCCTGAGGAGGGGTGTAGGGAGAGATAAGAGAGGAAAGTAGTGAGGAGCTACCCTCTCACCTACCAGAACTCCCTATCAGGCAAAGTAATTCACTAAGAACCCTGTGGGAGTAAGAGACCACATTAGTATTTAAACTCAGCATTCTCTGACACCTAGTCCTAAATGAGAGATGAGATAATCCAAAATGTGTGACCCATGCAGAACTGTCTTTAGACTGGAGCAGTGTCGGGTGTGGTAATGAGCTACTGGGCCTCTTTCTATCTTTCTAGATTTATATTAGGCCCAAAAAAACCTTTTGCTCAGCCTCATTTAGAAAAAAAGCATTTTTGTGAATGTTGAGTTTTATTTATCATTAATTTGCACTATTCATTTCAATAGCATGTCCACAGGTGCAAGCTACATCTTTTGTACGCAAGTAAATTAATTGTGCGCACATACATTCATAGGCATATGTGTGCACAAGCAATTTGAGCACATTTTTATTTTTGGACATTCAAACAAATGTGCAAACTATCCTGCAATGCCTAATACATATATGGAGAGAGAGATTATTATTCTTAAAGGAGTTGGAAAATAACAGTTTAAGGAAGAGCCCTTCCGCACTATAGCACCATCCAGATTGGATTTGGCATGGAGCTGATTTCAGGTCCTCTTCAGCAATGCTCCCTCTAATTTTCTATAGGCTGTGTGCGCATAAAATATCAGCTGTGCAGCTTTTGAAGGAAGGTTAAATTTTTGTGTGCCCCATAACAACACTCGGAGTTATATACTTTAAAATTTGACTACACATCAGAATACAGTATGTACACCACATTGATTTTAATCAAATTAAATGAAAATAGACAAGTACTAAATGAGGTGGAAACTTTCTAGTAATTACAATCACAACTTTTAAATTTTAAGACGTCTGTGTTGTTTTCTATCAGAATCAGAACCGTAACTTTTGTGAGCTCTGTTGTAAAGTATGTGTGCTTGCTTGGTGAGGTGTGTGTGCGTGCACACATGCACAGCTTAGAGGGAACAGTGTTCTTCAGGCTACCCCAGACTTGTCTCATGTTGATGCTGGTGCTCAGGGCTGCCATAGATCTATATTAGATGGGAAGTCAGGATAGAAGGAGAAAGACCTAGTACAGAGACATAGGGGCTTGTTTACAAAGCCGCGGTAGCGGTTCACGGTAGTTATCGGAGCCGTGGCCCCATTGAAATCAATGGGGTCGCGGCTCCGATAACGATCGCGAACCGCTACCGCAGCTTTGTAAACAAGCCCCATAGAGATGAAGGGAATCCACTGACCATGTGTTCGGCCAATGATTATGAGCCCTGCTGGAAGAGAAATAAAGAGAAGATGGTAGACTCTGTCTGGGCAGCTGTTGCAAAATGGTCCTGGCTGGCTCTTGCAATGGTTTTAGGGGCAAAGCAGGACAGGCTGCTCCACTTCATCTACTGAGTGATTCTGGGAGACTCTTCTGACTCTGACACAGTGCAGCTGCCTTTGATTCGGATGATCACTTGATTAGGCACCGCTTCCAGCTCCTACTTGTGCACTGGTGATATCAAATGAGCTTCCAATCCTCTTATACTTTAGGGTTTCCATTGTTTATCTTTCCTCTCTTCAAACTCCTCAGTGTTTGGAAACAAACAAATGAGTCTTTGTGGTGAGAGAAGCACTTTCTCCTACCAGGGTTCTATTGTCATAATGACCCATTATGACATCACACCTTCCACTCTCCTGTACATGGAGATTCATTGTAGGCTGCATCATAAAATGTATCTGGAGGGGATTTTGCACATGAACTCTGGAGATCACAGCGAGCCTCCATTTTTCAGATTCCACCCACAGGGAAGAAAAAAACGTCAGACACTTATAAAAAAACTTACCAAGATGATGTGTTGGCACTTCCTATTGCCCTACACACATGGCTGAGGTGGTTTTCCAAAGAAAAAAACCATAAATTCACAGAAAGAAAGCCAAAGTACAGAGGAGAGGCAGTTCCTGTTCCAGCACAACAGTTACTGATCCTGAACTTGCAGCTGGGCTAAGGGCTGGAATGGAGGATGACTGACTGAGCTTACTGGGGTAGGAGCTAGGAGCCTGGCCGATTGGGATAATGGCTGGAGGGGTGACTGATTTTAAGGAGAAAAATGGTAGGATGGGGAGGAATGTCTAAAAGGGAAAGGCTGGTTAACAGCATGGTGGAGTGAGAAAGAACAAGACTGGGTGAGGAGGGAGGCTGATGGTTCTTGATTTCTCCCAGTAGCCTGCAGAGATGTTTAAGGGCCAGAATTTACTGTACTTTCTTTTTTCTCAGACATGGAAAGGGAAAACTAGCCTTGGTAAATCAGGCCCTAAAGGTGCTGAAGTAGACCTTGAGTGGATCTCTTCCATCCCCCACCCCTGCTCCCCAGCTTCAGTGGGGGGGCCAAAGGGAGGGAGGTAATGGAACGTTTCAGCCAAAGGCTTCTACGTGTTTGGCCTGAATCTTTAATAGAACAAAAATTTATCAAGGCCTTTTCTATAGTAAACTGATCTATTTCTGCTATGAAAAGTTTATGAGCGCCATGAAAGGAAAGAAGTGTCTCTTTTTTTAAGGTGGAGGAAGGGATAGAAGAACATGTACAGGGATAGAACAGGTCTTTATCTGCTGTCATTTACTATGTTACTATGTTACTATGTGCAGGGTATTTTTCCCTCAGTTATATCACTACACACATCATGTCACATAAATAATTGCTCTAGGCTACAGGGCAGGGGTCCCTGGTGGCTATGAGTAACCGGGTGCCCGGCTTAGGGGCCCCTTATCCCTCTGCTTGGGGTCAAAGGATAGGGGGAGGGGGTGGGGATGGGTAGGCTAGAATACACAGCAGTTAGAGGGCTGGGAAATGGGGATGGGGAGCTGCAGAGGGTAGCTAGTGGAGGGGGAGGGGTGTAGTTTGGATTTGGAATCCCTTCTCAGCATTGGGAAGGGACTTCACTGGATCCAAACAAGTGACATGGGAGTAGTATAATAGGTACACTACTTGTCAAACTGATTGACAGGTGAGATAAGGATGGCAGGAGCCAATCAGCGTTCACATCTGGTGCATATCCCGCCTTAGGCCATGCCCCCTCCCATAGAAGTGAATGGTGAGTTAGCCCCACTCACTCCCGCCCCAAAACTGTTGACAGGTACCAATCAGCATCCATCTAGGGTGTATGCCCCGCCTTAGGCCATGCCCCCTCCCATAGAAGTGAATGGTGAGTTAGCCCCACCCACTCCCACCCCCAGGCGTGGCCACCACCCTCACTTGACACAACTCCACCGCGCCCCAAGGATGACATCATCCAAACAGCGTCCACTTCTGGGTTTGTGCCACACCCACGCCCCGCCCCACAATATGGCATTAGCCAATCAGCACCCACTTCCGGGTTTGTGCCACACCCACAGCCTCCCACCCTCAACCATGCCCCTGCCTACATCATCAGAAATGACATCACCGGAAACAGGGTGTCATCAGAAATGGACTGTCCCTTTTTGCTGACATCACCGGAAACAGGGTGTCATCAGAAAAGGGCCGTGTCCTTTTCCGATGACCTCAGCAGAAGCAGAGTGACTGACTCCAGAAATGTGTTTTGCTTCTGGTTAATGTTTACATCTGCAAAAAGCAGGAACCCGCGGCGGGATTAACAGAGCCGCGAGAAAGGGAAACTCTCCCTTCGCGCGGCTCTGAAAAGCCCGCGCTGAGGCTGCATAGAAGACTGCAGGACAGGGGGGCCCCGCGGGATTCTCGATTCTGCCGCTGCCACGGCGGTAGCGGCAGCAGCAGCCGGTTTCTGGGTTTTTTTTTTTAAAACTTAGCTGGGCTGGGGGGGAGGGGGGGTGGTAAGGACTGTAAATGGGTTGATGGGGGGGGGGTAAGGACTGTAAATGGGCTGATGGGGAGGGAGGGAGGGGAGGTTCGGACTGGAACTGGGCTGATGTGGGGGGTTAGGACTGGTATGGGCAATAGGGGTTTCGGACTGGAACTGGGCTGATGGGGGGGGTTTAGGACTGGTAATGGGCTATAGGGGGTTCGGACTGGAAGTGGGCTGATGGGGGGGGTTAAGACGGAATGGGCTATGGGGGTTAGGACAGGTAAGAGACTATGGCGGGGCTAAGACTGGAAATGGGCTGATGGGGGAAGTTATGACAGGTAATGGGCTATGGGGGGCTACGACTACAAGTGGGCTGATGGGGGGATTAGGACTGGAAACGGGCTATGGGGCGGTGGGCTAAGACTAGAAATGGGTTGAGGGGGGTGTTAGGACTGGTAATGGGCTGAGGGGGGCATTAGGACTGGTAATGGGCTATGGGGGGGTTACAACAGGTAATGGGCTATGGGGAGCTACGACTACAAGTGGGCTGATGGGGGGATTAGGACTGGAAATGGGCTATGGGGGGGGGGGTTAGGACAGGTAATGGGCTGAAGGGGGGATACAACAGGTAATGGGCTATGGGGGGCTAAGACTACAAGTAGGCTGATAGGGGGTTAGGACTGGTAATGGGCTGTGGGGGACGTTAGGACTGGTAATGGGCTGGGGGGGTTAGGACTGGCACTGGGCTATGGGGGGGTTACAACAGGTAATGGGCTATGGGGAGCTACGACTACAAGTGGGCTGATGGGGGGATTAGGACTGGAAATGGGCTATGGGGGGTTAAGTACAGGTAATGGGATGATGGGGGTAACAACAGGTAATGGGCTATGGGGGGGCTAAGACTACAAGTAGGCTGATAGGGGGTTAGGACTGGTAATGGGCTGTGGGGGGCGTTAGGACTTGTAATGGGATGGGGGGGTTAGGACTGGTACTGGGCTATGGGGGGTTACAACAGGTAATGGGCTATGGTGAGCTACGACTACAAGTGGGCTGATGGGATTAGGACTGGAAATGGGCTATGGGGTGGTTAGGACAGGTAATGGGCTGATGGGGGGTTACAACAAGTAATGGGCTATGGGGGGGCTAAGACCACAAGTGGGCTGATGGGGGGTTAGGACTGGTAATGGGCTGATGGGGGGTTAGGACTGGTAATGGGTTGATGGGGGGGTAAGACTGAAAATGGGCTGATGGGAGGGTAAGGACTGGAAGTTGGCTGATGGGGGGGTTAGGACTGGTAATGGGCTATAGGGGGTTCGGACTGGAAGTGGGCTGATGGGGGGGTTAGGACTGGTAATGGGCTATAGGGGGTTCGGACTGGAAGTGGGCTGATGGGGGAGCTAGGACTGGTAATGGGATGGGGGGTTGCTAAGACTGGAAATGGGCTGAGTGGAAGGGGGGCTTGAACGGCAAATAGCTGATGGGGACAGGGGCTTGGAATGGAAATGGGCTGAGTGGAAAGGGGGCTTGAACTGCAAATAGCTGATGGGGAGGGGGGCTTGGAATGGAAATGGGCTGTGAGAAGAGGGAGCTAGGACTGGAAATGGGCTGAGTGAGGGGGGGGGGGGCTAGGACAGGAAATGGGCTGATAGAGGGGCCAGGATAGGACTTGAAATGGGCTATTGGGGGTGCTAAGGTTGGAAATGGGCTGTGGTGGGGGCTTGAATGGAAATGGACTCATGGAGGGGCTGGAACTGGAAGTAGGCTCATGGGGGGCTTGGATTGGAAATGGGCTGAGTGGAGGGGAGCTAGGATTTGACATGGGCTGATGGTGGGGCTAGGAAAGGAATCGAAATGAGCTGATGGAGGAACTGATAGGACTGGAAATGGGCTGATGGTGGGGCTAGGATAGGATTGGAAATGGGCTGATGGGGGACTAGGACTGGAAATGGGCTGATGCAGGGACAAGAAGGGAGCAGATGCTGGGTGGGGCTGGAACTAGAAAGGAGCTGATGTTGGGGGAGGATTAGAATGGGATGGAGCTGGGAGAGTGAAATGGAGAGGGAAAAATATTTTGCGTGGGAGGGAAGACAAATCTACAATTGGCCAGATATTGGGAGAGTAAGTGGGGATTGAGGATAGAGGGGTAAAATTTGAGTGGATGAAATAGGAATGAGGAAAGAGCAAAAGGAGAAAGATTAGTATGTTAAAGCAGATGTAGAGAGAGGATGGAAAAAAAAACAAGAAGACAGAAGAAAGGACAAATGGACTGCAGATGGAGAGTTAGCAGAAGACACGAAGAAACCAGAAGAAAGTGGCTGGAACAATTGCAACTGAAAAAAAATGCCCAAAAGGTAGAAAAATATCTCTTTATTTTGAATTTATTAACTGGAATATGTCAGCTCTGGGAAATGTGCATCATTAATTTTTGCGCTTTGTTTAGTACAAGAGGAAATCAATTTATAGTTTTATTTCTACAGTGTTGTTGTATATTCCAAGTTTGGCTTTTGGGGTTCCCAGTTTAATTATTGTCTTCCTGTTTCTAAATTGTGATTCCTTGTTTGGTGATGTTCTATGTTCTGCATGTGTAACTGAGCTGAGGTATTCTGTTTATATAATTCCTATTTGACATTGCCACTTGTTCTTTCCCCAGTAGGTCATGTATTGTTGTTCTCTGAAATGTATTGGTTTAATATTTGCAGTGTTGCCTTTTGATAGTTAGGGTATGGTGCTTTGTGAGTCCTGGTAGTGCTGTTAGGATACGGCGGGATTGCTATGAGTTCTAAATGGGCAGTGTTTGTAGTAGTTCCTAATGTGCCTTGCGGTTGGTACTGGATTATAGTAATGTAGAAACCTTTTAGTCTTTCTTTATCCATACACTCATTAAGAGGCATGTTTACTAAAAGTTAGTGTATGGTAACATTATGCAAATATTTATGCAAATGAGGCCCCTTATGCAAATGAGGCCCCGCACCGAGTCTCCGCACATGGCCCCGCACCCCCCTTGGGCCGCCCCTGCTCATGGTTAGAGAGAAATATTCTGGCAAATACAGTGTAAGTTCAGAATGAAATACAGAGAGAGAGAGACCTGAGTTCAAATCCCCCTAATACAGCTAATTTTTTTTGAGAGAGAGAGCTGAGTTCAAACACAGCCACAGCTATTTTTTAGTGGCTTTGAAAAAACCAATACTGAGAGACAAGTCTGAACATGCCTCTCTAGGGTGTGGTAACACATGATTGGTTGAAACAAGAGGTCTGTTCTGAGCATGCTCCAGGTGTTATGAGCATGCTTCTGGTGTAAGACTGTGTATCCTGTGTAAGGGGAACATTTTGACCCAGAGATTCAAAAAGAAAATTGGCTCTTTTTGGAACACCAAGCAGAATTTCCAGCAGGGCACACAACATTAATTACTAAAACCATTCTGAAGATGTTGGCAAAATAAAAAGAATAGTCAAAGCACGCAATCATGAAGGAAACCTTATTGAAGAGCATTTACTATGACCCCAAAGCACTGTTCCCTCTAAGCTGTGCGCATGTGCGCGCGCACACACCTCGCCGAGCGAGCGCACACAACTTTTAAAGGAGCGCACAAAAATTATAGTTTTCAAACCTTGGGTTTTTTAAAGCCGCGGCTGCACCACCGATCTACTGCCATGTAATTTTCAACACTTCCGAATCTCTCCTCTGTCTGCACTGATTCCCCCTGCCCTCACTCCTCTCACATGTGACCACGACTGACAAATCATGGCAGGCTAGAGAGAAATAAAAGGGAGGGGCAGCCAGCAAGCCAGCCTCTTTCTGCTCTTGTGCCTGCCTGCCTGCCGCGCACCTCCTTGGAGCCCTCCCTCAGCCAGCCTTCAGTGCCACGTGCTACTTTGTGTTTAATACGGCATCTCTGGTAAGTGTCTTCAACAATATTCGCTTTAAGTTCACAAGTCCTCAGTTTAAACTATGTCATTCATGGTCTTTGAGTACTATTACATGCTATATCGTTTGCGTTTTACATTAAGCGCGCTCACTTTTGAAGTTACATATTTCACCTTCCTTTCATCCTGTTTTGATATGATGATTCTCCCTGGTGGTGCAAATCTCTTTTTATGTTTATCGGGTGCCTTGGGTCTACACTTCTTAATCTTCAATAGTTCAACGACTGTAATTCCTTCGTCGATTGTGGGTTTTTTAGCACCTTCAAAAGCATACGTTTTTTTGAGATGTCACGCCTAAATTTATGCGTTTTTACCTTGTAGGTATAACATTTTATGTTCTATCCTTTTTTGATTCACATTTGGGTATTTTATGGAGATAACAAAATTTTGTATGAAGGTCCGTGTCTGTGTATCTCCCTGTTCTGCAAGGCAGCATATACTTTTTCGTAGACGCGCTTTTTCTTTTATTCCTCCAGAGATTAATTCAACTTGTCTTTTTGCGCAGACCCTTACAATTATATGCATACAATTTATATTTTTATTAATGCCATCGCGTGACAAATGCCCTTCTATACATCACCTTCCTGATACGATAGAAGTCCTTTGTCATTTGTTACCCGTTTACTCGGAGTTCTATAATATTTATCTTGTGTCACCCCTTCTTATAAAGTTTTAGACCTATGAGTTACTTCCTCACTCTATCACATATTAATTTTTGTGGTTATTTATAGTTTTTAGACTATAATTTAGTTGCATTCAAACTACAATGCCGTGTGTGCTTTAATTTTATCTTGACTCGGACATTTGTGCTCCTGTCCTCCAAGTTTTCACACACATTCATTATAATTGACATATTTATATTCTATTCTTTTTTAAAAATATCAAATATCCCTAAGTTGGTCAACAAATAAAATAATAACTTTGGTTTGTCATCTGCTGATTTTTGATCATTGACGTTCATTCTACTTTGTATTTATACAATATATGTCCACTAGATGTCAGCACTTACTCCTCCTTTTTTCTCCATTGTTTGGTTTTAAATATACCATTACAGTTTGTTTTAAGCTTTAGGTGATGTTTTGCTCATATGTTTGCTTTTATTTATTTATATGATTCTTTTAATCTCTTTTTTTACAATGTACATGCCTTTGTGCTTATTTATTGCTTTACCTAATGATATCTATTTATTTATTTATTGTTTGCTCTCGTGAGATTTTGTTTTTCGTCATTTCATATGCTTTTTATAGCGTATCTTAATGCTTAATATATTTTATATTTACTGTTTTAGAGTAGTATTATTTATTGTTTTATCTAATGAATTGATGCTTGATATAATTTTTTATTGTTTGCTCTTACGAGATTCTGTTTATTTCAGTTTTACGTCATTCTACAGCTATTCATAGCATATCTTAATGCTCATCATATTTTATATTGTCTTATGTTCTAGAGTAGTATTCTCTCTCAGCCCTGTGCTTGTTTTACATGTTTTACATATGTATTTATACTTTTATGGATGTAATTCTTTATATAATTTTTATGCTTTTTATATTTCTCATTCATAGTTCCATTATGTTTTTATACTTTTTGAGTGTTTCACTTACAGCATGCCGTTTCAGTGTGTGTTTTGCTCCTCTCTAAATGGTACTATTCATCTGTGTTTTAATGAGAAGGTGAAGAATGTCGCAGGAAAGCACTTAGAAATCCCACTCCTCATTTCTTAAGTTCTTGCCCCCTTTTCTTTTTATTTCAGGTGGTTTCCCCATAGGGCTGGCGAGTACAGGCATAGGAACCCTGTGAAAGAGGGAAAATGTCCTTGACTTGCCCCCACTTTTCTCTTCTTTCAACCAGAGATGATCTTTCTTTTTGCCAAATGTGCTTATCATACTTTTGTACTTATCTTCAGAGATATCTTTTAATGCGAAAAGTATTTATTTTTACTATATATGCCATCCATCACCTTTTTTATTAGTGGTACTTTTTTAGTCCCATTTGTTTTCCCCCCTTTTCTTTTAAACATATAGAGCTCTTACAATACAATGTCAGTTTCTTTTTCTTACTTTCTTTTTCTTCCACTTCCCCCCCTTCCTTCCCCCCTTTCCTATCTCCCTTCCCCCTTCCTCCCCCCCCCCCCATGTTATTGATGCTTTTTATCCCTCAGTCGTCAATTTTTAGTGTTCAACTATTTTAATGTCATTTTAATGTTTTGACCTTTTGGTAAGTCACTATGCCATATGTTTTTTTTTTTAGTTGCTTTACATAAAATCTTGGTGTATGTTGTTTTTATACATGTACATACCTTATAGCAATGTTCCCTCTAATTTTCTGTAGGCTGTGGGCACTTCTTTTGAATAATAAAGCACCTGCTGTGACCACCACACCACTTTTAAAATGTCAAAACCAATAGCAATGAGAGGTGCAAAACGTAAGAGAACGGCCAGAGCTTTTAAGCCTGAATGGCTTGAAGAAATGATTGAAACGGAGACACCAAAATCTCGGGATAAAACGTGCGTTCAACTGCGTGAAATATTCACTTACGAAGAGGATGACGGAGTAGTCTGTTAATACTGCCGAGATGCAAAAACCATCGGAGAGTTTTCGAATGGCAAAATTTGGGATGATGTGTGGAAACTGGACTTTTTGAAACGACATCTGTCTAGTAAGACTCATGCTGAAAGTGTTAAGAAACTTAGAGCTAAAAATCCAAATTTAAGAGGAGGATTATTTAACTTGTTGCTTGAGAGCACCGCTGAAAAAGAGAAAAGGCAAATTAGTAATGAACGGAAGCGTTCTACACCAGAAGAAATTAAAGTTCTAATTGATAGTGTTTTGCTGGCTGTTCGGATGAATATTTCCATGCTCTCTGTTCAAGATATTAACGAACACATGTGTCCAAGTACATAACCATACCTGAAAGCTGGAGAAGCAAAAACTATTCGTTTGAATTTCTTGAAATTATAAACATGAATGTCCAAGATAAGCTCATGGCAGATGTTGCATCAGCAGCGTATCATACATTAACTATTGATGAAAGCACAGACATTTCTGTCAACAAATACTTAATACTGTACTTCAAATATCGGCCTGTAAATTCATGTCTGTATAAAACTTCATTTGGTGGGATGCTACAGTTGGAAGCATGCGATGCTGCATCAATAGTCAGTGCACTCCGGGAATTCTATGGGAAATACAAGCTTGACCTTAACAAAATGGTCATGTTTACTTCGGATGGTGCCTCTATCATGTCAGGCAGAATAAATGGTGTTGCTGCGCAGCTCAAACAAAATATTTTGCATTTAGTGCAGCAGCATTGTGTTGCCCATCGTGAAGATTTGGGGATCTCTGAATCATGGAAGGAAGTAAAGTTGATGAAAGAAGTTGAAACTTTCATGAGAACTGTTTACACAACCTTTTGTCGATCTTCTACTAAAAGGTCACAATTTAAAGAATTAGCAGATGCTTCTGAATGCGAGTCAATTGCTTTTAGACCTCTGAACGAAGTGCGGTGGTTATCTAGACATTTTGCTCTTCAAGCAATTATTCGAAATTATGATCCATTATTAAAATACTTTGAAGAAGATAAGGATAATGATCCCATTGCAAAGTACTGTTATAAAAAGCTAAACAGCCTTCAATTCCATATAACATTGCAAATTTTGAATGATGTTTTATCTGAACTAGCTTCATTAACAATGGCATTTCAGAAACGTGGGCTAACACCACTGGAAGCATATCATCTTGCACAGGGTAAGCTGAACAAAATCCGAATGCAATACTTGGGTGACACAGTAAAATGGACTGATAATGTTAAAAATCATCTCGACAAGATACCTGGAGATGCTTCAGTGGATACTGGTTCCACACTTACTTTCATTAATATGCTGTGTCTGCATTTAGGGGAAAGATTTCCTGAAAATGAAATTGAGGAATGGTCTGCTTTTGATTTGACAGCAATAACACAGTGTGATTATGAATTTGGAATTGAAAACGTCCGATCACTCTGTTTAAAGTACAAACAATTTCTTATGGAGGAACATATTATTGTTCAGCAGTACAATGACTTCAAGTTTTTAGTTGCAGAAAAAATCAAAAGCAAACTGATAAACAGTTTTCCGGATATGGTGACTTTGGCGTTTCAGAATGCTCAGTTTGCAGATTTAGCGAAACTGATCGATATTGGTGGAACATTTTTGGCTTCTAGTGCAGATTGTGAGCGTGGTTTCAGCTTGATGAACAGTTTAAAAACCAAAATAAGGAATCGCTTACATTTAGAACATTTGGAAATGCTGATGCGTGTTAAGAGTCATCTTCAAGATGGCGGATCAGTAGACCTTGATAAAATTTATTCAGACTGGGTACATTTGAAAGATCGAAGAGAGAAATTTTGAGAACATAATAAGTGACGGCAGATAAAGACCAGCATGGTCCATCTAGTCTGCCCAGCAAGAGTAGGTGCACCTGTTGCTCTGTGCAGGCCACCTCTCCCCATGTCTTTGTTTAGGGGTGAAACCACCACTCCATGGAGGACACCGAACTCTTCTTCCATACATAAATTATTTACATGGAATAACAATGGCTTTCAATAAAAATTAACTGAAATAATACCACACTTGTGATTGTAATTACTAGAAATTTTCCGCTTCATTTAGTAATTGTCTATTTTCATTTAATTTGATTAACATCAATGTGGTGTACATACTGTATTCTAATGTGTAGTCAAATTTTAAAGTATATAACTCCAAGTGTCGTTATGTAGCGCACAAAAAATTTAACCTTCCTTCAAAAGCCGCACAGCTGAAATTTTATGCGCACACAGCCTACAGAAAATTAGAGGGAACATTGCCCCAAAGCAACAGGGAGCTTTGGGGGCATAAATCCTCTACTTTAAGCTGCTAAAAAGCAGGATAAAACAGTCAACAGAAATAATGTAGTTAGATGGGCTACCAGACAAGATGCTTATACTTTACACAGACCTGCTAGGGTCCATTTTAAAAGAAACAAGACGATCGTGTCAGATGTGGATGCGCAATGGCAGGCTGATTTAGTTGATATGGCAGCCTTGTCCCATTATAACAATGGCTACAAATACATATTAACAGTGGTAGACATCCTGTCAAAATATGCATGGGCTGCAAGTTTAAAATTGAAAACCGGTCATGAAATTGCTAAAGCCTTTGAAAAAATATTTAATCTAGGTCGTATACCTGAAAAAATACAGACAGACAAGGGTAAAGAATTTTTAAATAGGTCCCTGAAGAATTTATTAAAACAAAATGGGGTTCATCATTTTGTAACCAATAACGATGTTAAAGCAGTGGTGGTAGAAAGGTTTAACAGGACTTTGAAATCCAAAATGTGGCGTTATTTTACTACACACAACACCTTTAGGTACCAGGCTTTTGTGCACAGTTATAATCATAGTTTTCACAGAACAATAAAGACGAGGCCTGTAGATGTGACATACACAAATTCTCTGCAGATCTGGAAAAGAGTCTACGGTGATAGCATCAAGCGTAAGCACTCCAAGAATCCCTTAAAGAAAGGAGATCATGTAAGACTTTCAAAAACTAAAGGAAAATTTGAAAAAGGTTACGAGCAAACGTGGACTGACGAGGTATTTATAATAACAGACATTTTAAACAGGGGCCAGAAAGCGACATACAAGATACAGGATTATGACGGTGAAGCCATACAAGGTTCTTTTTATCCTGAAGAATTGCTAAAAGTCACACCGCAATAGGACAGAATATACCGAATCGAAAAGGTTCTAAAGGTAAAAGGATGTGGCAGGAACAGATTTTACCTTGTGAAATGGAGGGGGTGGCCTGTTAAATTTAACAGCTGGGTTAAAGCATCAGAGATTCAAGACATCTGATTTCTTTCTTTTGAAGCAGCATTAAAATAAAATTTAAAATGAATGATGGTGACTTTTATATCACACTGCCTAGCAATGCCTCAGCAGGTGTATTTTCCCAAAATACCAGCTCTAATTTTACCATACAACTAGCAAGGCCTTTTGACTTACAAGGACAGTGGGAAGTGGGGCTCGTGGAAATACAATACCCCAACACCTGGGAAAATATTAAGGAAGACCATAAGTATGTTGTCGCTTCCGCAGCAGGAAATATACAGCACCTTATAGTCAGGAAAGGACATTACGCGACCATGCAGAGTTTAGTGGAATCCATGAATCAGGACATTAGCAACATCTATAAATCTGCGGCACTGTGGCAGCAATCGCTGTGAAAAGCTCTTATTCAATCACTCACCCACAGAAGGAAAACTCACAGACAGGCTGGAATGCAATCAGGATCTTTAATGTGCACACAGGATCAGACAGAGATACCAGCAACCTCCACAAGGGTCTGAACCCCGAGGGACGGCCTACAATGCCTTATATACAGTACAGTTTTAAACTCATTCTACAATCCCATTTGCCACAGGTATTTCCTGCCCACCAATCAGCAGCCCCTGGGGAGGTACCTGGGTGACCTGTCCAAACCGGTATGCTCTGGTCTGTTGGTTTCAGGGCTAGGGAAATACTGTGCTCAGACCTGGAGTGGGGGAAGGGTGCCTACTGGAATCTCATTGTCTTTCTCTTAGCAGGCTGATTACCTCTTGGCTTGCGGGGGAAGGGTCAGGCTGATCAGAGCCTCATGGCTTGCAGCATGGCTTGGGGGAAGGGCTATCTACAGCTCGCCGCATGGCTTGGGGAAAGGGCTACCTACAGCTACCTCATGGCTGCCTCATTCCCTCCTTTTTAAGTAAGACCTCAACCGCTAGAGGCGGTTGAGGGCTGTATTACTGGAGGCAAGCCGCAGAGGAGTATATTGGGTCAGGGCCATGACCGTGGCAGCCGCCTTGCGTTCTACCAGGGTGCCAAGGGTGGAAACAACCTGTAAGGAAAAAGGCACCTGGTTAAAATGTACGGTACAGCAATGGGACAAGTTAAGGTAGAGAGTTACGCATACAAAGGTCTGTCATGTTCAGAGCAGTTTGGGCAAATAATACTGCTGTGTTAGTAGTCTCTGCACTTGTTTGAAAGCAAGTCCGTATCAGGGATAGGAGTAAGGCTAAAGCACCTTTTTCTCAGTCTGATCCCGGTTTCAGGAAAGGTGTCTGTAAATCAGTCTCTCCGGTGGTCCAGAGTTCGTCGGCAGTCTGTTAGAACCCCGTACTGGGCAGAAGTGTCAAAGCGCAGGGGCTGGTTTGGAACTGTGACAGAAGTCCAGGCTGGAACAATTTCTGGTGCAGCGGCCTTGACACGAGAGTGATGGATCCTCGGAGCAACTTCACATCATTAAATTGCCTTCACCAGTTTACTGTCCATCAGTCCTTCCACATCATTAATTTCCTTCATCAGTTTACTGTCCATCAGAGTCCTTCCTCTCAATATATCACTTTATCCCTCACACTTTCCACCAACTACATACATAGGTCCTTCAGTTTACTGTCCATCAGAGTCCTTCCTCTCAATATATCACTTTATCCCTCACAACACTTTCCACCAACTACATACATAGGTCCTTCAATTTTTCTTTTTCTATACCATACTAATGTATCCTTATCTGGCAAGGCTGCTAAAACAATTGTTAGAAACATAGTATTGTTGTAAACAGTGTCCATTTTCCACTAACTTAATTGGTGCAGTTCTAGATTGGCATGGGTGCTCATTCTAAATAGCGACTGTCTAAACAATCTTCAATATAAAACTATACATCAATTCCAATAGAAAGAAATATGGCTCCTAACATGACAGCCACATATCTCTCATGTATGACTAGAGTCTATTGTATACCTGGTTCCCAGTGAGAGTACTGTAGGAAACTTAAAAATACTTGGACCGATCTTGAAAATGCAGTGTCCACAAGGATTTATGTAAGTTATCCATTAATTATGGTGTCAAAAGAGATCCTCGAGGTGAGAGACTAAGAGGGTACAAGGCATTGGTGGTTGGGCCTCATGGCGATACTCCTTCTGGTTCTTCTTGGCCGGCAAGGCATTTGTGAATAGGCCTCATGGCAGTACTTCCTCGGGTTCTTCTTGGCCTATTCCCCCTTGCCTATTCATGTCTCTTCAGTGGCATAAATGTACAAGGTTCATGTTTTCTCAGGCCTTGTGGGTCCTCGAGGTACTTAGAGCAGTCTGAATTCCGGTGGCCCAGATCATCACACTTGGAGTAGCACGTTTATTGCCTTTTTCCTAGGCTGTCGTCTCACCTTCTGCCCCTCTCTCTCTCTCTCATTCATTTTCTCAAAGCTCTCCTGGATCATTGCTGACAAGTAAGATTTAGTTTTTATCCAATCAACTCAAGTTAATGTTATCATTATATTTGTAAATAATTAAAAAACACAGTTCCATCTTTGCACTAAATTTGCTCTGATATACTTGGGAACAAAGCAATTTCAGATCAGCCCCTTTCCAAAATTTAATACTTACTCATCTTATTGCTGTGTATACTGGACCTCTACATAATGTACTCCTACCAGTATATTTGGTAACAAAGTACAAATGTATAAACTAAAAGATTTGTATCTCACAGTGCTATAATATATTGTGCTCTTGAACTCTGGACACCAACATGTAAAATTCAAATACAGAAGGACAGGTGAATTTATTCTAAATAGCACCTATGATGTTACTGTCCTGTTCATCATTCATCAGCACAGAGCTTAACAAGGCAAAGTGATTACCTTGTATCTTATAGTTCAAAACAGGCATGGAACTGATACTTTTATAAGAATTATATCTAAAGTGCTGTATATCTTGTAGTGCTATATAAATGTTTATAGCTCTACGAGGTGTTTGCCACAATATATAAAATCCCCTTTTAACTTTTTTTTGGTTTGCTTGATAGCATATAGCATTTAAACACATGACTATTGGCAGCCTATCTGATTGGAATACAAAGGTTTTCTTGATAAATTTTAGTAACCCTCCCCATTCCCCGTTCGTTCCCAGCCCTCAGGAGACATACACATGGTACACAATCAAGATCAGACATCTGAGAATGTTCAAGGGAGCCACCCCTCATGGTTTTAGATGCTCAAAATTCTTCATTGGAGGCTAGGTGAATTTGTTCTTTTGTCCTCTCTAATGGGTCTCCATTCATCTGCTAGAAGAATGACTCCTCCCTGATCTCTAGTATCTTTCTGTAGCCATGCAAACTGATTGGACGTGCATTTAACAAAGCAATTGGGGCCTGAGGCAGAGGATGGACTCAGTCCACAGGACCCAGGAGTCTGTATGAGTGTAACACTGTGGGGTAGGAAATCTTGAAGCAGAGCTGGAATCTACAGAATCCTCTCTAAACCCAGATTTAAATTGTGAAGCATGCACTGTAGGGGCGTTTTCTCTTTAGACTCTCCCGACCCCATGCTCTAATTTAGTTCAATAACTAAGCACAGTATACAATGTAGATCAGATCTTCTAACCTAATCTCAATTTGGGAAAAAATGCAATTTACAGTAAGAGAGAGAAGTATGCAATTTATAATACAGATCCTATCTAGATTTAATCCAGGAAAAATAATACAATTTATAATACAGACCCTATCTAGTCTTAACTCAGGACAAGTAATACAACTTACAATATTTGGCAATTTACAAAATATATATACACAAGCTAGCTATTCTTACAATGTCCACCAGATGAAGCTCCAGGATCACTTAAAACACAGGGAATAGTAGTAATTACAGCTAATGTCCACTAGATGGAGCTCCAGAGTCACTTTAAGTATATTGCAGTGTAGCTTACACGTGGTCTTTTCAAGATGGCCGCCTCCACGTGCGTCCCGATAGCTGCTCCTGGGTGCAGGGGAATTCGCACACGTGGTGTTCCCAAGATGGCTGCCACCCCACCGTGCTCCTTCACACCGGCTCACCCTCTACTCCACAGATGGAAAAAAAGAAAATGATGGACCTTCAAATGATCACTTCTCCCTCAATCGACCCAAAAAAAAAGGTTAGCTTCTCATATTCTGGTTTAAGGGCAGGAAACCTCAGCGGGGGCTCAGGGGAAGGCCGGAACCTCAGCGGGGGCTCAGGGGAAGGCAGGAAAATTCAGCGGGGGTCAGCGGTGCACCGGGACAGCACCGAGAGGCACAAAACCTCAGCGGAGGCCCAAGGGAAGGCAGGAACCTCAGCGGAGGCCCAAGGAAGGCAGAAATTCACATCGGAGCACATGGGGAGCATGGATTCACATCGGACAGCATGGGGGGGGGCAGAATTAACATCGGAGCACAACGGAGAGAGAAATTCACATCGGAGCAGAAATTAACACAGCGGCAGCATGGGGGGGGGGGAACAGAAATTTACATCGGAGCACAGAAATTACATCGGGGGTTCAGGGAAAGGCAGTAAATCCACACCGGAGCACATGGGGAAGCAGAAATTAACATCGGAGCAGAAATTAACACAGCGGTAGCATGGGGGGGACAGAAATTTACATCGGAGCACAGAAATTACATCGGGGGTTCAGGGAAAGGCAGTAAATCCACACCAGAGCACATGGGGAAGCAGAAATTAACATCGGAGCAGAAATTAACACAGCGGCAGCATGGGGGGGGACAGAAATTTACATCGGAGCACAGAAATTACATCGGGGGTTCAGGAAAAGGCAGTAAATCCACACCGGAGCACATGGGGAAGCAGAAATTAACATCGGAGCAGAAATTAACACAGCGGCAGCATGGGGGGGGGACAGAAATTTACATCGGAGCACATTAGAGAGCTCTCTCCTTGCAGTCACACTTCAGATTACTCCCCACAAGCAGAAAGGAAAGAAGAGAGGCAGCTATCTATTTTTAGCTTATCAAGTGCTATATTTAGTTACTTTTTTTTTTCTCAGATTACTGCAGTTACAGGACGAGCAATGGCTTCAGGGCCACTAAGGCCCCTACTAGGACTGCTTCTCAGATTACTGCAGTTACTGCAGTTTCAGATTCAAATACAGGACGAGCAATGGCTTCAGGGCCACTAAGGCCCCTACTAGGACTGCTCGTGCAGTTGATCAGGCTGCTACAGGTTCCCAGAAATTACCAGGACTCACAGATAGAGTACAGAACTAGCCCCAAACAGTAAGGTAGCAGTACTCACCAGAACTCTGATCAGACAGGAAGTTTGGATGCCAGTCTATCCAGCTGGTTTTTCAATCGGGGATTCAACCGCAGGGACCAGCTGTCCAGACAAATCAAGGTGTCCTTCCGAGCACAAAGTGGCCCGGGGGCGCCAAGGACCGTTAATCACCTGGAGGGGCCGGTCCCTGACTGGTGGAGGCCCAGATGCTGCAAAAGCAGAAGTCTTCCCACCGTGGGTGTGATGAGAGAGGCTTTTCTTTTAATATTTCCCGGCCAATGCACCAAAATGTGGCCGCAATCGCTGTGAAAAGCTCTTATTCAATCACTCACCCACAGAAGGAAAACTCACAGACAGGCTGGAATGCAATCAGGATCTTTAATGTGCACACAGGATCAGACAGAGATACCAGCAACCTCCACAAGGGTCTGAACCCCGAGGGACGGCCTACAATGCCTTATATACAGTACAGTTTTAAACTCATTCTACAATCCCATTTGCAACAGGTATTTCCTGCCCACCAATCAGCAGCCCCTGGGGAGGTACCTGGGTGACCTGTCCAAACCGGTATGCTCTGGTCTGTTGGTTTCAGGGCTAGGGAAATACTGTGCTCAGACCTGGAGTGGGGGAAGGGTGCCTACTGGAATCTCATTGTCTTTCTCTTAGCAGGCTGATTACCTCATGGCTTGCGGGGGAAGGGTCAGGCTGATCAGAGCCTCATGGCTTGCAGCATGGCTTGGGGGAAGGGCTATCTACAGCTCGCCGCATGGCTTGGGGAAAGGGCTACCTACAGCTACCTCATGGCTGCCTCAGCACCACTAATCATTTATGAGCCCCATGCGCGTAGAATCCGAATAAAATCAGAAGATAGGTCTACTATTTATGCGTATAGTGATTTGGCAACCATTTTGGGAATAGAAGCTTACGTTAATACACAGCGTTCCCATTTTCCAGTGGATATCACGGCCGGTTTTAATACCCTCTACCTGTACACAGATATTGTAGAGCACCAGATAGTAGGTGACCATTTTGTGCCACTGCTGCGTTGTGTTCCAACTAAGGGGGTTAGGGATGAGTTTATCACATTAACTTATGATAAGCCGCACTATGTCTCTGTGAACAAACAGCATATTGATACCATCACATTTGAAATAAAGACGGATCAGGACAGGCACGTCTCATTTCGTTACGGGAAGGTGATCCTTAAGGTTCATCTGCGACCCCGGATGGTGACTGTTTTTTAAAATGGTTGTGGCTAAAGACTACGGAGACCCCAAAGCATACAGGCATTATTATACAACATAAGCCAGCTATGGGCTTTTCAGGATATCATGTACGGGGCCGGTGTAGGCGGTGTTTTCGCAGCCTCTTTAGAAAAGCTATGCTGTTTTTGAGAAGGGGTTTTGAAATTATTAAACCACACGTGAAAGGCGCCGCAAAAAACATAGCCAAGGATGTCATGAGTCATGTCACAATGGCTGTTCTAAATAAAATGAACCAGGCTACAGAACAGGCAGGATCAGGACTGGCTGTGATTAGAAGAGCTGTTAAAAGAAAGAGAACCGAGTCTCGGGAGTTATCGCAAGGACCGCCCAAGCCTTTTAAAAGAAAGAAACCCGTGAGTGACAGGTCTCAGAAGCTTAACCGCCGGTCTAAGAAGAGAAGCGCTAGCTCTAGGCAGCGAGATATAATCTAAAAAGCACCATGGCTTTTGTACACCACGGCTCTGAAGAGTGTGTTAAATTGGAACTGGACCTGTTTCAACTAGCACCGACCCAAACAAGTATCAAAAAAAGTATTTATGTGGAAATTCAGCCATTATCGGCTTTGTCGGAAACAGCCCCTTTGGACTTCTATATCACAGGTCATGGTGAAGACTACATTGATTTAAATAGTACACTTTTGCACCTGACCTGTAAAATTGTGGCAGAAGATGGCTCGAACATCGACCCGGCAGCCAAAGTAGCGCTGGTGAACTACCCAATCGCAGCTCTGTTTAGCCAGCTGGATGTTACCCTGGGTGACCAACTCATTAGCCAGAGCAACAACTGCTACCCCTACAGAGCCCTCATAGAGCTGCTTCTCAATTATGGTGAAGGATCCCTCAAATCACAGTTTACAAGCGGGCTGTTTTATAAAGACACAGCCGGGCAGCATGAGGTGAGAGAGATAGGATCTCGCAACGTCGGCTTTACTGAAAGGGCCCAATTTACGGTCTCTAGCCACAAGGTAGAGCTTTTGGGGCATTTACATAGCGATCTATTTTTTCAAGAAAAGCTATTGATTAATGGTGTGGATCTCAAAATCAAATTGACCCGCAACAAAAACTCTTTCTGTTTAATGAGCGGTGATGCCGAAGAAAGTTATAAAATCCTTATCCTAAACGCTGCGCTCTTTGTAAAGAGAGTTAAAGTTTCCCCCGGAGTGCGCCTGGGACATGCGGAAGCTCTGCTGAAAGCTAATGTCAAGTATGCTATTGACCATGTGGGGCTGAAGGGTGTTTTAGCATACCAGCCGGTGCCCGTGTGACTAACCAGGAAAATCTCTTTTTGGGGCAGCTACCAAAACTCATTGTGCTGGGATTTGTGGATAATGATGCTTTCAGCGGTAATTATGCTAAAAACCCCTTCAATTTTAAATATTATGATATTAATTTTGCCGCTCTATATGTGGATGGTGAACAAGTACCCGGGAAACCTCTTCAACCTGACTTTCAAAATAGATGTTGTGTAAGAGAATATATGCAACTGATACAAGCAAGTGGCAAACATCTGAAAGATACAGCATTGCTGATTGACCGTCAGGAGTTTTACAAAGGTTATACCCTGTAGGCGTTTGACCTTTCAGGAGTGTGCAGACCATTACTCGCTGATTAAAACTGGTAACCTGCGGGCTGAAATACATTTTGCCAGTGCCTTACCCCATACAGTTAACATTATTGTTTATGGGGCTTTTGACAAAGTGATAGAAATTAATCATAGAAGGAATGTTCTTTTTGATCATTCGTGAAAATGAACACCCTGCAGATCTTCCGTATTTTAAAGAAGGACCCCTGTGTTGCAGATTTCTTTTTAGATGTGCTACCCAGCGACTGGTTAGTGGATGTACAAATATCAAGGAAATCCGTGTGTTTGGTGGTAAATACACACCCTCATAACCTACCTGGAGAACACTGGTTAGCCATCTATATATGTGGAGATGGAACAGGGGAATTTTTTGTTTCTTATGGACAACCACCTGATAGCTTATTCTTTCCTACCAGTATTATGAGCTTTTTCAACAAGCATTGTAAAACTGTTTTATACCACAACAGACAATTACAGCACCCAATGTCTACGGCTTGTGGATATCACTGTGTTTCTATTAGAGTAGACACCCAGGAAGGTGTAGATAACATGAGGAGGGATCTAGCTAAGCTTGAAGAATGGTCTAGAATTTGACAGCTGGGATTTAATGTTAAAAAATGTAAGGTCATGCATTTGGGCTCCAGCAATCCAAGGGAGCAATACAGTATAGGGGGTGAAGTACTTTTGTCCACTAAAGAAGAGCGGGACCTAGGCGTGGTTGTGTCTGATGATCTTAAAGTAGCTAAACAGATAGAAAAGGTGACGGCAAAAGCTAGAAGGATGCTTGGGTGCATACGGAGAGGAATGGCTAGCAGAAAAAAGGAGGTGATAATGCCTCTGTATAAGTCTTTGGTGCGACCTCATTTGGAGTATAGTGTGCAATTCTGGAGACCGCACCTTCAAAAGGATGTGAACAGGATGGAGTCGGTGCAGAGGGTGGCTACTAAAATGATTAGTGGGCTTCATTATAAAGCATATGAGGACAGACTTAAGGATCTTAATATGTACACCTTAGAGGAAAGGTGGGATAGAGGTGATATGATTGAGATTTTTAAATACCTCCGTGGCTTAAATGTTCAGGGAGAGAGCCTCTTTCAATTGAAAGCAAGTTCTGCTACGAGGGGACATGGGATGAGGGTGAAGGGAGATAGATTCAGGAGTGATATGCGGAAATATTTCTTTACGGAAAGAGTAGTGGATCCATGGAATAGTCTCCCAGTGGAGGTGGTAGAGATGAGGACAGTAACTGAATTCAAAAAAGCATGGGACCAACACAGAGGATCTCTAAAGGTAAAAAGTGGACTGTTGTAGTTGTTGATATGGAAGGACAGACTAGATAGGCCATGTGGTCTTTTTCTGTCATCATGTTTCTATGTTTCTATTTTTCCTGCACCACCGCTGTAAAGGGGTGCCTTTTGAAAATATTTTAGAAATGTATTCTGAAGATTTAATGCAAAATGATGATATGGTGTTACATTTTGTAAAACGCAACAAACAAACTTTGTGTAGATCTTTTAGAAATCCGTTTCATAATCAGCAAGTGTGTGTTTCCTATCGTGAATGTTTTGATGCTTCTAAATAAAAAGTAACCCCTCTAAGGAGGTTTTTGAAAAGAAACCGCTGTGTAGTCTTTTATTTTTTGTTTTTAAACATTTTATTGAAAATACATTTTTGCATACTCAACCACTGATGGCCGTGGGATAATTTACGTTTTTTGTGTGGGAGTAGCTCTTTGCTCTTTATCGGACGCGTGTACATTTTAGTAGCCTTCACAGATAGGTTCTCTTTGAGGCGTGCCAGTACATCTCTGTTGGCTGCATTACCCATTACCGTAGAGGGCATATTTAATTCGGCTAGGGTTTGCATGAACTCCTCCCAGCCCCTGGGTATTCTTCGTTGTGAAAGAGCTTGGGGCTGCGTAGCCCCATGAACGAGGTCGAGTAGGTTAGAGCCATTGACGGGGTTTCCCCGGTATACAAATGTTCCATTTCCCTCCCAGGATGCCACATCCTTGTTTTTTAACAGTTTATTAAGCAGCAACTCAGCATTTTTCCTATAGTGCATATTGATGCTGTTTAACACTTCTTGTATTACAGGGTCTGGAGGTATAATATTTTCTAGAGATGCTGCCGTTGATGTCTCATCTTGTGCCTGTAGATACAAGTTTATTTTTTCTTTTTCCATATCCCTCTGTCTGTTAAGCACGAGATAGCGCTATAGCACTTCTGAGTAACATTTAGCCTTTTCGTGTTCAGACATACCGACGCTTTGCAGGATGTTTTTCATTTCTTCATCTAACTTATGAATGGTCGTGGTTCTAATATTTTCATCCCGATCTGGCGGGTTTCTCAAGTGCTCAAGTTGTTGACTAGGGACTATGTACATTTTTTCAGCATGCTGCATTAGAGGTTTGTCAGAAGCCCCGTTATCAACGGTAATGCAAAACTTAACAGGAGCCCGATAAATCCGCCCGACTGTCTCACCAATTGCTTCTTTTTTTTAATGGGTAGTCTTTTATTGCACAGACTCTTTATGGCGTGATGCTTCCCTTTTAAAACCTTTATCTGTTGTTGTGAAAGAGGAATGTTACCTTTTAGGGTGTTGAGAGCAATTTCAACTATAGCTGCTACCAAATCATTAGAAGCTGTATTCAGGATGGCTCTTCTGTGCTGCGGTGAGGCTTGAACCAAAAGTTTTAAAAGGGGCAGGTTTCTTTTTACACGGCAAGACATGTTGTCTGAGACACACAAGCATGTATGAAGGGGCTGGTTACATATTCATTTCTTTTTATGTGTGATTTGTGGTTTTTCACAGTATACCGTGGTCCAATCTGGCGGGAAGATATCCGTCCTCAGTCTGTAAGCCTCAGGCGTTGTGTTATTTAAATCCACACCGAGATAACCAAATGGCTTTCTGGTTGCATCCTCGAAGACTTCTAAAAAGAATTTTGATTTTCCAGGGTACATCTGCCTGGCTAGAATGGCAATCTGTAACTTATCTCTAGGATTCTTAAAGAGCACCATGTATTCAGGGGCGGCCCAAGGGGGGGTGCAGGGCCATGTGTGGAGACTCGGTGCATGGCCTCATTTGCATAAGTGGCCTTATTTGCATAAATATTTGCATAATGTTACCATACACTAACTTTTAGTAAACATGTCTCTTAATGAGTGTATGGATAAAGAAAGACTAAAAGATTTCTACATTACTATAATCCAGTGCCAACCGCCAGGCACATTAGGAACTACTACAAACGCTGCCCATTTAGAACCCATAGCAAACCCGCCGTATCCTGACAGCATTACCAGGACTCACAAAGCACCATACCCTACCTATCAAAAGGCAACACTGCAAATATTAAACCAATACATTTCAGAGAATACTGGGGAAAGAGAACAAGTGGCAATGTCAAATAGGAATTACATAAACAGAATACCTCAGCTCAGTTACACATGCAGAACATAGACCATCACCAAACAAGGAATCACAATTTAGAAACAGGAAGGCAATAATTAAACTGGGAACCCCAAAAGCCAAACTTGGAATGTACAACAACACTGTAGAAATAAAACTATAAATTAATTTCCTCTTGTAGACGTTAATGATGCACATTTCCCAGAGCTTTCATATTCCAGTTAATAAATTCAAAATAAAGAGATATCTTTCTACGTTTTGTGCATTTTTTTCAGTTGCAATTGCTCCAGCCACCTTCTTCTGGTTTCTTCATGTTTTCTGCTAACTCTCCATCGTCTGCTGTCCATTTGTCCTTTCTTCTCTCTTCTAGTTTTTTTTCCATTCTCTCTCTCTACATCTGCTTTAACATACTAATCTTTCTCCTTTTGCTCTTTCCTCATTCCTATTTCATCCACACAAATTTTACCCCTCCATCCTCAATCCTCACTTACTCTCCCAATGCCCGGCCAATTGTAGATTTTTCATCCCTCCCACACAAAATATTTGTCCCCTCTCCATTTTACTCTCCCAGCCCCATCCCATTCTAATCCTCCCCCAACATCAGCTCCCTTCTAGTTCCAGTCTCACCCAGCATCCATTCCCTTCTAGTCCCTGCTTCAGCCCATTTCCTGTCCTAGCCCCCCATCAGCCCATTTCCAGTCCTAGCTCCCCCATCCATTTCCAGTCCGAGTCCCTTCATCAGCTCATTTCCAATCCTAGCCCCCCCCATCAGCCCATTTCTAGTCATTTCCTAGCCCCACCATCAGCCCATGTCAAATCCTAGCTCCCCTCCACTCAGCCCAATTCCAGTCCAAGCCCCCCATGAGCCTATTTCCAGTTCTAGCCCCTCCATGAGTCCATTTCAATTCAAGCCCCCACCACAGCCCATTTCCAATCTTAGCTCCCCCCAACAGCCCATTTCCAGTCCTATCCTAGCTGTTCCATCAGCCCATTTTCAGTCCTAGCTCCCTTCCCTCACAGCCCATTTCCATTCCAAGCCCCCTCCCCATCAGCTATTTGTAGTTCAAGTCTCCCCTTCCACTCAGCCCATTGCCAGTCCTAGCAACCCCCAACCCATTACCAGTCCTAGCCCCCCTTATAACCCATTACCAGTCCTAACCCCCCCATCAGCCCACTTCCAGTCCTAACCCCATCAGCCCATTTCCAGTCAGCCCCCCATAGCCCATTGCCAATCCTAACCCCCCCATCAGCCCACAGCCCATTTCCAGTCCTAACCACATCAGCCCACCTCAAGTCCTAACCCCTCCCCATCACCCCATTTCCAGACAGCCCCCATCAGCCCACAGCCCATTACCAGTCTTAACCTCCCCCTAGCCCTCCATTCCTAACCCCCCCAACAGCCCACAGCCCATTACCAGTCCTAACCCCATCAGCCCACCTCGTCCTAACCCCTCCCCATCAGCCCATTTCCTGTCCTAGCCTCCCCATAGCCCATTATCAGTCCTAACCCCCCATCACCCCATTTCCAGACAGCCCCCATCAGCCCACAGCCCATTACCAGTCTTAACCCCCCATAGCCCATTACCAGTCCTAACCCCCCCAACAGCCCACAGCCCACCTCAAGTCAAGTCCTAACCCCCTCCATAGCCCATTACCAGTCCTAACCCCTCCCCCATCGGCTCATGGAAAATTAAAAAAAAAAAAAAAGATGGCTCCTGCTACCCCCGCAGCAGCGGAAGAATGGAGTTTCCCGCGGGGCCCACTCTGCCCGGCTGAGATCTCCCGGCCTGGCTGAGACACTCTGCGCTGTCTTTCAGATACGCGAATGGAGAGAGTCTCCCTCGCGTCTCTGTTAATAACGCAGGGGCAGATGGGAAATTTCCCATCAGTCCCTGCTTCCCATCAGCCCCTGCGGGCTTAACAGAGATGCGAGGGAGACACTCTCTCTTCGCATATCTGAAAGCCGGCGCAGAGGGGCTCAGCCGGGTAGGGAGACTCAGCCAGGCATCGGGGGCCCCGCGGGACACTCCATTCTGTTGCTGCTGCGGCGGCAGCGGCAGCAGCCAGCTTTTTTTTTTTAATTTAATTTTTAAAAAAGCAGAATGTTCTTTGTGCGGGGCCCCCTGAAACGCAGGACCCTGTGCAAAAAACATTCTTGCTCAATGGACGGGCCGGCCCTGCATGTATTTGGTATTTAAAGTTATAGTTCAGCTTGCTTTACCTTGGCAGAAAACATTTTGAACAATATATATGATGCTCAGGTTTCTGTGATGCACATATTTGGTGAAGGTTTTCTCTATTTCATTACTTTTACAGGCAGAATCCATTAGGTCATCAACAATAACCAAGTTTACTTTATTGGTTGGAAACATTCGTTCATCATTAAAAGTATCAGGTAAAGTGTCCATAAATGTAATAAAAGGATATTTATTTAACATTTCTTTATACAGAGGTTGCCAGCAACTGTAACACCACACAATATTGTTAGGCATGACAGTCAATACACGACCAGCGTGTTCTAACATCTTTTTAACAAAGAAGCTCTTGCCTGAATTGGACGGCCCTGCTAAAATACAAGAAAAAGGATGTGACCAGCGCACATCCACCACGCTAGTATCCATAGGGTAATGTGCTAAAGCCATCCTCCAACTTCACCCTTTTCTCATACACAACCTTTTGTGTTTTTTTTAATCACACCAGTCTCTATTGCCCAACCCTTTTTGTTTCTTATAATACCAGGTTGTTGTACTCCTATCTTTTTCTGGGATAAATCTGCAGCCCCAGGCTTGTAGTCCAAAACTAGATCTTTCAAACTAGTGAAATTGATTTTCTGGCAGTTTTCTACGTTTAACGTAATCCCTTTTACTTTCATACAGGTCTTCCCGCTTGACAGCTTGTAGCCGTATGTTTTAGGCCCCGCTGATACAAACTCTGTGATATGTTCATCTGAGGGTATCTCGCTTGTGAGCTCACCTAAATAATCACCCAAAGATGGGTTCCAATCACCCTCTCGACTTAGAAATATCACAGAATCTGTATCATGGTACAGACAGCGCTCTTGTGAACTATCTAGAAGGTTGTACAACTCCAGGCGTGCATAAGCCGTTGTAAAACAGGTAATGAAAACGTTGGTGCTACCCGACAATATACACTGGTCTTTTGAGTGCCTCCAAGACATACAGGCTGTTTCATCATCAATAAAATCGCATGATGAAACCTCGAATTCAGGAGAAAACAGATATTTAAAGAGATCATCAGGTTCTTTCACAATGCTTGTGGTAGGCAGGTTTGTTCTTTGACCAAATTTACCCCACAGGGAATTTAAGAAAAGTTTTGCTATTTGACGCTTAGCATGGTTTACATTAATCTGGTCTGTACGCAAACACACCCCTTCTTTTCTAAAGAAATCAGCTATGTACACATTTTGTTTTTCAGTATCATTGCACCATCGAGGGTAGCCAGAAGCCTCTTGTTTTTGACGGAGGTGCATTTTGATGTATTCGGAAAAGAGATTATCAGATTTTTGCTCAAAATGCCAGATTTCATAGATTTCAACAACCACATACCCTTTTGCAATGGCTAAATTCATCTCCACCGTACACCAAGTCCCCACAAAAGTTCTCTCCTCATCCGTGTGGGCACACATTTCCTGTTGCCGTGTGTCAGCACACGTGTGACACAGTGGAAACATAAGCTTACCGCCCAACCATATGGGTAACACCGGAAAAAGAGCTTTTGTGGGGGATATACTTTTGCTTTTATAAAACCAAAGTACTTTGTAGGGGGACCAAATTTGTCATAAATGATTTTTGGATGGCCTATTGGATATTCCTTTGTTTTATTGACAAAAGGGTATAGGCTGGTAAAATCATAGTAGTGTATTTTTTCCCCAGGTCTTGTTTTGTGGTACAGACAAATGGCATTTGTTCTACCCCAAAAAGGGCATCTCGTGGAATCAGAGGTTGCGGTAATGCGGAGTCAGCCAGGAAATCTGCGCAGCCCCTGTCATTTTCTTTTACCATCTGCTTCCACTCGTGCTCCCATAGACTTATGACCTTGAACCCACGGCTTTCCAGGAATGCAGCTTTTAGCTGTGTTTTGTAATAAAGAAAACCATAGGTCGTGGCTGCTACAGGATTCTGGTCTTTATCGTTATAACAGCTCGGACAGCCGTGGTGAAAACAACCATTAAATTCAAAAGCTGTTTCTATCCCACTGATCACGGCATAGCCATCAAGAAAATAAGACCCCACCTTTTTTTCGCCACCTTTCAGAGCATGTGTGATCTGTATATTTTCTTTGGCCTCTACATACATCAGTCATTGAATAGATGGGGATGAATATCTCTTTGTCTGCCGGTGATAGTTATCTGGTAGAATGAGTGCCACAGTCTTGGGTTCTAAAAACATTAATCTGAACATAGCCATACATACAGATGCAAGGGTTATATATTGGAAAGGGTCTAAACACCTTGTTTGAATTTCTGAGATGTCACCATGCTCTACAAACACTTCTTTCTCTGTCATTTTCATGATTTCAGCTCGGTAGAGAACACAGGCCTGCTGCAAAATAGATACATCCTGCTGACAGTAATAAACCAACTCTTTTTGCAAATTAAAAGTTTTATGCTGATTGTCCTTGTACCATTGTAAACATTCCTCTTTTTCTTCAGGCAACATGTTACTCACACCGTAATGTTCAACACCCGGCATGGGGCCCACATAATTTTGATTTTCCAGCGTATTAAAAAAGTGCGGAAAGTACCCCTTGCTGCCTGTAAAACCCATGGCTTGTGGAAGTTTGCTAAGTTTCATAGGCAGGAAATTTAGAGAGTCTATAAAACGGATAGTCAAAGGTTCAACGGTAATTTGTAAAAGTTTAGCACCTTGAACCAGCAGCCCTGTGTCCATCTTTTTCTTAAGCAGTTAAGAACAAAATATCCATCATAACCTTTGGAATTATGGGCTATGAAGGTATAGCCTTTAAATTGTTTGACACAAAAAATCTGTATAAAGGCAGAAATACATTTGAGACCCTTAAATTCCCAGTTTCTTTCATCATTTAAGTCCGTTGCATATATGTAATTAGGGACATGCCAGCCTGTTTCTTGCATACATTCACAATCATAAAAAATATACTTTTCAGATGTTTCAGTTTTACCAATAGGGGTCATAAAACATAAGTGGACGCCATCCCCGGTTAGGGGCTCGCGACATAGTTTACAATGCCGGCCCTTGCACTTATGTTTCTTGTCCACATAAGACTCACATTTCTGGCACAGTATCTTAGATAAACACGCCACTTCTTTTTTCAGAGCCAGATACGCGTGTCTATCTAAACACTCTTTAGAACGACAAAAGAGTTTGCAATTAGGGCATCTCTGTTGTACACCAACATTATTCGCACACGTTAGTGTCAAACAAAGACGGCACCATAATGTGCAATCAGGGGCGGCCCAAGGGGGGTGTGGGGCCATGTGCGGAGACTCGGTGCGGGGCCTCATTTGCATAAATATTTGCATAATGTTACCATACACTAACCTTTAGTAAACATACCTCTTCATGAGTGTATGGATAAAGAAAGACAAAGATTTCTACATTACTATAATCCAGTGCCAACCGCCAGGCACATTAGGAACTACTACAAACACTGCCCATTTAGAACCCATAGCAAACCCACCGTATCCTAACAGCACTACCAGGACTCACAAAGCACCAGACCCTACCTATCAAAAGGCAACACTACAAATATTAAACCAATGCATTTCAGAGAATAACAATACATGACCTACTGAGGAAAGAGCAACTGGCAATGTCAAATAGGAATTACATAAACAGAATACCTCAGCTCAGTTACACATGCAGAACATAGACCATCACCAAACAAGGAATCACAATTTAAAAACAGGAAGACAATAATTAAACTGGGAACCCTAAAAGCCAAACTTGGAATGTACAACAACAATGTAGAAATAAAACTATAAATTAATTTCCTCTTGTACTAAACAAAGCACAGACATTAATGATGCACATTTCCCAGAGCTGACATATTCCAGTTAATAAATTCAAAATAAAGAGATATCTTTGTACCTTTTGTGCATTTTTTTTTCAGTTGCAATTGTTCCAGCCACTTTCTTCTGGTTTATTTGTGTCTTCTGCTATCTCTCCATCGTCTGCTGTCCATTTGTCCTTTCTTCTCTTCTAGTTTTTTTCCATTCTCTCTCTACATCTGCTTTAACATAATAATCTTTCTCCTTTTGCTCTTTCCTCATTCCTATTTCATCCACTCAAATTTTACCCCTCCATCCTCAATCCCCACTTACTCTCCCAATACCCGGCCAATTGTAGATTTTTTATCCCTCCCACACAAAATATTTTTCCCCTCTCCATTTCACTCTCCCCGCCCCATCCCCTTATAATCAACCCCAACATCAGCTCCCTTTTAGTTCCAGCCCCACCCATTATCCGCTCCCTTCTAGTCCCCACATCAGCCCATTTCCAGTCCTGGCCCCCCATCAGTCCATTTCCAGTCCTAGCTCCCCCATCCATTTCCAGTCCTATCCGAGTCCCTTCATCAGCTCATTTCCAATACCAGCCTCCCATCAGCCCATTTCTAGTCGTTTCCTAGCCCCACCATCAGCCCATGTTAAATCCTAGCTCCCTCCACTCAGCCCATTTCTAATCCAAGCCCCCATGAGCCTACTTCCCGTTCTCGCCCCTCCATGAGTCCATTTCAATCCAAGCCCCCACCACAGCCCATTTCCAATCATAGCTCCCCCCAAAACCCAATTCCCAGTCCTATCCTAGCCCCTCCATCAGCCCATTCCCTGTCCTAGCTCCCTCCCCTAAGAGCCCATTCCAAGCCCCCCTTCCCATCAGCTATTTGCAGTTCAAGCCCCCCACTTCCCTTCAGCCCATTTCCATTCCAAGTCCCCCTCCCCATCAGCTATTTGCAGTTCAAGCCCCCCACTTCCCTTCAGCCCATTTCCATTCCAAGCCCCGTCCCCATCAGCTATTTACAGTTCAAGCCCCCTTCCACTCAGCCCATTTCCAGTCCTAGCAACCCCCCCAACCCATTACCAGTCCTAGCCCCCCATAGCCCACTCCCAGTCCTAATCCCACCATCCCATTTACAGTCCTAATCCAACATAACCCAATTTTCATTTTAAGTCCCACCATAGACCATTACCAGTCCTAACCTCCCCATCAGCCCACTCCCAGTCCTATCCCACCAGCCCATTTCCAGTCCTAATCCCCCATCACCCAAGTTTTAGTTTAAGCCCCCCATGGCCCAGTACCAGGCCGATCCTCCCCATCAGCCACTCCCAGTCCTAATCCCACCAGCCCATTTCCAGTCCTAATCCCCCATCACCCAACTTTTAGTTTATGCCCCCGATAGCCCATTACCAGTCCTAACCCCCCATCAACCCACTCCCAGTCCTAATCCCACCAGCCCATTTCCAGTCCTAATCCCCCATCACCCCAATTTTTAGTTTAAGCCCCCCCATAGCCCATTACCAGTCCTAACCTCCCCATCAGCCCACTCCCAGTCCTAATCCCACAGCCCATTTCCAGTCCTAATCCCCCATCACCCAATTTTTAGTTTAAGCCCCCTATAGCCCATTACCAGTCCTAACCCCCATCAACCCACTCCCAGTCCTAATCCCACCAGCCCATTTCCAGTCCTAATCCCCCATCACCCAATTTTTAGTTTAAGCCCCCCGGCGCCCATCACCACTCCTAGCCCCCCCCAGCGCCCATCACCACTCCTAGCCCCCCCCAGCACCCATCACCCATCACCCATCACCACTCCTAACCCCCCCAGTGCCCATCACCCATCACCACTCCTAACCCCCCCCCCCAGCCCAGCCCAGCCCAGCCCAGGGAAAATTTAAAATAAAAAAAAGCTGTCTGCTGCCGCTTCCGGGGCCGCCGCGGCAGAATCGAGTGTGCCGCGGGGCCCCCCCTGTGCCTGGCAGAGCCTGCCCTCCCCTGTATCACCTCTCTTTCAGCTGCAGTCAGTCACACGTGCCGGCTTTCAGAGCGCGAAGGGACTAGTTTCCCTTTCGCGGCTCTGTTAAGCCCGTGGGGGCTGATGGGAGTTCCCATCAGCCCCCGCGGGCTTAACAGAGCAGCGAGGGAGAAACTCTCCCCTCGCGCTCTGAAAGCCGGCGCGTGTGACTGACTGCAGCTGAAAGAGAGGTGATACAGGTGAGGGCAGGCTCTGACGGGCACAGGGGGGGCCCCGCGGCACACTCGATTCTGCCGCGGCGGCCCCGGAAGCGGCAGCAGACAGCTTTTTTAAATTTTTTTTTAAATTTTACTTTTGGATCAGAATGTTTTTTGCGCGGGGCCCCCTGAAACGCGGGGCCCTGTGCAAAAAACATTCTCGCTCAATGGACGGGCCGGCCCTGTGTGCAATTATGATCGTGACTGTACGGTTTCTGACAGTAACTACAGAAGTTGCGCTCCCCATAGAATTTTTGACATCGGTTATACCATAGAAATGGTCATCGTGTAGCAACAAGAACACAGTCTTAGGGAACACAGGTCTGTCTGATGTCTTAAAACAAACCCATGAATTTGTGTAAAGCACAACGCGTATGTTTATCTTTAAATGCTTTTCAAATATTGCTACATCATCGAGCATGACTTTTCTATGTACCGGCCATCCCAATTCATTATGTAGTATTTTAGCACCTTCTAACAATTCGACATCTGTCATTTTTACCTGTGACATGAGGGCTGTGAGGCTACCTGCAAAACACAGGTTATTATCAGTGTTGTTCAAGTCTATCAAATACATCCTTTTCTTATGAATAATACGGCTAAGTTGTATAGTCTTTAAGACCCTACGAGCTCCCCCACCCCGATTTCTTATGACAAGTACAACACGGAATATATCACAAACCTGGATTTCTCTGTGACTCTGAAGGAGTTTAGCGATCTGATTTAAGAAATCGTCAGCGTCTAATGCTTCTGGGTTTAACTTTCCAGAATACAAGGAATTGTGAAAAAGAGATGAGTGTAGATACACCTGTACATAATCACCGGGTGAAACCCTGCTGCTAACCTCATCCAGAATATGTTGAATACCTTGCCGAATGGCGAATTGAGCCTCAGATAATGATGTTACCCTGTCTAAATTAATAAACCGAAATTCCTCTGAATAAATTACACCATTAAACTTGTCCAGTTTACGATCCCACCTTTTCACAAACTGAACATAGCTAACTGGTTCTGATTCTTCAGCGGGGCCTAATGCAAGATTATTTGCTCTGTCCTCTGAAACACTGTGATCAGAGACAAGGCTTTCACCACGCTCACCGTATTCTGTACCGGCGTGTGTAGATTCACTGTCAGAAAAACTTTCGCTGTGTGATCTTTTCCTGTTAGACTTCTCTCCCATAGCCGCTGGTTTTCTAGCATTTTCTCGATCTGAAAAAGAAAAACGTAGGGGCTGTTGTTGTTAAGTGCAGCTTGTCGTGCTGTAAGGGCTTGCGTGCATCAGTGATGCTGAGAGCTAAACTATCGGTAGTTTAACTACTGGCAGGGTCTCCCAAGATGGTCAGGTCTCAGCTGAGGTGCCAGACCAAGACAAACCACCCATCTGGGCAGCAGCAGAATGGGACAGTGTTGACGGCGGAGGATCACAATTTTGTGACAACGGCAACAACACCAAACTTAAACTGCGGCGGAAGAAAGGCCCGGCAATCTACTTCTGTATCTTGCCATGAAAACCCAATGGATAGTTACAACAAAACAAATTGTGCTATGGTGCTGGAAGATGAGACCCCCAGGTCAGAAGGCACTCAACTAGCTACTGGGGAAGAGCTGAAGACTTTTCAGAGTAAAGCCAGCATTTATGATGTGGTTGGATCAAAGCCCTCGGGAAGTCTGACTGCTGATGTAGCTGCACATGAAATGAGAGTCAGAAGCTGTAAAGATGTCTTACACATTGGAACATGGAACGTACGAAGCATGAACCAAGGGAAGTTGGAGGTGGTCAAGAATGAAATGCAACGTGTACAACTTGATCTGTTGGGTGTCAGCGAACTGAAATGGACTGGCATGGGGCACTTTGCATCAGATGATCACATGGTCTACTATGCTGGAAATGAAAGACAAAAAAGAAATGGTGTTGCATTTATAATAAAGAAGAAACTTACAAGAACTGTAATGAAATACAATGCAGTCAGCGAACGCTTAATCTCTATTCGTCTACGAGGATTGCCTATCAACACAACTATAATTCAAGTATATGCCCCAACAACAGCTGCAGAAGAGAAGGAAATTGAAGAGTTCTATGAACAAGTACAAGCTGAAATTGACAGAACATGCAACCAGGATATCCTGATAGTCATGGGTGACTGGAACGCAAAAGTTGGCAACAAAGAAGAAGGCAAAGTAGTTGGAAAATATGGACTTGGCAACAGAAATGAAGCTGGAGAAAGACTGATAGAATTCTGCAAGACCAATGATCTATTCATCTCAAACACCTTCTTCCAGCAACACAAGCGGCGGACTGTACACATGGACTTCACCGAAAGATTATATAAAAATCAAATTGACTACATATGTGGAAGTCAACGATGGAAAAAGCTCTGTAACATCAACAAAGACAAAACCTGGAGCTGACTGTGGTACAGATCATCATCAACTACTAGTATGCAAAACTCAAGCTAAAGTTGAAAAAGAGAAAACCACTCATGAATGCAGCAAAATATGACCTTGAGAATATACCACTGGAATTTAAAGACTGCCTGCAAAATAGATTTGCTGCTTTAGATACAAATGACAGAGCTCCGGAAGAGTTATGGAATGACATCAAGAAGGTTGTGTTGGAAGAAAGCGAGAAGTCTCTACAAAAGGTGAAAAAGCAAAAACGGCCAAAATGGATGACGGAAGAAACTCTGAAAATTGCCCAGAAACGCAGAGAAGCTAAAGCCAGAGGAGAAAGAAAGACAATCACAGAACTCAACAGAGATTTCCAACGTGCAGCAAGACAGGACAAGGAAAAGTACTACAATGACACTTGCAAGGAAATAGAAGCAGAAACTATTAGAGGAAGAACAAGATCGGCTTTCCTAAAGCTACGAGAGTTAAAGAAAAAGTTCCAGCCTCGAATTGGAATGTTACAAGATGCTCAAGGTTCTATGTTGAATGATGCTGAGAAGATCAAGAAAAGGTGGAAGGAATATACAGAGTTTTTATATGATAAAGATCAAGTGGACCAACAGCCGTTTCAACCTGTACCTTATGATCGGGAACCATTGGTGATGAAAGAAGAAGTTGAAGCAGCATTGAAAGCCTTATCAAAGAACAAAGCACCAGGCATTGATAGCATTCCCATAGAAGTATTGCAGCAATCTGATGCAGCTGTTACAGTACTCACAAGACTCTGCCAAGAAATATGTAAGACGACATCATGGCCAACTGACTGGAAAAGATCTGTGTTTATACCAATACTAAAGAAAGGTGATCCAACTGACTGTGGAAATTATCGCACAATCGCTCTGATCCCACATGCCAGCAAGATTCTACTGAAGATTATTCAAAAGAGATTACAACCATACCTGGAACAAGAACTACCTGAAGTGCAAGCAGGGTTCAGGAAAGGGCGAGGAACGAGAGACATCATTGCGGATGTGAGATGGATCCTTGAAAAGACTAAAGAATACCAAAAGGATATCTATTTGTGCTTTATCGACTATAGCAAGGCTTTTGACTGTGTAAACCATGAGAAACTCTGGGCCACATTAAGAAGCATGGGTATACCAGAACACCTGATCGTTCTCTTGCGCAATCTGTACATTGATCAAGAAGCAACAGTTCGAACGGAACAAGGAGAAACAGAATGGTTTAAAATAAGCAAAGGTGTAAGACAAGGCTGCATACTTTCCCCCTACCTGTTTAATTTATATGCAGAACAAATCATCAGAGAAGCAGGATTGTATGAAGACAACAGAGGTGTGAAGATTGGTGGAAGACTCATCAACAACCTTCGCTATGCTGATGATACCACATTACTGGCTGAAAGTGAAGATGATCTGAAACATTTGCTTCTCACAATCAAAGAACATAGTCTCAAAATGGGCCTGCACCTTAATGTAAAGAAGACAAAGATCATGACAACTGGCATAATCAACAGGTTCATCGTTGAAGGAGAAGAAATTTAAATTGTGAACAACTTTAACCTACTTGGATGAACTATCAATAAAGAAGCAACAAGCAGTCAAGAAATCAGACGACGCAAGGCTTTTACAGAGGCCTAAAAATTTAGGAGCTGGATAGAACCGGAATACTCATGATTCTGCTTGTCTTTTGGTTTTCGGTATGGCACTGTTTGCTCTTCTGTACTGGCGTGTGTAGATTCACCATCAGAAAAACTTTCACTGTGTGATCTTTTCCTGTTAGACGTCTCTCCCATAGCCGCTGGTTTTCTAACATTTTCTCGATCTGAAAAAGAAAAACATAGGGGCTAATACTTTTTTCTTTTACAGCAGCCTAAAAATTTAGGAGCTGGATAAAACCGGAATACTCACGATTCTGCTTGTCTTTTGGTTTTCGGTATGGAGCTGTTTGCTCTTCTGTACTGGCATGTGTAGATTCACCGATAGAAAAACTTTCGCTGTGTGATCTTTTCCTGTTAGACTTCTCTCCCATAGCCGCTGGTTTTCTAACATTTTCTCGATTTGAAAAAGAAAAACGTAGGGGCTAATACTTTTTATTTCTTTTACAGCGGCCTAAAAATTTGTTGTTGTTGTTAAGTGCCGTCGAGTCGGAGTCGATTCATGGCGACCCTCTGGATAGCTATCCTAAATTGTGTTCGGTCTTCAGTCAGGTGGCTTATTGTTGACAGACTGGTACCCGTAGCTGCTGTTATTGTATCGATCCATCTCATTGCTGACCTTCCTCTTTTGCGTTGACCTTCTATCTTGCCAAGCATGATGTCTTTCTCTAATGATCTCTCTCTCCGCATGATGTGTCCAAAGTATGAAAGTCGAAGTCTTGTCATCTGAGCTTCTAAAGAAAGCATAGGTTTGATCTCCTCTAGTACAGACTGGTTTGTTCTTCGGGCAGTCTATGGTATACACAGTATTCGCCGCCAGCACCATAATTCAAAGGCATCAATTTTCTTCCTGTCTATCTTTTTCACTGTCCAGCTTTCACATCCATATGATGCTATGAAAATACCATGGCTTGAACAAGTCGAATCTTTGTATGGAGAGAGACATCTCTGCTCTTGAGAATCTTATCTAGGTCTTTCATAGCCATTCTGCCAAGAGCAATGCGTCGTCTGATTTCTTGACTGCTTGTTGCTTCTTTATTGATAGTTGATCCATGTATGTTAAAGTTATTCACGATTTCAATTTCTTCTCCTTCGACAATGAACATGTTGATTATGCCAGTTGTCATGATCTTTGTCTTCTTTACATTAAGGTGCATTTTGAGACTATGTTCTTTGATTGTGAGAAGCAAATGTTTCAGATCATCTTCACTTTCCGCCAGTAATGTGGTATCATCAGCATAGCGAAGGTTGTTGATGAGTCTTCCACCAATCTTCACACCTCTGTTGTCTTCATACAATCCTGCTTCTCTGATGATTTGTTCTGCATATAAATTAAACAGGTAGGGGGAAAGTATGCAGCCTTGTCTTACAGCTTTGCTTATTTTAAACCATTCTGTTTCTCCTTGTTCTGTTCGAACTGTTGCTTGTTGATCAATGTACAGATTGTGCAAGAGAACGATCAGGTGTTCTGGTATACCCATGCTTCTTAATGTGGCCCAGAGTTTCTCATGGTTTACACAGTCAAAAGTTTTGCTATAGTCGATAAAGCACAAATAGATATCCTTTTGGTATTCTTTAGTCTTTTCAAGGATCAATCTCACATCCGCAATGATGTCTCTCGTTCCTTGCCCTTTTCTGAACCCTGCTTGCATTTCAGGTAGTTCTTGTTCCAGGTATGATTGTAGTCTCTTTTGAATAATCTTCAGGAGAATCTTGCTGGCATGTGGGATTAGAGCGATTGTGCGATAATTTCCACAGTCAGTTGGATCACCTTTCTTTAGTATTGGTATAAACACAGATCTATTCCAGTCAGTTGGCCATGATGCTGTCTTCCATATTTCTTGGCAGAGCCTTGTAAGTATGATAACAGCTGCATCAGATTGCTGTAATACTGCTATGGGAATGCAAACAATGCCTGGTGCTTTGTTCTTTGATAAGGCTTTCAATGCTGCTTCAACTTCTTCTTTCATCACCAATGGTTCCAGATCATAAGGTACAGGTTGAAACGGCTGTTGGCCAACTTGATCTTTATCATATAAAAACTCTGTATATTCCTTCCATCTTTTCTTGATCTTCTCAGCATCATTCAACATAGAACCTTGAGCATCTTGTAACATTCCAGTTCGAGGCTGGAACATTTTCATATTAATGTGGCTATCGGTAGGCAGGGGTAATTTTGAATCTTTAAGCTCTGTCTGCTTTATACTCAAGGGCATTTGGGCTACTTTTGTTTTTACTGGAACCTCTCTGTAGATATGCCCTAACTTCATTTTTTTTGTAGTATCCTTCAAGGATTCATTGTTCTGAACCATGCGCTCTTGGGCGACTGTCCGCTCTCCCCTATTATCTAATTTAAAAGCTGTTCTATCTCCTTTTTAAAGGTTAATACCAGCAGCCTGGTTCCATCCCGGTTAAGGTGAAGCCCATCCCTTCGAAAGAGCCCCTCCTTTCCCCAGAATATTCCCCAGTTCCTATCAAATCTAAACACTTCATTGTTGCACCATCGTCTCATCCACACATTGAGACTCCAGAACTCTGCCTGCCTTTTGGGTCCTGCGCATTGAACGGGAAGCATTTCGTAGACCTAAAAGACTAAATTTAGTCTCCAGAACCTCCCTACCACATTTTCCTATGTTATTGGTACCAACATGTATCAAGACAGCAGACTCCTCCCCAGCACTATCTAAGACTTTGTCTATGTGGTGCATGAGACCCGCTACCTTCACACCAGGCAAGAATGTTACCAGGCGATCCTTATGTTCATCATCCACCCAGCTTTCTACATGCCTAATGATCGAATCACCAACTGTAACAGCTGTCCTAACCCTTCCCTCATTGGAACATGGCCCTGGAGAAATTTCCTCAGTGCGAGAGGGTTTTACATCACCTGGAGGACAGGTCCTAGCTACAGGATCACTTCCTGCCACACCAGGGTGATGCTCTCCTGTCACATGACCTCTCTCCTCCATGGCAACAGGGATGCTGCCAGACTGGAGTTGGGACTTCAGTACTATGTCCCTTTAGATCTTGTCTTTGTACCTCTCTGTCTTCCTTATGTCCTCCAAGTCTGCTACTCTAGCTTTCAGAGATCAGACTCGTTCCCTGAGAGCAAAGAGCTCCTTTCACCTAGTGCACATGTAAGACCCCTTACCAACTGTGAGAAAATCATACAGGTGACACTCAATGCAAAAGACTGGAAAACCCCCATCTCTCTGCTGGACTGCTGTCTGCATCTTAGATTTAAGGTTGTTTTTAGGTATTTAAGTTCTTTATCTACTAAGGGTTGGTAGGGATACTTATACTAATAAAACTATACCTAATACGTTTAATGGATTTTGTTCACCTCGTATATGGTGGATCTGGCACCAGGGCTGGAGCTCGCTTCCTCTCTGAGCGGACGTAAGGGCCACTATGAAGGCCACTTTCCACCTGGAAGATTGAAAGGGGCTAAAGCTACCTTTTCAGCAGCCATGCTGTTAGAGTCAGGGACCCCACATTGGGGTGCAGGAGGGAGCCCCCCTCCTAGGACAGGAGGTCCGTGGCCAGGTCCAGAGGAACTGGGAGTGCCACCAACAGATTGCAACAGGGGAAACCAGGGTTGCCATGGCCACCTAATGGCAATCAGGATTACTGATGTCCTGTCGCTCTGAATTTTGAAGAGAGTCCTAGCAATCGGGTGGGGGGGGGGTGTCAGTGGGAATGCATAGAGTATGCCCTCAGCCCACGAGATTAGGAAGGAATCTGCCAGCACCCTCTGCGGGTGCAGCTGACGGGAAGAGAAGTTGGGTAGTTGCATGTTGACCAGAAAGGCAAATAGGTCCATCATTGGCCTGCCCTAGAGGTGGAAGAGCTGTCTCATTACCCTGGGATGCATGCGCCACTCATGAGGATGCAGGACTCTGCTCAGTCTGCTCACTAGGCAGTTGTCCTGGCCCAGGAGGTACACCACTCGCATGCTGTGGGGTGCTGCAAAGGAGAGAAGGGCCACCGCCTCCTGGCAGAGGGAGTACGAGCCCGTGCCCCCCTGCTTGTTGATGGAAAAACATGGCAACCTGGTTGTCCGTCTGGATCAACAACGGTTGATGACGCAGGTGGTGGCATAATTTATTTATTTATTTATTTATTTATTGAACAGTATTTCTATACCGCCTTCTCCTTCAATCAAGGTGGTCTCCACAGCAAACAATCATAAAGTGTTCATGTGTTCTCATGCAGTGAAGCGTGTAGTGTGTTTGAGGTGGTGTGTCTTTGATTTAAATGATCTTACTACAATGTGCGCTATTATACAGTTTGAGCTATTATACATTCTTATATGCAAGGGTCGGGGTGTGTGTGTGTCCGTTGTTCTAGCTTGGTTAGTATGTTATGTGCTGTGTCCATAGTGTTCAATGAATAGCGTTGTCTTCAGCTGTTTGCGAAAGTCTTTGAAGTCAGTCGTTAGTCTCAGCTCGTCTGGGAGGTAGTTCCAGATTGTTGGGGCAGCCATAGAGAGTGCTCATTCTGCGGTGTCCTTGCGTGTCTTGATGAATTCTTTTGGGGTGTTTACTCGGTTGGAGGTGCCTCTTCTCCTTGGTTGTGTGCTTGTGTCAGGTTGTATGAGTGTGTGTAGGCTGGTGGCTGAGGAGTGTTGTTTGATCTTGAATATGTTTATGATCGTTTTGTATTTGATGCATGAGTTGATTGGGAGCCAGTGTAGCTCTTTCAGTATGGGTGTGATGTGTTCTTGTCTTGCAGTGCCAGCTATTATGCGGGCCACTGTGTTTTGTACTAATTGCAGCGTTTTGAGTGTTTGTTTTGTTAGACCCAGGTAGATTGGATTACAGAAGTCTAGTAGTGGGGCTTTATTAGAGCCTGTGTAATGAGTAATGCTCATAGGCCAGGAAGATTGCCCGGAGCTCTAGGAGATTGATCTGTAGGAGGGACTCCTCTGTAAACCAGCTGCCCTGCGTGCACTGGTCTCTGCAATGCGCTCCCCAAACCAGGAGAGAGGCATCTGTGGTCAGGGTTCTTTGCGGTGCGGATGCCTGGAAGGGCATTCCCACCTGGAGGTGGCACAGGTTCTGCCACTAGTTGAGTGAGTCTGCCAGCTGGAGGGTAACCCTGATCCTGTCTCGCAGCTGGCCTGTGGTTTGAGTCCATTGTGAGATTAGGCACCACTGAGCTGTTTGCATGTGTAAGCAGGCTGAGGGCATGACGTGGATTGTCGAGGCCATGTGACCCAGTAGATGGAGAAGGAGACGCGCCAGGACTGACCAGCAGCACTGTACCTCTCCTACTAGTTGCTGGAGACGTTCTGCCCTTTCTCTTGGAAGGACAGCCCTTGCCTGCAGCATGTCCAACTGAGCACCTATGAACTCCAGACCCTGAGTCGGGGAGAGATGGGATTTGTGGTAGTTGATGATGAACCCCAGGTGCTGCAGGAGGCAGGATGCCCGTCCTGTGGCCTGGCTGGCCTCCAGGGCCGTACTGCCTCTGATGAGCCAGTCGTCCAGGTAGGGGAAGATGAAGCCCCTTGTAGGCACAGGTAGGCGGCTACTACCGCTAGGCACTTTGTAAAGACCCTTGGCAAGGAGGCCAGGCCGAATGGGAGTACCCTGTATTGGCAATGCTCTCCTTCCACTACGAAATGCAGGTACTCCCTGTGGGAGGGGTGGATCTGGATATGGGTAGATGCATCCTTTAGATCTAAGGAGCACAGCCAATTTCCCTGGTGGAGGTAAGGCAGCAGTGTTCCAAGGGAGAGCATCTTGAACTTCTCCCTCACCAGAAACTTGTTCATGTTTCACAGGTCTAGTATGGGCCTGAGGCCCCAGTTCTCTTTGGGACAAGGAAGTACCTGGAATAGAAGCATTTTCCCCATAGGTGCTTGGGAACAGACTCCACTGCACTGTCCCTGAGTAACATAGTAACATAATATATGACGATAGATAAAGACCAGTATGGTCCATCTAGTCTGCCCAGAGTAGATCTGTGAGTTCTGAGAGCAGCAAGATCTGGTGGAGGAGAGGTCGCACTGGCTCTCCTGGGAAGAACCTGGGAGGTACCTGCTGTAGACAGAGGAGGGATCCCTCCCTTACCACTTGCAGAACCCACTAATCCGAGGTGACCCCAGCCCACCTGTAGGCAAAGAGTGCCAAGAGACCCCCTGTGGCCGGGGGGAGAGGGTCTCCCAGGTGAGAGGAGGCCCTGCCTCAGGAAGTAAAAGCTCACCTGGGTTGGGTGGAATTTGGGGCCTGGGACTTCGGAGCTTTTAGCTATCTGGGTCCGTGGCCCTGGTCCTTAGGCGGATGGTTTCTTGCGGGGGAGGGCTAAGGTCTTTTTGGAGAGCTTCTGCCTAGTCACGACCTCGGCCTCTATCTTGTCCCCCTTGTTGGCCATGGGTTTGCTGAACAAGTTTTCCCCAGTACCGGGGATGTCGAGCAATTTTTCTTAGACCCATTGCTCAAGGTCCGAGATCTGTAGCCAGGCCTGGCGTCGGGTGCCAATGATGGCTGCTGCCACTCGAGCTGCTAACTCAAAGCCGTACTAGGTAGCTCGGGAAAGGAACAGAACAGTCCCTGATGCTGGCTGCCAGGGATTGGAACCTCTGGAGCGGTTCCCCGGCGAGCCCAGACAAGATCCGGAGAGCTCCTAGATTAGGGCCTTGAGGTACATACCTATGTACAGTTCATAGGCCTGAATCCGGCATCTTGAGCATTGTGTCAGAGGGCATCGAGGGTCCTAGCCTCTTTGCCCAGGGGGGCAGAGGAGTACTTCTGACTCTTGAGCTTTTGAATGGTTGACTCTCCCACATCCTAAGTAGCACCCACTTGAAGATCGGCTGTACCAGCACCATAAGAGTCTCTTTGGTTAGGGACTTATACTGGAGAATTTCCAGTTCTTCGGTACGCAGGTCCTCCTCTGACTTGGTCGGGACTGATAGGGATCAGGCATATCCCAAACGAAGTCGTAGAAGGCCACTGGAGAAGAATGGCACTGAGGCGCTTGGGGGGGGGGGGGTGTGGAGACAGCTCTGACTGAATGTCTCGGTGCTGACTGGTTTCCAGGGAGGCCTTGACCTCAGAGTCAGAAGATGTTGATGATTCCGAGGCTCTATGGCCTCGTGCCTCGAGGCCAGCCCCGAGGAGCCAGGGCCCTCCAGAGGACCTCGGGTCTGATTCCCGGAAACTGGCTGGGGGATCGGATACCCGAGAAATGGGACCAGGACCTTGACCAGTGCCAATAACTCACCTGAGGCCGGTGGCGCTCGGAGCCTGGCTCGACGCCTGGGGACTCCCCTACAGCCAGGGATGAATCAGCCATCATTGCCTGCTGCAGGGCCATGATAGCAGAAATATTCTGTTCCAAGGCCACCATTCTGGTTTTGAGGCCAGAAGGCTCCACAGCTTTTGACGTGGGCAACAAGGGACTCGGGCTCGATGACGGCATTTTTGCAAGTTCATCCTCTATGAGGACCATGACCTCGGGGAGCTTTGCGTGGTCTCTGCCAGTCGAGGTCTCCTTCTTAGAGACCTTGGTGGGGCACTGCTCGGAGTCACCAGAGTAATATGGTATCATCAGCATAGTGAAGGTTCTTGATGAGTCTTCCACCAATCTTCACACCTCTGTTGTCTTCATACAATCCTGCTTCTTTGATTATTTGTTCTGCATATAAATTAAAGAGGTAGGGGGAAAATATACAGCCTTGTGGTACACTTTTGCTGATTTTAAACCATTCTGTTTCTGCTAGTTCTGTTCAAACTGTTGCTTCTTGTTCAGTGTAAAGGTTGTGCAAGAGAACAATCAGGTGTTCTGGTATACCCATGCTTCTTAATGTGCCTAGAATTTCTCATGGTTTACACTATCAAAAGCCTTGCTTTAGTCAATAAAACACATATAGATATCCTCTTGGTATTATTTTATCTTTTCAAGGATCCATCTCACATCTGTGATAATGCCTCTTGTTCCTCTCCCTTTCCTGAACCCTGCTTGCACTTCATGAAGTTCTCATTCCAGGTATAGTTATAGTCTCTGCTGAATGATCTTGAGTAGAATCTTGCTGGCATGTGGGATCACAGCAATTGTGCGATAATTTCCACAGTCAGTCGGGTCACCTTTCTTCAATATTGGTATAAACACAGATCTGTTCCAGTCAGCTGGCCATGAATTTGTCTTCCAAATATCCTGGTAGAGCCTTGTAAATATGGTAACAGCTTCATGTGATTACTATAATAACTCAATGGGAATGCCATCAATGCTCAGTGCTTTGTTCTTTGATACGGCTTTCAATGCTGTTTCGACTTCTTTCATCTCCAATGGTTCCTGATCATAAGGTATAAGTTGAAATGGCTGTTGGTCCACTTGATCTTTATGATAAAATGACTCTGTATGTTCTTTCCACCTTTTCTTGATCTTTTCAGCATCATTCAACATGGATCCTTGAGCGTCTTGTAGCATTCCAATTCGAGGCTGGAATTTTTTCTTTAACTCTCGTAGTTTTAGAAAAACTGATCTTGTTCTTCCTTTAATAGCTTCTGATTCTATTTCCCTGCATGCGTCATTGTAATACTTCTCCTTGTCTTGTCTTGCTGCACGTTGGAAATCTCTGTTGAGTTCTGCGATTGCCTCTCTTTCTCTTCTGGCTTTAGCATCTCTACGTTTCTGGACAATTTTCAGAGTTTCTTCAGTCATCCATTTTGGCTGTTTTTGTGTTTTTACCTTATGTAGAGACTTATTGCTTTCTTCTAATACAACCTTCTTGATGTCATCCCATAACTCTTCTGGAACTCTGTCATTTGTAGCTAAAGCAGCAAATCAATTTCTCAGGCTGTCTTTAAATTCCAGTGGTATATTCTCAAGGTCATATTTTGCTACATTCATGAATGGCTTGCTCTTTTTTAACTTTCGCTTGAGTTTGTACATTAGTAGTTGGTGATCTGTACCACAGTCAGCTTCAGGTTTTGTTTTTGTTGATGTTATCAAGCTTTTCCATCGTTGTCTTCCACAGTTGTAGTCAATTTGATTTCTGAACAACCCATTGGGTGAAGTCCATGTGTACAGTCGGCGCTTGTGTTGCTGGAAGAAGGTGTTTGAGATGAATAGATCATTGGTCTTGCAGAATTCTATCACTCTTTCTCCAGCTTTGTTTCTGTTGCCAAATCCATATTTTCCAACCACTTTGCCTTCTTCTTTGTCACCAACCTTTGCACTCCAATCACCCATGACTATCAGGATATCCTGTTTGCATGTTCTGTCAATTTCAGCTTGTACTTGTTCATAGAACTCAACGTCCTCCTCTTCTGCAGGTGTTGTTGGGGCATATACCTGAATTATAGTTGTGTTGATGGACTTTCCTCGTAAACAAATAGAAATTAAGCATTCACTGACTGTATTGTATTTCATTACAGTTCTTGCAGGTTTCTTCTTAACTATAAATGCAACACCATTTCTTCTTTCTCTTTCATTTCCAGCATAGTAAACCATATGATCATCAGATGCTAAGTGTCCAAAGCCAGTCCATTTCAGTTCACTGACACTCAACAGATCGAGTTCTGCACGTTCCATTTCATTCTTGACCACCTCCAACTTCCCTTGGTTCATGCTTCGTACATTCCATGTCCCAATATATAAGATATCTTTGCAACCTCTGACTCTCTTTTCATGCACAACTACATCAGCATATCCAACCACTTCATAAATGCTGGCTTTACTCTGAAAAGTCTTCAATTCATTCCCAGTAGACATTTGAGTGCCTTCCAATCTGGGGGTCTAATCTCCCAACATTATATTGCTATTTGTTTTGTAACTATCCATTGGGTTTTCAAGGCAAGATACAGAAGTAGATTTGCCAAGTTTTTCTTCTGCACAGTTAATTCCAGTGTTGTTGCATTTGCCACAGAAATATGATCCTCCGCTTACAACACTGTCCCATTGTGCTGCTGCCCATATGGGTGGTTTGTCTTAGTCTGGCATCTCAGCTGAGACCTATCTATTTTGACCCTGGCAGTAGCTGAGCTACTGATAACTTAGCTCTCAGCATCACCGATGCACACAAACCCTCACAGCACGACAAGCTGAAAACCAAGTGAGGGACTTTACAGGGTTTCAATGGTGCAACCTTGACTGGCTTTGAGGATTTTTTCTTTTTTCTCTCAGGGTCTGGGGTCTTCTCAGAGGAGCTGTCACTGCAGGACTCAGAGGATGCCCAGGCCTCATGGGAAGTGCTGGATTTGGAGCGCGGCATCGGGGAAGCTGGTGCTGAGTCAGACCTCAGGAACATCTTCTCCTGCGACTCCGACCTCTTCTTGTTGGTTTTCATTGTCATGACCTGGCACAGGTCGCAGGTGGTGCTATCGTGGTCCAGGCCCCGACAATGTAGGCAACAGTCATGAGTGTCTATAATAGACATTGTTTGACTGCAGCAGTCACATTTTTTGAACCCAACAGGAAATATGGTAGGAGACACCCGGCCGAGGTCGATAACCCTGGGGCACCAAAAGGCACGAACGCCGATCAAGGCAAGCCTCGATAAAAAATAAGGAAGGAGCTGAGGACGGCGCCGGGACCGGCACTGGCTTGAGGTGGGAATGGTATGTAACCTGAAAAAAACAACTTTTAAGGATGTTTAGGAACATTTTTTCCAGGGAAACAGGACAGATGTCCGTTGCGCGCCTCAGAAAAAAGGAGACTAAGCAAAATGGCACTCTTGGGCAGGAAGGCGACCACGCCTGCGTGACAGCATGTCCCAAAAGCGTTTTTAAAAGCTGGGGAACTGCTCTGCGCAGACTCCATTGGCACTGATGTCACCCCATATGTGAGGACTGATTTACTGCTTGTTCCTGAAGAACCATTACGCTACTGATAAGACTGTGGTCTTGTAACTAAACAGAAAGCTACAGGCACACTTCAGTTCTGGAGGTCCAAATGATCTCTGCAGTTTGTTTTATTTGGTACTAACGATGGGAGAGGTACCAAATAAAACAAAACTACAGAGAGATCATTTGGATCTCTGGAACTGAAGTGTGTCTGTAGCTTTCTGTTTTGTTACAAGGCCAGAGACTTATTAGCCCTGCCTCGTTTTAGACATGGATTTCTGAGATGCTTTTCTGGAGACATCTATGCAGATGTCTTTGTAGAAATCCATATCAGGCACATTTATTTTTTGAAAATGTCTTTTTATTAATTTACAATAATAACCAGATACAGCCCAACCCCCAGAGACATTGGTTTCTATATAATAACAGGCTATTTACATTTCCCTCTATATTTGCCTCTCTCCTTATTCCTCTCCCCCATCCCCCGCCATCGTAGCCCATGTCCTCATTACCCTTCTTGCTGCTCTAATTTCTGGGGCTCCTCTGATCCTACTCAGAACCATTAATGCAACAAAGCAATACTTTGCAAAAAAACTCTTAAAAGCAATAACCTATATTAAACCCTTAAGTGTGCCCGCTTCCACTCTTGGTACCAGTGACATACTTTCGTAAAGGACTCCAGCTTGTGATGCTTATATGCTGCAATCTCACACATACTGTATATAAAATCCAGTCGCTGTTATCTCTTTATATAGACACTCAAGCTCCGCCCTGCGCTGCTGCACCTGGGGACAGTCCCACAACATGTGTTTAAGGTCCCCCACCATCCTGCACCCTTTCCAGCATTCAGTGCTGAAGTTGCAAATAGGCATACAGATCTCGAGAGCCCAACCCATACCGCTCCTTCAAGTCCTCAGAGGAATCCACTTCCCCATCAGGGCACAGCTGAATAAATGTCGTAAGACCTGCTCTCTCCCACCGCTGAAACAAGTGATCCACTAGGCTAAGAGGAAGTCACTATTATAGGGAATGGGTTGCAGAAGTGACTGCGTCCTTTGCAACTGCCGACAACAAGTAGAACGCCTCCAAAGCCACTCCACTTGTTGCACATATGGGCTGAGCAATTTAGCCCCTTTCTCCCCTCCCCAAAGAAGATGCTGTAGTCGGACCCCCCTAGTATAATGTCCCTCTATTTGCACCCACTTGCGACTCACTCCCTACTGCTAACCCGCCCTATTAGCCAAGTGACCGCTGAATAATATCAGTATAAATTAGGCATCGCTAGGCCCCCATTTACCCTAGAGTGGTACAATACCATCCGTGCCACCTGTGATGGCCTCTTTTTCCAGATGTATTGTAACAACTTCCATTGTAACCTCTCCAAATCCCCCTGGGGGACTGACACAGGCAGCGTCTGAAAGTAGTACAGCAGCTTAAGAAGGACTATCATTTTACACATGCCACTTTTCCCAACCACAAGGGCAGACTCATCCATTGTGCCAAATCATTCTGCACCCCATGCCACAGGTGTGGATAATTCTGATGATACAGCCATGCGGCATCTGGTCCTATTTTTACCCCCAAATAAACCAAAGGCCCCACCATCCATCTGAAAGTGTAAGTGCGCCAGAGCCAATGGACAGTGGATTCTGGTAGTGATATATTTATGGCCTCCATTTTCTGTAGATCAGTGGTTCTCAACCCAGTCCTCTGGGACCCCATAGTCCAGTTGGGTTTTCAGGGTATCCACAATGAATATGTATGGATAGATCTACATACAATGGAAATGGTGCATGCAGATCTATCTCATACATATTTATTGTGGATACCCTGAAAACCTGACTGGTCCGGGTGTACCAGAGGACTGGGTTGAGAAACACTGGTCTACTTGACCTTAAACCCTGAGGGATCTCCACATCCTCCCACTAGAAGCAAGGATAAAATATAAATGTATTTATTTTATTTACATTCTCTTATATACCGTGCTATTCTGCATCAGTGCGGTTTACATTGAACAAACTGAAATTACATTGAACAGGGCATTATAACTTTGAGATAACTATTTTACAGGGAACATGGGCTATGGAGGGTTAAGTGGCTTGCCCAAGACCACAAGGAGCACCTGTGGGACTAGAAACCCCAGTCCTTCCGGCCCAAGGTTGCTGTCCTCTAGTGGGATTTGAACCCCGACCTTCTGGCCTGAAGTACCTTGCCCCAACCACTAAGCCACTCCTCCACTCCTGCTAGGGCACTCCTCCACACTGGTACTGATCCATAAAGCATTCACCAACAACCGCCATCTCATTTACAAACCCTGCTTCCCCGGATGAACTCTGGAAGACCAACATGACAGACCGCTAAGAATTCACTCATTGTGCCGCATGATAGGACAAAGTTTAAACTCCAGACCTGTAACTGTGCATTTGATTTGTGTGCTCCCTCACTCTGGAACTCTCTTCCAATCCAAATCCATAGCACCAAGGACCTCTCCGCATTTAGAAAACAGCTAAAAACTGATCTATTCCGGGAGCACCTAGGATCGGAACAGAAGAGCACCCTCTGAAGTTCACTAATTAGATGGAGACTGAAGAGAAGCACAAAACTGTAAATAAGACTAATACCTCTGATGCACACCAAACTCAGGAACGTAAATATGTTGAATCCCCCTGGTGATGGTATCCCCCCCCCCCACTGCCTGTAACCCCTGGTGTTGGTATCTCCCCCCCCCCCCCCCCCCCACTCTCTGTAAATATGAATATTTTTAGCAGCTCCGGGCCACACCGGGGGCCGTTTCAGCATCGGAGAGTAGAGCGGAAGTCTTGCTCCTCCCCAGTCAGCTCCCCGAAACCAATCCTGCACCAGCCTGCTCATTCAAAAAGAAAGGTGCCCCTCTGCAAGAATCTCTTCAACTGCAGCAGCTCCGGACCACACCGGGGACCGTTTCAGCGTCGGGGAATAGAGCGGGAAGTCTTACACCTCCCCGATCGGCTCTCTGAGACCAATTCTGCACCAGTCTGCTCATTCAAAAAGAATGGCACCCCTCGCCAAGAATCTCTTCAACTGCAGCAGCTCCGGACCACACCGGGGACCGTTTCAGCGTCGGGGAGTAGAGCGGGAAGTCTTACACCTCCCCGATCGGCTCTCTGAGACCAATTCTGCACCAGTCTGCTCATTCAAAAAGAATGGCACCCCTCGCCAAGAATCTCTTCAAATGCAGCAGCTCCGGACCACACCGGGGGCCGTTTCAGCGTCGGGGAGTAGAGCGGGAAGTCTTGCTCCTCTCCGATCGGCTCCCCGAGACCAATCCTGCACCAGCCTGCTCATTTAAAAAGAAAGGCGCCCCTCGGTGCACTCGCGCCTGAGGGCCTCGCCAGAGGGCCCTTTGGCGTGGCCCTTAGGTGTGGACCTGTGGCTCCACTATAATGCACTCCCCAGCCTCGTGGATTTCCAACAGATAACATAGACCTGGGTGATCGGACATTTACAGCGATTGTGGAGTTTTATGCTTGTAAGTCTGTCTAGCTTAAATGCATTTGTAATTTATCATTGTAATTCGTTTGAGCTAACTATCTGTACCAATTGGTAGCTTGTATCCTTTTTGCCCATTCCTCCATGAACAATAGCTTCAGCCCTTTGCTTATCTGAATTCCATCTCACTTGTCTCTGTACTGATTGGTCACCATATTCTTCATTAGCTCTGTGAGTTCAGAGCCCTCACAACTACCCAAACCTCCACCTCTGTTCTGTTACCTTTCTCAGCCCACTGAGTCTAATCCCTAAAGCTCTGTTAAACTTGCTTGTGTACACCTCCTCAATTCATTGCCTCCTCATAATCCCTATAATCTGCTTTGCTGCACAATATCTTGGAATCACACGTTATCATTGGCCCTGCTCCTTTTAGCCCTAATCATCACCTGGGCTGAATCTTACATCAACATGGCCTGCTCCCCCTCTCACACCATACTGACACTTTCAACTACAGAAGATCTTATCCCTTTGTGCATCAGCAACGACTCATCTACATTTACTGCCAACCGCTGTCTGAATCTCACAGAAGGAAGTCTCCTCACCCTCACCACCTGAATTGTATGCTCATAAACTCACGTTCCATCCGCAATACATTGAGCATCGGATCTAGATCTGCTTTTTGTCATAGAGACTTGGCTAACTGATGCAGACAAAGTCCTTACCAATCTGCTCCTACCACCAGGCTATGACCTCTTTAACTGCCCGAGAGCAAATAGGAGAGGTGGTGGCATACTCATACTTGCCGGAAGTAACCTCCACTTCCAATGTATCTCTTCCCAGAGTGCACCCAACCTTGACTACATTAGGATCTCAAATAAATTCCTATCTGCCTGCCTTTTATACTGCTCGCCATCAACATGTGCTGATGAGCTTGCCACTATTCTTGACCTAGCTTGCGATAGGAATACCCAACGCAATCCACTCTAGCTCCTGGGTGATTTCAACCTTCCAGCCCTCTCTTCTAAACACTTCTCTGCCTTCCTCAATGCTATGAAATCCCTCGACTTTCATCAGTTGATACATACACCCACGCATGCGGCAGGTAACACCCTGGACCTCATCTTTGCTCCCTCACCCCACCGCAGTCTGACCAGCCAGGGCCCCCCACTTGTTCTCCCGGTCCCCTGGTCTAACCATAATGCCATACTGTTCCATATTCCTACAGACAATGGAAATGACAATCTGCCGCTCAACTCCAATCCTCCATCATACACATGTCGCTTCAGACCCTTTGATAAGGAGACATTCCTCATGAATGGTCTTGAAAACCTAAACCCTGATACCAACAATCTTGTAGAGCTAATAGACACATGGAATAACATCCTAGCTCAAGCCTCACTCCTGCCACCTTCCACTAAACCCACTAAGAGGAAGCACACAGCGATATGGTTCACCTCCGATCTTCATGATTCCTTACTGCTCCTCAGGAAGTTGAAGCGACGCTGGCGGCATTCCAAGCATGATATCAACCACGTTGCTTACCTGTCTAAACTTCAAGAACACCGAAAAGCAGTTTTCTCAAGAGAAGGGAATACCATACTAACACCCTTATGCGCTCACTTAACAAGCCTCACGAGCTCTTCAGTATTGCTAGATCTCTTACAAATGATGCCACCAAGAATCTACCAGCACTTACCCCTAGCCTGGCCAATTTTGCTTCTCACTTCCAGAGTAAAACAAATTTGATTACCTCACTCTCAGAGAATCTTGATGATGAAGATTTCCTATCTAAATCGCCCCTTTCAGGCGATACTCCTATACCTACTCTTGACTCCTTCAACCCTTACTCGGCGGAACAAATAGAAAACATCATCGGCACAATCAACACCTCTATCTCCCCGGACGACCCTTGCCCTGATTTTGGATCAAGCAGGCAAGATCCAACCTAAGTTCAGCTATCTCTAGAATAGTACACCTTTCTTTTTCCACAGGTTCTCTACCAGTATCCCTTAAATCTGCCTCCATAAAACCCTTTGTTAAAAAACAATAAATCAAACTCATTGGAGATCAGCTCATACTGACCAATCTCCAGCCTACTCTTCCTTACCAAGATCTTAGAAAAGATTGTCCAGCAGCAGGTCCAAGACCACATCGACCTCCACGCCCCTCTTGACCCTCAATAGCATGGATTCCGTCTGCAGCATGGAGTTGAAACTCTTTTTGTAACTCTCCTAGATAGACTCTGTTCTGGCATAGATAAGAAGAAGCAGGGATTCATCCTAATCTTCATGGATATCGCCTCTGCCTTTGACTCCGTCAGCCACAGCCTTCTCCTGGGCTGCCTCCAACAGAAGGGTATTCGGAACTCTGCCCTCAACTGGTTTAGATCATATTTGACAGATCGCCGGCAACAGGTCCGATTGGGAACACAGCCTTCAAGCACCTTCCAGCAATCGCAAGGAGTCCCACAAGGTTCATCGCTCTCAGCCTTGCTGTTCAACGTCTACATACAACCAATCTGTTCAGTTATCAAGTCCTTCAACATTCTATATCAGATCTATGCAGATGATGTTTTACTCTATACCCCCTTCTCCACTGACAGTCCTGACTTTTCTGTCATCTCGGAATGTTTCATTGCTGTCTCTGATTGGCTCTCTACACACAACCTGAAGGTCAACTGCAAGAAGACTGAGGTCTTATTTAGTTCTAGAGACCAATCTTTTACCCCACCATCCTCTCTACGGGTGAGAGACGTTGAACGCATCACTAAGTCAGAGGTTCGCTACCTGAGGGCAACCCTAGACTAACAATTGTCCATTTCTACCCACATACATAACGTTATCAAGGCTGTCTACCAGAAGATAAGGACCCTTCATCATCTATGCCCGCTACTCGACCCCCTCGGATTTTCGATCAGTCTTCCAAGCTCTCATCCTCCCCCACTTTGACTACGCAAACATTATTCTTCATGGCACCACAAAATACATCCTCCATCCACTCCAACTGGCCATTAATACAGCTACCCGATCTCTCCAGGGTGTACCTAAGTATGAGCACATCTCACCCATCCTGATGCAACTACACTGGCTCCCCATTTCCAGCCGTCTGACCTATAAAGCTCTTCTTCTCACATTCAAGATTATCCACAATTTATCCGCTTCCTCCTTGTCAGCAATGGTTCAACTAACCCCAGACAATCGAACACAAAGATCTAACATGGTAAACACCCTGGTCGCACCTACCATCATAAGGACTTGCACCATAGTTGCCAAGAACCGAGCCTTTTTCCTGCCTCAGTCCAAATTATCAGGGACCTCTCTACTTTCAGGAAGGCCCTAAAGACTCATCTTTTCCAGCTGGCTTATAACCACATAGCATAATGAAGGTCTCCCATTATGCTGACTACATAGAAGGACTCTCTTTATGCTGATCTAAGAACTTGAAGTTGTTCTTTGCTCTTCCTCCTCCCCTTACTTCCCCCCTTGATCCCTCCCCCTACCCCTCTTCTCCCTCCACCCTTTCCCTTTAGTTTAATTTGACCATTTACGTGTTATTTAGCTCCTTGCCTTGTTACAAAGAATTGTTGTTCTTGACTGTTAATGTGAAGTTACTTGTTCTGATGTTTTATGCCTGTTCTTTATATGTTCTTTGTAAAGTTGCTTGACTGTTAATGTTCCTTGTAAACCGTTCTGATACTAAATAGTGTGGTATATAAAAGTTAATAAATAAATAAAACTAAATAAATAAATAAATAGCTCTGTTTAATGTATCCCCTCTTGTAAACCGCTTTGACGCGGTGAAAAGCGATATATAAGCATGGCTAAATAAATAAATTTTAATGGACTTCCTTTATGTGCATTAGCTAGTTATTTTAAATTTTAATATTTATTATTTATTTATTGTTTTAACATGTGTTTTGTTTTTATGATGTTGCACCCCCTGAAGAAGCCTCTGGCCGAAACGTGTTGGGGTCCACACAATAAAGTCTTTTGACTGCCAATTCTGCACCGGTTCTCTTGGTTGGCTTTGGATGTATTCAAGGCTTGCCACTGTGCATGTGACTAATAGCGTTTAGGTATGTGGTGCAGTTGTGAGTATGTTCGATGATTTATTCATGGATGATGTATATGGTCTGTTGGGAGAAGCGTTAGAGTGGAATTTTTAAAGGAAGGTTTGGGCTTACGTGCTGCTGAGTATATGCCTTACAGATGTATTTTGTTTCCTCTAGTGTGTAAAAATGGTCTGGATACTTGATGGAATACTGCCTGCTCTTGACTCTGGTTCCCTCTGATGAAACAATTGCGAAACGCTTTAGGGCATCCATTGTGGTGTTGGGTCAAGTTTCTGTGAACATAAGTGTTATGCTTCAAAGGGTTAGGTTAGTATGTTCAGCAGAGATGAATGCTTGTTTTTCAGAGCCAATTATTATCTAGTGATAAATGTGTGTTATGCAAAGATCAAGGGGCACAATGTGGGATGTCACATTAGAGAAATGCCGGAATTAGTGCTTACTGCTCTGAAACCCTCAACCATAAAAAAGAATATAATGAAAATATTATTCAACGATCACTTGACAAACCTAGAGAGCTGTTCTCTATTACAAAATCCTTAATTAACGAACCCTTACATCAGGACCAGCCTCCAAAAATATCTGCACAAGCCTTAGCCAACCACCTGATTTCCAAATTCCTCCCTCCCCTATCTATTAATAACCCCCAACCTTCTGCTGACTACAATTTCCAACCTTCTGCTGACTATAGCACCCAACCACATGAGCCTACCCCCTCAAACATTTGGAGCGATTTTGACCCCCTTACATTAGAAAATGTATCTAATGTCATAAAGGATTTAAATGCCTCAACCTCTGCCCTTGACCCTTGCCTTGTCCCCTGGATCAAATCTACCAGAAGTTCTCTCAGCCCATACATTCTGTATATTTTTCAAACATCCCTCCAGACTGGCTCTGTACCAGCACCTCTTAAGAATGCCACTATCCGCCCTATCTTAAAAGGAACAAAACTCGACCCAACATAGTAACATAGTAACATAGTAACATAGTAGTTGACGGCAGATAAAGAACAGCATGGTCCATCCAGTCTGCCCAGCAAGATGGCAAGAGTAGGTGCACCTGTCGCTCCGCGCAGGCCACCCCTCCCCATATCCTTGTTCAGGGGTAAACCCACCACTCCATGTAGGACACCCCTATTTGTTGAGACGTTATATGGTTCAGAAGTTAGATGGTACCGTTTATTTTGTTTTTTTTCCTATTTCTGTAAAGGGATCCTCTGTGTTTGTCCCATGCCTTTTTGAATTCCGTCACCGTGTTCGCCCCTACCACTTCCATCGGGAGGGTATTCCAAGCATCCACCACCCTTTCAGTGAAAAAATATTTCCTGACATTGCCTTTCAATTTACCCCCTTGCAGTTTCATGTTATGCCCTCTAGTTTTACAGGTTCCCCGTCTTTGGAAGAGGTTTGTTTGTTCATCATTTCTCTTTAAGTATTTAAAGGTCTGAATCATATCTCCCCTGTCCCTCCTTTCCTCCAAAGTATACATATTTAGGTCTTCAAGTCTCTTCTCATAAGGCTTCTGATGCAGGCTCCAAATCATTTTGGTCGCCTTCCTCTGAACAGTCTCCAGTCTTTTTACATCCTTTGCAAGATATGGTCTCCAAAACTGAACACAGTATTCCTACTTCTTACAGACCTATCTCTAGTATCCCATTCCTGGCTAAACTAACTGAAAAGCTGGTCCAAACTCAACTTCAGAACTATATTGATGATCACTCCCCACTCGACTTATTCCAACATGGTTTCAAAAAGAACCATGGAGTCGAAACCCTTCTTACCTCCCTTCTCGATTCCTTATACCGCCACACCCAGAACCCTTCTCAAGGATGTCTTCTCATATTCCTTGACTTATCAGCTGCTTTTGACTCCCTCCCTCACCATCAACTCCTAAATAGACTCCATGAAATAGGACTCAGAGGCACAACCCTGAACTGGTTCCGTTCCTACCTAGATAACAGAACCCAACAGGTTCGTATTGGAAACGATACCTCCCACCCATTTATCCTAAAACAAGGTGTCCCCCAAGGATCTAGTCTTTCTGCCCTTTTATTTAATATCTTCCTCCAACCTGTTTGCAAGATCTTCCAAAACTATGGCATTCAGTATCAGCTATATGCAGACAACATGATGTGCTTCACCCATTTTAACCTTTCTAACCCTAACTTTTCTAAAGTGAGTGAATGCCTAACTGGCCTAAAACTTGGCTCTCCCAGCATAACCTCTTAATCAATCAATCTAAGACTGAGGTTCTCCAGGTATTTTCCAATCCTGCATATACCCCACCTCCCACTCTTACTATCGGTGATCTCACACTTACTATAAAAAACCCAAGTGAAATATCTTGGTATTATCCTGGATCAGAACCTTTCCTTCACTGACCAAATAAAGAGAACCACTAATATAACATATGCAAAGCTCCGTACCCTCCGGAACCTCAAACCCCTCTTAAGCCCAAACTCCTTTCGTACTGTCTGCCAGGCCCTCACAATCCCCTCTCTTGATTACTTTAACCATATCTATCATGGCCTTCCCAAGAACACTATTCAACCCTCCAACTAACCCAGAACACGATAGCACGGCTCATAACTATCAACCCTAGACGTTCCCACATCACTCCTGTCCTCTACGATCTCCACTGGCTCCCCATCCAATACAGAGTTAAATTCAAGGTCCTCACTCTTACACATAAAATTATTTCCAGTGAGTCAGCTCCATGCCTCTCCCCTCTCCTTCTCTCCTCCAATAACACAAGAACACGCCGCTCTATTACCAAAAACTTACTGACCATCCCTATAAATAAGAGACACTGCAAACAATCCACAAGTAACAGGGCCTTCTCCCTTTTTGCTCCATCCTTATGGAATGCCCTTCCTCATAAACTTCCGAACTGTTCAAACCACTCTGAGTTCCGAAAGAAGTTAAAAACCCATCTTTTCCTTGAACATTTCTCCCTTCCACCTTAGCTCATAACCCTTTACACCTTCCTCCCTACTCCTTCTGCAACACTCAAATTCTATTATACAACCATATGGCTCATCGTAATCTCATATGTAAATAGTTGATCTTTGATCTTTGTAATTAGTTCTTCTCGTTACCATATGTATCCATCGTTATCTTGTTCCATGTAAACAGTTGAAATATACTGCCAAAAATGTTCTATGTAAACCGTCTTGACTGTAGAAAGACGGTATATAAAAATTGTTAAATAAAATAAATAAATAAAATAAATTAGAACTCTATGTTATCAGTGTTTATAAAAGTTTATGTATATGTATGGGTATGTGTGCTTGTAGATAAGGGAGCTTTATAGGATCCCTGATGTTATGGTGCTGATCCATGGACCAGATTGATTATCCTGGATGTGTTGGCCCACAGGTACTGAGATCCTTTTCTACCTTACAAGCACTATTTTCTGTTTATCCCTGTATGTTGCTATGAGTGGAATGAAGTTTTTTTTGGATATAGTTGATATTTTTCTTCATTCTGTTGGACTGGACATTAGGCCGGGGGGGGGGGGGGGCGTCTATGTTTGGCAGTGACTCTTGTAAAACACTAGGAGAATTCTTCCGGTCCTGACAAGAACATGCTTATTCCCCTGGTCTCCACTGAATGGCATCACCTACCTGCGAGGACTTATATTCTCCATATGTGAGAACACAGGGTACAGGTAAGTAAATTAGGATTGCATAGCTGGACTCTGTAATATTTCCTATTACTCAGTACAGTATTTATTATTACTCACCAGGGTATAAGTCAGTAACTGCTCTTTCTCCTGACTCCTGGAGATCCCGGACATTCGGCTCTTCCTCTTGTTTAATCCTTGATAATATATCAGTATTGACCCTTTCATAGCCTGTTTTGGGGAATAAATATGAAGAATGAGTTATAATTCCCTTATATTCACTGAAAAATACACAGCAATATCTCTCAGGGAGCAGCACATGATGGGGAAGGGGAGGGAGGGTCTACTACTGCCATTCATCATAAATCAGAGGGATCTGGGGGTCATTATATCTCACTGTGAGTATTTTGGTAATGGAACAAGTCATACATTTTTATAATAAATAACTTGAATTGCTTAAGAAAAGGGGGCTGTGATTGTTTGATAAAGACCAGATAGATTTAGATTATATCAAACAATCTAATTATAAATCAAACAGAGCTCCCCGCACAAGTGGCCTGTAGGTGCGGGGAGCTCAGCTGCCGCAGGAGGGCTCTAGCCATTTAGCAGGTCTGGATGTCTGGACTGGATGTCCCGACTCGCTAAACGGAGACCGGAGTGACCCCCATACTGAAATAAACTTCTGGAATATAAGCAATCTGATCAAACGGTGGAAAGAATAAGGCCCTCCAGTCTCATTCAAGGTACCACCAGTGTCCAGACTGTAGCTGAAGGCAAGTTACATTTGGGTACAGTGGGTATTATTGTATTCCTTAGGTGACTGATATACAATCTAAGTTTGTATTTGAGATAATGGAGGGTTAAGTGGCTTGCGCAAGATCACAAGAAGCAGCAATGGGACTTGAACCCTGGCTTCCCTGGTTGCTGCTCTGATCATTAGGCTTCTAAAGCAAGGGGACAATTTAGAACAAGAGATGCTGACCTGCTCTTCAGAGACTGGTCCACCAATCTTTGAAAAATGTGAGGGGGGGGTGGAGAGGACGTGACGTCACAAACCGGAATGGCCGCCTGAATACAGAGCTCTCTTCGGGATGGAGAGAACAATCGCTAATAGCTGGTGCATTTGGCCCCTCTCTCAATATCTGCGGGAGAAGAACGAGGTGGAGAAGCTCACGATGCCAGTGAGGAAAAAACTAGATCAATTTCGATCCTCTTATGCCCCGTTGTCGATGCCAAGTGATCAAGGAGAGCGGCCCGAGACAGACACGGAAGAGGAACTGGAAAACGTGGAGGAGCAATGTATGAGGGGTGATCTCTGGCGATGGTGTAAAGAGATTAAAAAAAGAAGTGATTGGGAAAACATAGTTAAAGGAAATTGTTAAAGAACTGCGGCAAGATTTACAAGCATTGGGACAAAGGGTGGATTGCCTGGAGGACCATGTGGAGGAGGTGGTGATGGTGGCGCAAAGTGCCCAGGAGTCCATTCTCAATTGGCAGAAAGAGAGGGATGAGCTGAAAGATAAGATGGAGGACTTGGAGAACTGATCGCGGCGCTGCAACATTAGGATTCGGGGGGTCCCGGAGGGCGCCAAATTTCAGAAAGCGAGACAAATAGTTAAAGAAATTTGTGCGGCCCTGCTTCAGGAGGGAGGAGTGGGCCCAGCAGAAGCGCAGCCAGATGTAGGATTGGAAAGAGCGCATAGGGCTCTGGGACCTCAGCTAGGAGCTCGACCAAGAGACATTATCGCGTGCCTTTCCAGCTATCAGCTAAAAGAAGAAATAGTGAGAGCAGCAGCAAAGAAGGGCAAGCTGGTTTGGGAAAATGTAACGATGGAGATTTTCCAGGATTTGTCGCCCTCTACTTTGCAATGCAGAAGAGCCATGAGGCCTGTGACTGCATATCTACAGCAGGAAAACATTAAATATAAATGGCTCTTCCCATTTGGAATACAGTTCGAAATCAAGGGACTGACCAAGAGAGTAAGGACTGAGATGGAGGCCTGGGAGATCTTGGAGAAAAACAGCGCACCCAATTTGCCTCAGATAAGTCGGGGATCTCCGGAGCGGGAACGCAATCCGGAGAGCTTGCTAGAAAAATTAAAATGGCAACGGATTCCAGAGAAGGGTCATCACCTACGACGCCTATCGAGGGACAGCGTGACAAGGAAGGAGGGCGAGAGCAGCAGCGCCTCTGCAACAATTACTTGAACTGAGGGAGTGGAGATACTGAATAAAATATCTGATGATGAGGAGGGGAAGAGGCGGTTGATGGGGGAGGAGAAACGGGGTTGATAGTAGCGTTATGTGCGCTTGGCTCCTCTTCTCCTCTCCCAGCCAAAGGTGGCTGATTGGCATTCTCAAAGGGGAATGCCAGTTGGTGTGTTTAATGTTAGTATTTGCAAGTTATTGATGTAATGTTGATATGTTCAAGAGATAGGATAAAGGGGGGTAACGGGGGGAAGGGGAGGGAGCTTAGGACGGGATAGGGGGTGGAGTGGGGTATAAGGGGGGGTTAGGTATAGGAGAGCTGGGGGTCCCAGGAGGTGGGGGTTATGTCCTCTAGGATAGGAGTTGCAGGGGAAAGGCCTGCGGGTAGGAAGGGAGGGGAGAAGGGGGATAGTTGGAAGGCAAGGGGGGAGGGTAAGGGGGTGGGGGGTAGATCGAAGGGGAAATGAAATTGAGAGCGGGTGGGGTAGAAAAGGAGAGAATATACGAGAGAGCAATAGGAGCAAAGGCAGATTTTTTTGGGGTCAAGATGGCTGGACTTAGAATTGGATCTCTAAATGTTAGAGGGTTGAATACCCCACAAAAAAGGAGAATGCTCTTTAGGGAGGTACAGAACTGGCAATGGCAAGTAGTGTTTCTACAAGAAACACATTTGTTACCAAAAGATGAACATTTGTTGCGAAGTGGGGCATTTACTCACATGTTTTTTAATGCGGAAGGCACGGCTAAAAAGGCGGGTGTAGCGATTTTAATTTGGGGGGGTGTGCCCTTCCTAGTGGGAGGGGTGATAAAAGGGATTAAAGGGAGGGTGTTGCTGGTATGGGGGGAGATACAAGATCAGGAAGTCACATTTGTAAACATTTATGGTCCAAATGAGTCGGGGACGGTCTTTTGGGGGCAACTGGGAGATTGGTTAGAAGATAAAGTCCATGCAGTATTGCTTTTGGGGGGAGATTTCAATGAGGTTTTAAACCCATATTTGGATAGATCAAGGTTAGGGAGCAGAGGGGGGAGCAAGGGGAGTGAAAGTTTAAACAAGTTACTAAGTCGCTTTAGGCTCCAAGATTTATGGCGTCAGATACACCCACAAAGGAAAGATTATACATATTTTTTGAGTGTGCACCAAAGTTATAGCAGGATTGATCTTTTGTTGGGGGATGAGACATAGTCCCAGAAAGTGTTGCGGATGGAGATTGAACCGTTGACATGGATGGATCATGGGCCGATTTGGGGGAAGTTTTTAGGAGGCGTGGAACAGGGTGGTCAAACGTTTTGGAGACTTCTTGTTGCGAGACAAGAAAATATTAGTGGACGTAGAGGAAGAAATTACCAATAATCTGGCTTTCTATAAAACATTTGGGGAACAGCTTGGCCCGGTGTTACAGAGGCTATATAATGAGGCGTTGTGGGGGAGTCAGTTAGCGCCATCAATGAGTCAGGTCGGAATATCGGTCATCCTGAAGCCTGGAAGGGATCCAACCGTATCTGGGTCTTATAGGCCTATCTCCCTTTTAAATACAGATGGCAAGATATTAGCAAAGATTCTGGCTCATAGGTTGGGACGGGTACTGCCACGACTGGTACATCCGGATCAAACTGGTTTCATTCAGGGACGGAATACGGGTGACAATATCCGGCGGGCTTTGCAGGTTATGTGGATGGCCAATAATTTGAAGAAGGAAATGTTACTTTTGGCGATCGACACAGAAAAGGCCTTTGATAGGGTCGAGTGGGGGTTTATGTTCTCAGTTTTGCGTAAGTTGGGGATGGGACTAGGACTGATGTCGTGCATCCAGGCCCTATATGAAAAACCAGTAGCCGCAGTGAAGATAAATGGGCGGTATTCAGAATTCTTTCCTCTAGCGAGGGGCATGTGGCAGGGGTGCCCCTTATCTCCACTGCTCTTCGCTCTAGTGATGGAGCTGCTGGCTGAACAGTTGCGACAAAATAAAGATGCGACAGGACTACAAATTGGGGAAGACGAGCATAAGGTGGCCTTATTTGCGGATGACATTTTGTTGTTTGTTACCCAGCCGCAATTGGCGTTACCTATATATATGGCTGAATTGAGGTGGTTTGGCAGGATATCAGGATTCAAAATTAATTGGGACAAAACGGAGGCCCTAAGTGTGTCTATATCAGGAGGCTCACAACATCTTCAGAAGAATTTTAATTTTCGCTGGGCCCAGAGGTCGATTAAATATCTGGGAGTTCAGCTCACCCGAGAATATACAGGAGTATATGGGGCAAACTATCCTCCTTTGATTGCCCAGATAGAAAAAGATCTGGAGAAATGGCATAGGGAGGAATTTTCCTGGCTTGGGGGGATAGCGGGATTGAAAACGATAACCCTTCCACGTCTGCTGTATTTTTCCAAGTTCTGCCAGTGAAGGTGCCGAGATCAGTATTGCAGAAATTGCAAATAAAGCTGTTCTTATTTGTGTGGCGGCATAGGCCACCTAGGATAGCACGGAAAGTGCTGTATAGTACCACGAAAGAAGGGGGGTTGGGAATGCCCACGATTGGGGAGTATTACCTTGCGGCGCAAATGAGGCAAGCAATGGATTGGAGGGAGTCAGGGGAAACTAAACGATTTTGGTCCGTCGAACAGTTCTGGGCAGGGGAGTATAGCTTGAGGTTTATTCCATGGTTGGTGAAAGGAACTTTAAGAAGGGATTGGACGGAGAATCCGTACCTTTGACATCTGTGGGAAGAATGGCAGAGAGGGTGGCGGAAAGCGAGTTCCCGGCCAGTACATTTGATCTCTGTGTTGGCACCCATAGCCCATATCCCGACTTTTGGACCAGGGAGGGAAGGGGTATTCAGGCATTGGACCGAGAAGGGGCTGGAAAGTTTTATGAATTTGTTTGACTCGGGGGAAATTAAACAATTTAATCAGTTACAAGAGGAATATCAGCTGGGAACTAGGGATCTGTTTGCATATTTACAGGTAATGCACTTTCTGCAACAAACACATAATAAAGATACGATTAAGGAAGGGCTTAGCGATATTGAGGGATTATGATGGAGGCATCACCAATCTGGGGGCCTGATACAGGCCATATATGCCAGTCTGTGCCTCCTGAGGGGCGAAGGGGAGAAATTTCTCTATATGGAGGACTGGGAAAGAGATCTAGGGGTGAGATGGGCAGAGGAGGACTGGATTAACATAATTAAAGGGACCAGGAGGTCTTCCATCTGTACGTTACTTAAAGAGAATGCTTATAAGATTTTGATGCGATGGTATTATACCCCCTTTAGATATAGTCAGATGTTTCTGGGAGCGTCTGACCGATGCTGGCGGGGATGCGGGGGTCAAAGGACATATATACATGATATGTGGTGGGACTGTAACACAGTCCAAGGATATTGGGAGCGTATTAGAGACCAGATACAAGCTATTTGTGGATTGAAAGTCGTACTGTGCCCCAAGCTATTCCTTTTGGGAGTATGGCCAGATAGAACCTCGACTCGCTGGTGCAAGCTGGTGCAGGCATGTCTTATTGCAGCCAGATGTGAAATAGCTTGGAGATGGAAGCAGAACCAACCACCAGGGATAGACTCCTGGTTGGCCAGGCTTCGCAAGATTGTAACTATGGAACGCTTGACAGCGTTGCGTAGGGACAAGGACGTTAATTTTGATAAACATTGGAAACCCTTATTAGAGTATCTTAAAAGCAAAGGGTAGGGAAGGGGAAAGGGGGGGGGATGAGGGGGAGGGGGGACAGGAAGGGGGGCTCTTGGTGGGGAGATGAAACATGGCTAAATAACAGATAATAGATAATAAATGAGGGTTTTTTGTGTAAAGAGTAATTAGAAAAGGAATGAAAAAGAAAAGTTTTTATACGTTTCGGAGTGGGTTGTAATGGTCCTATATGTGGCTGACTTATAATTTGGTGTATAATGTTATTGAACCAGTGGTTAAAAATTCAATAAAGATAAAGTTATTTAAAAAAAAGTGAGGGTCGAAAATGTAAAGAGAATGTAAATAATCGATGGTCAACTCCTACTCTATTAGACAGGGAGTCCCCAGGAGAATGTATGTAAGATCTCAGCAGATGAGCAACATCTGTGACTCCCGCTCTATTAGACAAGGAGCCCCCAGGAGGATGTATTTAAGATCTCAGCAGATGTGTAACATCTGTGACTCCTGCTCTATTAGACATGGAGCCCCCAGGAGGACATTTGTAAGATCTCAGCAGATATAGTGGATAAGCAATATGTGTGACGCCTGCTCAACCCAGATATTTTCCACTTTAAGTGAAGAGTCCCATTAATATGGGACAAGGTTAAACATGGCTCCTGGAATTCACACTATAAATCTTCATTATAATGCTGGTCTCAAAAAGGCAGATATTCAAATGCCACTGTGTCCACCATGAATTGAGAGAATAGTCACCCAAAGTTGTCCCTCCAAAACTATATGTTTTTTGTCGGGCCACACAGGTGGCAGTTTCTTCATTGTGAAAGGCAGGAGCACAGCACTTGATACAGGGACGTTTCTACCCAAAACTGGCACGCCGTGTATTTTCCTGACTGCATTCCACTCATGGATTAGACTGCTTTTATAGAGTTAAGTACATTGATACACTTCAATGTTTAAAGAACCGATTATAATTAAAATGAACATTACCGGTTTGCATGGGTGAGTCTGTCTACTCCCCTCCACCGGTGTAGTCCGACAAAAAACATATAGTTTTTGGAGGGACAACGTTAGGTGACTATTCTCTCAATTCATGTTTATATTTAGTCACTTTGCAAGGGTTTTTCCTTACTGTGTCCATCATGGCACTTAAACCTCAATGGTGTATTCATGAACAGAAAGTGAAAGTGCCTCTCGGTCTATGCTAGTCTGTTGGTACCATGCTTTCTAAAATGGTTTGAGTTTTACTCCTTTCAGTTCGGTACAAAGACTTGCGAGGTGTTTTGAGTCTGCAGTTTTCAAGCACAGGAATTTCATTCCATCGGTGAGTTTGCCTTTTACCCCTGAGGAAGTTTTTAAACGAAACACGGCCTGTGTCGGGTTTTATTCGCAAATCAAATAAAGTTTTTTTGACACATTTTATTCCTTGGTTTTCCTTACCACATTCACAGACCACACTGGGCAGTCTGTGGAGATATTCAAAGGCACTATCTGTGGCCAGCTTCAAATATTAGCCCGATTGAGTCTAGAAGGTCTTTAGTATGGAACTAACTAGTTCCTATGTAACAGACATGTACCAGGATGCTGTAAAGGGATGGGAGTATTTGCATCCCCTTACAGCATCCTGCATTTTTTAAGGGCAACAAACCTTTTTATTAGAAAGGTAAATAAATGTAAAAGGAAAAGGAGGCCACTATGGTTCTCAAAAGAAGTAGCTGAAAGGTGAAGAAAAAAAGGGAGGTCTTCATGAAATACAAGAGATTCCAGAGAGAGGACAGGCATTTATATTTGGAAAAACCTAGAGAAGCTAGCAAAGTACTCAGGAAAGCAAAGGTATGAAAAGAAGAAGAAATAGCTAATGCAATAAAGTGCAGGGATAAGACATTTTTCAGATATGTTAGTGAGAGGAAGAAGGGCAAAAGTGGTATTGTCAGACTCCAAGGTGCAGGGGAGGAACATGCAGAAGCTGATGAGGATAAAGCAGGATTGCTTAACAAATATTTCTGTTCTATGTTCACAGATGAAGGGCCTGGAGCAGAAGGCAGCACCCTAAATGTGGTATATTTAGATTTCAGTAAAGCCTTTGATGCTGTTCCGCCCAGATGACTTATAAACAAACTGAACACCCTAGAGATGGGCTCTAAAGTTACCAATTGGGTTAGAAATTGGTTGAGTGGGAGGCGACAAAGGGTACAGGTAAATGGAGCTCGCTCTGAGAAGATGGAGGTTACCAGTGGTGTGCCGCAGGGATCTGCCCTTGGTCTGATTCTATTTAATAGCTTTATTAGTGATATTGTGGAAGAACTGTCGGGTAAGATTTGCTTGTTTGTGGATGATACCAAAATCTGCAATAGGAAGGGGTCGATAATATGAGAAGGGATCTAGCTAAGTCTGTGGGGGTAGGGGATAGGGAGGAGAGGGAACTATATTATTTCTTTTAGCTATCCAGATTACTTAACCCATCTATTACCCAAAAAACCTGAATATTATTTATTTACAAATCTAACTATGTTACAACTAAGGTACAAATCCATATTATAGAACACTTAAAATATAACACAAAATAATAAAACATAAACCACACTATTAATGATCATTAAGCTCTGAAGGGGAGAACTGATTCACAAAGACTCCAGCTGTACATAAAGGAGTCAAAATGCCCAGTGCCAGCAGGCAAATTATTTACATGACCCTAGTCCTTACATGGCCTGCTACAGCCTAGAGGGTTAAAGGAGACGGGCAGCAATTGCCTCAACCTGCCACAGCATTATTCTTTTCTCTATTCACTCATGGTCCATTAACTCTGGTCCTGGCAATTATATGACTGAATGAAAGCCCGACCTGCTCTGAAGAAAGGTTTGTGGCTCTTAAGACTTTGGGTTGACAGTGTCTCAGGTATCTTGTCATGGAAGGGGTCTGCTGGATTTTTAGCCTCTTTAAATGCTGCCACCCTAGTTGCACCAACTGTCTCAGATGAGGTGGATGATTTGACAAAATATGCAGTTCATGAACTGATGTTGCACATAGGTAACCACTTATCATATGAAGGACAGAATTCAGATGTATGTGCTCCAGCCCCAAGGAAACACCTAATACTCAGCTGGAACATACACAAGAACCAGGGTGAAGGAGCATCAATTAGTAAAGTCACCTCATGATGTCTGCACAGTCTCCACAGCAAGTTGATCCAGGCTGCCACTTTGCCAGCCGTAATATTGATGTGATGACAGAAAGGTGAGAGTTCTAATTTTATTCCCAAAATTTTGGGGTGCTGGAAGCTGGCAGAGGAATTCATTGAGTCTCATGGGGAGAATTTTACTTCCCTGTTGTTGAGGTGGAAGATTGAAGAGTTGGTCTTCTGAGTATTAAGACGGAGCTGCCACTGATGGTAACACAGATATGCAGAGCCGTAAGCACAGCCCCAGTTTCCTGCCACAGCTCACAGGGGTAGATTCTGTGCCAGTTTCTGAAATTCTGTACCAATTATGCGCCCTATTTGCATAAACTGGAATCATGTATATTTAAAAGAGTACATGTATTCTACATGATAAAAAAATAATTTAGTTTTACAATCTTCCTTTGTGTATCAGTCATTTATTTTGTTGTTTTTCAGATGGAGAAGTGAGAGGGAGGATCGTGGATGGGAAAAGGAAAGAGGAATGACCTGGTTCAGCACCAGCGTATTCCATGAGAACAGTTGGTTTTTGTGCCTCTTCTCATGGTATCACGGGAAACCAGGGAGCTTGGCCTTAAGGCTTCTGTATGGAGAGTATTAGGAATCCTCCCAATAGCTGCCAAGATGGAGGATGGTCAAGTCATTGACATATCAAAGGCTCATTCCCAAGATTTGTGCAGGATCAGCAGTATAAAGGTTGAAAAGAGCAGGAGCCAAGACTGATTCTTTGGGGACAACGTTTTCAGGGATCCTGATGTGGTGCTCCACCCTCTAACTAACAGCTTGTGATGATTTTTTGTATTAGTCTTATCATAGACTGATCCTGGGCAGTTCTGCATCGCGGTCTACGATGTCCTAAGCTGGGGAGAGATCAATAAACACAGCACCACACACTTCACTGATCTCAAATGTGCTCCAGTGTAGTACTGAAGCCAGGTCATTGCCCTTTATGCTGGTTTGCTCCTAGTTTTCAGCCCTGCTCCAGAAAATGGAAGAGGATCCATCTCTGATTTAAAGGGAGGGGGAGGGGGGACTTGTAGGATACACAGGATGGTCTTATTTCCCCTCAGTCCTGGATCTCATCCTGCATCTTGAGACAGATCCTGGTAGGGTTGCCAACTGGCTCCTGATGCGCCCGACAGGCTTCATCCAGTTCTATGTTTACCCCATTGCATGCAGGGACTTGTAGTTTTGCTTTTCTTATGGAGTGCAATGGAGAAATCAGAACTACATGTCCCTGCATGCAATGGAGTAAACCCAGGACTGGATCAAGCCTGTCGGGCGCATCTGGAGCCAGTTGGCAACCCTAGATCCTGGTCATACCTCATCCTGGAGTAGAGGATGAACAAACCCACCTAATATTCCCGTGTCTGCTAGAAATGCAGATAATTTAGTCCTTACCTAGGGATCAGGGTCTCATAGTTCTCCTTCATCACCTCCCTATACAGCTCCTTTTGTCCTTCATCTAAATATCTCCACTCCTCCTGGGAGAAAGAGACAGCGATGTCCTCAAATGTCACCTGCATCTGAAAAACAAACCAGAAACACACTCAAGGACACGGAGAGGTGCTCACAGAAGAGAAAGATGCCCCAGTATTCATTCCTCCCTGTCAACTCCCAGACTTGTCCAAAATTCCCTCAAACCAGTGCAGGATTCCTCCACCCACATTCCTAATGGCAAGGATGATGCTTCAATATTGTGTTTTCAATTGCAGGGGTAGGCAGAATCTGTAGGACTCCTGAGGGACCTGCCTGTCCTTTGTGATTGAAAACGTGATATTGCCACAGTAGGAATGTGGGACTCTCACACAGCTCAGAGATATTGTTGGATTTGTCTTCCTATGTGTGGCCCTAGAGTTCATTTATCTTTGGACTTTCAGGTTTGCAAGTCTGACTATGAAAAGATCAGATCCCCATGGGTAGAACAGGAGGAAAGTCATGATCGCAGCCTGAAGGGAGCAGGCTATCCCCGAGGATCACATCCTCTGCAGGCAAAGGACAGTCGGATTCAGGACCTACAGAAAAAAAAGGTTAGAAAAGGGGGCTGAAGTGAGGCAGTAAAAAGTTAAAGGGGCAATAGTCAGGATCGTACAAAGCTAGAAATGTGCCCTGTGCGATTAATGAATCTGGTGCCTCCCCCCCTCCAACCAAGTGCAGTAACTCACTCTTTCTGAGCTTTCTGGAAGCCCCTTCCATAATGGCACCCTGTGCGGCCCCATCACTCGCACAGCTCTTGGTACGGCCCTGGCAATAGTGTACAAAGAAAGGGAAGAGGGATGGAGGAATGTAGGGCAGAGGTAGGACTGCTAGGGAGAGTCGAAGGGAGAGGGAAGAGTGCAAGGGTTGGAGGTTAAAGAGATGAATGAATATGGACAAAAGGACACAATCCATATATGCCAAAAGGTGCATTTCCCCCCAAGACAGACACACACCATAAGCACCTCACCTCCGAACCACACACACACATACCCACACCCCACCTCTGCACCACACACGGAGGCTCCCCAGCTCTGCAGCACACATATACATGTACTGCAGCCCTGCACCCCACCCACACAAAGGCACCCAAAGTTACATCTCATGCATAAAAAGGCAAAGAACATTGCACCACATAGACACACTCAGCATTTGCTATCTGTATATTTCTCTCTAACGACACCTAATACAGCTCTGCTACCATAACAAGACACACTGTTATCATCTCTCTCCCAACTCTTCCACCCTCCTCAAACACATATGAGTTTGCAAATGGAGGAATGTCAGTTGAGAATGGAGGCAATGGAGGGGAGGAAGTGCGAGAGCGAGTCCCAGCCACTGGCTCCTAAGTTTTTGGCCTGACTCCTAAGTACAAACAAAATTTGTTAAGGCCTGTTAAAAAAAAAGTACCCAACTGTACCACAGAAGAAAACAGAGAAAATACAGTTTTAGGGGCGGACCCTGGACTGATCTAACAGGACTCAAGGAAAGGACAGTAACTGATGAGTAAAATGTCACCTTCCAAAACTGAAGTGGACAAGTGACTTAATGGTTAGAGCAGGGTTTGATTCCCAGTAGCACTCCTTGTGGCCTTGGGCAAGTCACTTAACCCTCCATTGCCTCAGAACAATCCAGGTTATCAATGTCCCTGTTTAATGTGCAAGGTTTAAGTTACAATATAGACCATTTTGACTGAAATGATAAAGTGGCATACAAAACCTGTTAAATAAATAAATTAAAATATCATCCTGCTAGACCAGTCCAGACCAGTGGGACGTACAAAGGCAGTAAGAAGACACAGCAGCTCGCTAAACCCTTGAGCCAAAGGCTGTTTCTGCCTGCACATGGACTTCCAAGTGGTAATGCTTAACAAAAGTGGAAAGTAATGCCCATATTGCCACCCAACGAATGTCTGCAGGGGCTACAGAATTCTCCACCCATGAGGATGTTTGTGCTCAGGAAGAATGGGTGTGCAAACCTTCCAGAACTGTCTGGTTCCGCAACAGATATGCCGAGGCCATGGCCTCCTTAATCCAGCGCCACAAAAATGACATAGCTGCCGCATCATCCTTGCACAGGCCAGCAAAATAGCATGAAAAGATGGCTGGACTTGCAAAAGGAATTCGTAACCTCCAAGTACTGGAGAAGCATCCTCTGGATCTCCTAAGGTGGAGATCCTTATCCTTTCCCTGACACTGCTCCTTTGAGATGGAGGGTATGCATACCACCTAATTCACGTGAAAGGGAGACAGCACTTTAGGCAAGAAGGTAGGCACATGTCGAACATTAATGACCTCCCTTGAAAAGACAGATAAGGATCTCGACAAGACAGAGCCTGCAGTTCTGAAATTCATCTTGCAGAACAAATTGTGACCAAGAAGATCGTCTGAAGCATCAAGCCTTTTAAAGTAGCGTGCTTCAATGGCTTATAGAGTGCCACTACCAGGACACTGAGCACCGGACACAGATCACAGGAAGGAATCACAGATCAGAGGGGAGGACTCAGACGCCGAACCCCCTAGAGAAAGCACGAGACATCCAGGAGCAACCACCTGATCTTAGAAAAAGGCCAAATCTTTTACCTGAACTTCAGGGAAAGGGAGGCCCTTCTCCAGGCCATTCTGCAAACAGGTCAACAGAGATGGCACCTTGACCACCTCAGGAACCAACTGCCAAGCACCGCACCATTGCTCAAAAAGAAGGGAACAGAGATCTCCAGAGTCCACAATAGGCCCCCGAGAAGGAAGCAACTGAAAAGGTGAATGCATTTCCGTTTGCTGAACCATGCTTTCCTCGGCCAATCCGGCACCACCAGAACAATCTTGCCTGAGTGGGAGTTCATATGCAGAAGCACTGCCCCACCAGGGGCCATGGAGGAAACATGTACAGCAGGTACAGTCCATGACCAAGGCTGGGTCAGGGCGACTATGCCTTCGGATCACATCTCTGAGTGGCGAATAAAGAAGCAGCAAACTTTGATATTGGAGCGGGTCACCATCAGATCCATTTCCGGGCAGCCCCAGTGGCACAGAATCAACTGAAACACCTCTTAACTCAAATCCCACTCTCCACGGTTCAGAAAGTGCCGGCTGTGAAAGACTGCTTCTACATTGTCCTCCACGGCAATATGCTGAGCTGATAAGGCTTGGAGGTTCTTCTCCACCCAGGCAAATTGGAGAGGTAGGCCAGCACTTCTCATGCTGCCTGGCCGATTGTCATAAGCCACCGCCGTGGCATTGTCTGAAAACACTCGAACCACCTGGCCCTCGATCAGGGGCTGGAAATGCAAAACAGGCATCCTGATAGCCCTCGCCTTGAGGCGGTTGATGGACCACATTGCTTCCCTGCGGTTACGACCTTGGGCCGTATGTTTTTGGCAAAGGTGTTCCCAGCCCAAGAAACTGGAATCCATTGTCAGGAGGAGTTAAGAGAAATTGTTCAGCAGCACACCCTTCCTCAGATGACAGGGTTGATGCCACCACTGCAGGCTGGACGTCACCATCAATGGGAACGGGAGCCTGCATTCAAATTCCTGAGAACTCAGGAACCACCAAGTCAACAAGGACCGCTGTAGCGGTCAACAGCACCATCTTTATGCTCGCCGCCATCAATCAGAGGAGATGAAGATAATCCCAGACTCTGGGAGCCTGTTGAGCAAAGAACAGTGCCAGGCAATCCAACAGCCTTTTGACTTTCTCTTCAGGCAGGAAACTGCCCACTCGAGTGATGAAATGTGCTCTCAGAAACTGCAGGGTCTGAGAAGGTCACAGTTGGCTAATTCCACAACTTCCAGCCATCGTTCCCTCTAAGCTGTGCGCGTGTGCGCGTGCACACACCTCACCGAGCGAGCGCACATACTTTACAGCAGAGCGCACAAAAATTACGGCTCTGATTCTGATAGAAAACACCACAGACGTCTTAAAATTTAAAAGTTATGATTGTAATTACTAGAAATTTCCCGCTTCATTTAGTAATCGTCTATTTTCATTTAATTTTATTAAAATCAATGTGGTGTACATACTGTATTCTGACGTGTAGTCAGATTTTAAAGTATATAACCCCGAGTGTCGTTATGTGGCGCACAAAAATTTAACCTTCCTTCAAAAGCTGCACACAGCTGATATTTTATGCGCACACAGCCTACAGAAAATTAGAGAGAACATTGCTTCCAGCCAAAGCTTTCTAAGAAGAGCACCACTCAGGATGCCACTCGAGATGCTTCTAAAAGGGAATGAGTCCAGATGAGCCAGTCATCCAGATAAGAATGAACACAGATCCCTTGGTGCTGCCACCACCACCATGACCTTGGAGAAAATCTTTGGGGCAGTGGATAGTCCGAAAGAGAGGCAACAAACTGATAGTGAGAGCGAAGCATGGCAACAGGCAGATACTTTGTTGATCTGCCTGGATTGGGATATGAAAATACACCTCGACCAGATCCAGAGAAGCCCTTGGCACAATGCCTGAATCACAGAGTGCAAAGTTTCCATCCGGAAGCACAAGACACATAAGTGCTGCTGATACCACTGTAGACAAGGGGTGTGCTCACCAGGACGGAATAAAACTGAGCTAAAAGTCCTTTCTCCCTCAGGGGTTTTATAAAAGCAGTTTCCAAGGGGTGGGCTGATTTACTAAAATGATCCCTATGAGTTTGGAAGAAGTGCCGCACTTGAAACAATGAAAAAAAAATGCGGCTGCATTGTTGTGCATTTCGCCAGAATGTCATCCTGACCCAGTGGCCCCCGGTCTCCTAGATAATCCATCACTCGCACCATCCTGTTTTCCGCCATCCATCTAAATCCTATTGGATCCTCCCTGCAGGGAGGGAATAGCTCACTCAATGTAAGGTAAGCCAAGGGCGACAGGGGTGGGTACAGCTTTAACTTTACGAACAACCCTCTGCCAAATCCCCAAAGAGTGGATGATGCAGTACCCTTACCCTCATCTGCCTCCGCTCCAAAAATGGAACAGCTCCAATACGGGTCGCCCCCGTTTGTACCTCTTCCAGGGCCGGATTTACCTATACGCCATGTACGCCATGGCGTAGGGCCCACAGCCGGCAGGGGCCCACAAAAAAAGAACAAGTTCATTTTTTTTAAATACAATTTTAAAAAAAACCTGGTGGCTGCCGCCGTGGGGCCCCCTCTGCTGCCGCGGCAGCACCGACTGACCCGCGGGGGCCCCGTCTACAAGCTGAAGCCGTCGGGTCGGGTCGGGTCGTCCCTCCCTCCCTCGCTCGCTGCAGGCTGTAGGCTGTGAGAGACGCGAAAGGAGAGTGTCTCCTCGCGTCTCTGTTAAGCCCACAGGGGCTGATGGGAAATTTCCCATCAGCCCCTGCGGGCTTAACAGAGACGCGAGGAGACGCTCTCCCTTCACGTCTCTCGCAGCCTGCAGCCTGCACGGAGGGAGGGAGAACTGACCCGACCCGACGGCTTCAGCTTGTAGATGGGGCCCCCGCGGGTCAGTCCGTGCTGCTGCGGCAACAGAGGGGGCCCCGCGGCGGCAGCCACCAGGTTTTTTTTAAAATTAAATTTTACTTTAGGCTGGGGGGGGGGGGTTAGGACTGGTAATGGGCTATTGGGGGGGCTGGGGCTGGAAATGGGCTGGGGGGGGTAGGGCTGGTAATGGGCTATGGGGGGGTAGGACTGGTAATGGGCTATTGGGGGGGCTGGGGCTGGAAATGGGCTGGGCTGGGCTGGGGGGGGTTAAGGCTAGAGGTGGGCTGATGGGGTTAGGACTGGTAATGGACTGTGGGCTGGTGGGGGCTCTAAGAACTGTCAAATGGCTTGTGGTGGCGGATAAGACTGGTAAAGGGCTGTGGGCTTATGGGGGCTGTCTGGTAATGGGCTATGGGGGGGGCTAGGACTGGAAATGGGCTGGGGGGTTAAGACTGGAGGTGGGCTGATGGGGTTAGGACTGGTAATGGGCTGTTGGGGGGGGTTAGAACTGGTAATGGGCTTTGGGGGGTTAAGACTGGTAATGGGCTGTGGGCTGATGGGGGTTGTCTGGTAATGGGCTATGGGGGGCTAGGACTGGAAATGGGCTGGGGGGTTAAAACTGGAGGTGGGATGATGGGGTTAGGACTGGTAATGGGCTGTGGGCTGATGGGGGGGGGGTAGGACTGGCAATGGGCTATGGGGGGCTGACTGGAAATGGGTTGATGGGGTTAGGACTGGAAGTGGGCTGATGGGGGGTTAGGACTGGTAATGGGTTATAGGGGGGGCTTAAACTGAAAATGGGGTGATGGGGGGTTAAGGACTGAAAATGGGGTGATGGGGGGTTAAGGACTGTAAGTGGCGTGATGGGGGGGCTAGGACTGGTATTGGGTTGGGGGGTTGCTAGGACTGGAAATGGGCTGATGGATGGCTAGGACTGGAAATGGGCTGATGCAGGGACTAGAAGGGAATGGATGCTGGGTGAGGCTGGAACTAGAAGGGAGCTGATGTTGGGGGAGGATTAGAATGGGATGGGGCTGGAAGAGTAAAATGGAGAAGGGAAAAATATTTTGTGTGGGAGGGATAAAAAATCTACAATTGGCCGGGTATTGGGAGAGTAAGTGGGGATTGAGGATGGAGGGGTAAAATTTGAGTGGATGAAATAGGAATGAGGAAAGAGCAAAAGGAGAAAGATTAGTATGTTAAAGCAGATGTAGAGAGAGAATGGAAAAAAATCTAGAAGAGAGAAGAAAGGACAAATGGACAGCAGACGATGGAGAGTTAGCAGAAGACACGAAGAAACCAGAAGAAAGTGGCTGGAGCAATTGCAGCTGAAAAAAATGCACAAAAGGTAGAAAAATATCTCTTTATTTTGAATTTATTAATTGGAATATGTCAGCTCTGGTAAATGTGCATCATTAACGTCTGCGCTTTGTTTAGTACAAGAGCAAATTAATGTATAGTTTTATTTCTACAGTGTTGTACATTCCAAGTTTGGCTTTTGGGATTCCCAGTTTAATTATTGTCTTCCTGTTTCTAAATTGTGATTACTTGTTTGGTGATGGTCTATGTTCTGCATGTGTAACTGAGCTGAGGTGTTCTGTTTATATAATTCCTATTTGACATTGCCACTTGTTCTCTTTCCCCAGTAGGTCATGTATTGTTGTTCTCTGAAATGTATTGGTTTAATATTTGCAGTGTTGCCTTTTGATTGGTAGAGTATGGTGCTTTGTGAGTCCTGGTAGTGCTGTTAGGATACGGCGGGTTTACTATGGGCAGTGTTTGTAGTAGTTCCTAATGTGTCTGGCAGTTGGCACTGGATTATAGTAATGTAGAAATCTTTTAGTCTTTCTTTATCCATACACTCATTAAGAGGCACGTTTACTAAAAGTTAGTATATGGTAACATTATGCAAATATTTATGCAAATGAGGCCCCTTATGCAAATGAGGCCCGCACCCCCCTTGGGCCGCCCCTGCTGGGGGCCCACAATTTTTGTTGGCGTAGGGCCTCACTCAAGGTAAATCCGGCCCTGACCTCTTCTATTGGGATCCAGGGCTGAGCAGGGTTCCCCTGCCACCAGTAATATGAGAAAGGAAGGCTGGAAAGCCTGGCTCAAGACATCCTCAGACGATCCCACAGGTAGCACATATTTCAGCCAATGACAACACTGCTGGGCCTACTGGAGATGGATGTTGTGCTGCTGGAAGTAGGCGTGTGCATTTCAAGCTCATTTGTATAATGGTTGCGTGCACATATGACTTAATGTGCGCACAACTGATTTGTGCATAGTAGGTGTGTGCGATTACAATGAATATAAAAAACCCCCTTCAGTTTGTTTTGGATTAAAACAAAGGATTTTAGGGCCCTGTATATGCCTAGCTGGGAGATAAAGAGTAAAGAATGAGACTGTGGTCTTGACCTTGGCAGCTCACTAGGAACCTGAAAGAATACAATATATTTTGTTGCTGTGTCTCCTCTTTATACCCAGGATTATATAGTTTTTCATGCTCATTCTTTGATTTTTATCTCTCAGGAAATTACATCTCTGTCTCTCTCTCTTCCCTCCCTTCTATTTTCCACTTTCTTTCCTCTCTCCCCTTCTTCCTTATTGACACATTAAAACTGAGCTTTTATTTAAAATATTATAGGACATTTTTCACCATTCCCAGTCTCCCTTTATCCAAAGGGCATGATAGGACTACATTTCCCAGCATCCATGCCTACAGCTGCAGGACCACCCCTTTGTGACATCACCTCCTCCTAGAGGGGCAGAAGAGCAGAGCTTGCATGCTGTACTGTACTGCACAGTGCTGATATTCGACAACACCAAAGAGAAGCTGAGATTGGACTCTTATCCTGCAAAGCTCAAAGCTGTAGCACAGGGGGCCCTGCAGAGAGTCCGGGCTGGAGCTGATGCCGTGGGAAGGGCAGGAGAATGGCTGCAGGACTTTCTGCTCAGCAGGTAAGAGACTGGCAGGAAATGGGTAGCAGGGAACCAGTGTCAGGCAATGCCATACAGCCTCTGATACACAGACGCTGCATGGGTCAAACAGAAGAAGAAATGAGCCTGACACTGCTCAGTTCAGGAACGCCACTGAGGCTCTTCTTCCTTGTTCCTCTCCCTCGCCCAGCAGCCACTCCTCTGGTCTTATTGTGCCCTCACTTTTTGCTTCATGTCATCTCTCAAGATTATCCCCCTGCCTCTCCCTTTCCTTTCTGCACTTTGTTTTGGGTGAACCCTGAGAAATAAAGAGCTTAAATTTAAAAATGATATATAGTAAAATTGAAAGGCAGATGGATATTGAATTTCAGATCACAACATTTATTATTTATTTAACTGGTTTTCTATACCGTCTTTTCAGATTGTCAAGGTGGTTTACAGATAACAATTTAACTTAAGGGTACATAGAACAGACTAGGTAAACTTAACTGGATTTAACTTAACATGAGCAAACTATAATTACAAGTTTTATCTTTCTGTACATGAAAAAAAAAAGTTTAAACCTTTCTGTTTCCAAACAGCCAAAACAACAGAAAGGTGTGAACTGAAATATTTCAAATGTAGCTCAATACCAAGAAATATGTACCAAAGAATTTAATAAAATGTCCTCACTGCTCTCTGTACCTTTACTCCATGTGCTCTTATAGTGTTCACAGTACAAATCTGTCACGTTTTCAGAGTGTCTGGCTGAGCTATAAGGAAGAACCCTAAACTTATACTGTCAGTCTGGTATTCTTCCAGTGTAAACCAGGACATATATATATTGAAATTTGTGCTCTAGAGTTAAAAATTCTCATTTATTTATCAACGGACTTATCACTATAATCTTCAAATATCTTCCTTACCATTGCCACTGGCTTTGCAGAATTGCACAAAATTAGTAAGATGTTAAAAAATAATAAAATTTTATGTGTAGTCCCTTATCGTCTCTCCAGTCCAGTCCCGTCCCACACTTCTGGGTAGTGTACCTCTTCCAGCAGCTTGGAGACTGAGCATGTCATCTTTTGATAACACCAGTACTAATGCAGCTGGGACCACCCACCAGCCCCAGTATGCTCAGTCTCTAAGCAGCTGGAGGAGGTAGTGAGCCAGGGTGCTGGACTCACTAAAGGGACAACTAAGGAGCAGACTAGTGTTATCTTTATCCTTAAATTCTCACAATTCTTTTATGGCAGAGTTTTATTTGGGACAATGCAACCACAGTAGCCTACATTAACCGCCAGGGAGGCACAGGCAGCGCAGCATTGGAGGAGGAGGCTGAAGCGCTGTTAAGCTGGGTGGAAGGTCACCTGCAGACATTGTCAGCGGCACACGTGGCAACCTGAGATGAGTACACATGGACCCAGGCTTGTGGGTGCTCAACCTGGAGGTGTTCAACCAATTGGTGCGCCGATGGGGCGCTTTGATTGATCTGATGGCAATGTTCGAGACCAACAAAGCAAACCACTTTTTCAGCAGGAGAAGAGAAAGAATGTCAGAGAGCCTGGACGCCCTAGTGCAAAAGTGGCCTGCGGAGGGAGTTCTCTATGTTTTCTCTCCATGTGCTTTCATAGGCCAGATTCTGCAGAGGATCAAAGCTCATCGGGGTTTGGTCATTCTGATCGCCCCGAATTGGCCAATACACCCATGTTATGCCAGTCTGGTGCAGATCCTGGTAGATTGGCCGTGGCGTCTTCTGACTCGAGAGGATCTCTTGATGCAGGGGCCGGTGCTCATGCCTCAGGTGGTTCGATTCTCGCTTACAGCATGGCTCTTGAAAGGGCGCTTTTGAAGAGGAAAGGCTACTCAGGCCCGGTGATATCAACCTTCCTGAAGGCAAGGTGGAGGTCTACCTCTCTAGCCTATATCTGCATCTGGTGCATTTTTGAGGCATGGTGTGCAGACAGGCAGGCTGTGCCATCCAGGGCTACCATTCCGGACATCCTAGAATTTTTGCAGGCTGGTTTCGAGAAGCAGCCAGTTCCTTGAGAGTGCAACTGGCGGCGATTTCCTGTTACCGTGGAAAGGTCCAGGGGATAGCGTTAGGTATGCATCCGGACGTCAGACGATTCTTGAGTGGTGGCCCATCTGTGCCCGCCGCAGAGGTCAGTGGTGCCACTTTGGGATCTCAATTTGGTGTTGGCGGTGCTTATTGGAGAGCCTTTTGAGCCGTTGAGCAAGGCTTCGCTGAAGGACTTAACCCTTAAGATGGTGTTTCTCATAGCGATATGCTTGGTATGCTGGATTTTGGAGCTTCAAACTTTATCGTGCCGGGAGCCATTCCTTTCTTTTTCAAGGGAGAGGGTGGTCCTGTGTATGGTACCTTAATTTTTGCCCAAGCCAGTATCGACATTTCATGTGAATCAGTCTGTTTCTCTACCGGCCCTGGTGACAGCAGAGAATACCTCTGCCAGCCCCCATTTGCACCTCTGGATCGTCTCTTTGTGCTCTTTGGGGGGCCGCGCAGAGGGGTAGTGGCGGCCAAGGCCTCTATCTCTAGATGGATCAGAGAAGCAATTGCGTTGGCATACGTTTTGAAGGGGATTGCATGTGCATTCCACAAAGGCTCAAGCAGCCTCATGGGTGGAGTATAGTTTGGTGCCGCCTGAGAGCAACAACCTGGTCTTCGCTTCATACCTTTGCTAAGCATTATCGCATGTTACATCCCAGAAGTAAGGGACTGGGCTGGAGGGCCGATAAGGAAGATGAAATTAGATTTACCTGCTAATTGTTGCTCCTTGAAGAACTCCAGTCCAGTCCCGGATCCCTCCCTGAGTGCCTGTTGTTAGTGCTAGGGGCTTGAAGCGATTTCACTGGGCTATGGAAGAGACCAGGGGTTCTAGGTACTCAGGGGGAGGACTGCATTGAGGTTGGATTGGAAGGGTTATTTGTCTCTCGCTCGATGCTGGCCGTCATCGCCCAGGTGAGCCACAGGTAAGTTCCCTCGGTCTGTGGAGAGGAAGTATCTCTCCTCCGGTAAGGGGGGCACCAGATTGTTTAGGCGTAGAATTGTTTATTCAAGTTTAACTACTTATTTGTTACTCCTGTGAGTCTGCTTTGTCAATCCTGTGAGTCTGCTTTGTCAATAGGTTACTGGGGCTGGTCGGTGGTCCTAGCTGCATTAGTACTGGTGTCATCAAAAGACGATATGCTCAGTCTCCAAGCTGCTGGAAGAGGTACACTACCTAGAGTGCGGGACTGGACTGGAGTTCTTCAAGGAACAACTGTAGCAGCAGAGTGCAGACAAACCAATAATACCAGGAGTCTGTTCAGAAGGTCCAAATCATTTATTTGTGCACAAGTCTCAAGCAGAATCAAATTCAAAATGGCTGAGCAATGTTCTCTGGCAATACAACAACTTTTATAGACTTTTGCTCTATTCTAGGTATAGAAAAACATTTCATTGGTCCCGGTAACCTCCCGTACCTCTTCTATTGGTCCCGGTACTGATATGATTATCCAATTATGTTCTTTGAGTGGGCTCAGCACCTGCTCACCCCCCTTCTAGTCCCAATTACAATGGTCAGTTCACCAACTTGTTACTTTCCTACTTTCAAGGCTATTGGGCTAGTTAATACGTGCAGGGAAGCAGGGCTCTGTAACCTTTCTGTCAGCAGTTTTAATTAAATCCCTTACAGCTGTATTTTCTTATCAGTGGCTTTTAAACATATTTTTCTGTATTTTTCCAGGTTCAGTTCTGCTTATCTAAGCTAATTCAATTGCTTTACTGAGTTCTAATTCTATAATAGCAGCATATTGGGGGATGTGCAATTCCTATGGGCCTCTTCACAGGCTTCATTTACAGGTCAAGCTAGTTAGGCCTGTCTGATTAGTTCAATTAGCATGGAGCATAGGCCTTCGCCTACCACACAACAATTAGCAGGTAAGTCTAATCTCATCTTCCTTAAAACTTGTAACCAAATATTTACTGAAGGGACTATTTGTTTAATTTGTGAAATGAATAATAACAGAGAAAGAAGGCATCCTGCTTAGTCCTACTGCATATTTACACAGGTTCCTACTTTCTCATCTAGGTCTTTATTACACGCACACATTCCAATGCACATACACCTATGTCATAAAGGAGATTATGCAATCACTCGCTTATGACATTAGTGCATTCTAAGCATCTACCTACCTGTGGCCACACAGTGCCATCATTATTGCTTCCCATAAATGTTTCCTTTAATTTTGCTACAGGGTGACTTTTGAAACTGTCGGATGCATCAGAAAATGTCAGCTGAATTTCCGAACCCTGCACTAAATTTAGATTTAACAAGTGTGAGCAGGGGGCATTTACTTTTGGCTTGTGCAATTGGACTTGAAAGCTCAGGCCCTGGTTTTCTTGCACGTTCATTTATCTAGGCAGTGATATTTGATATTCTCTGTCTCCTGTATTTGAGACTTGTTTATAGTTAGATTAGCAAACCCAGAAGTCCAAGGGGGGAATAGATTCTAGGGCCTCACGCAGGGGGACACACGTCCAAAACATCCACTAATCTGCATGAGTACTGGTAGTGGAGATGGTGCATCAGTATCACAAGGGGCAGGCAATTCCACAGGAGTCCCACAGATCCTGCCTGCCCCCTGCAATTGAAAATGTAACACTGAAGCACCATCCTTGCCAGCTGAAATCTAAGGCCTTCTGAGCACCTTCTCTTGCCCCTGAGTGTTTCTGGTTTGTGTTTCAGCTGTGGGTGACATTTGAGGACATCGCTGTCTCTTTCTCCCAGGAAGAGTGGAAGTATTTACATGAAGGACAGAAAGAGTTGTACAGGGAGGTGATGAAGGAGAATTATGAGACCCTGATGTCCCTAGGTAAGGACTGAATCTGTATTTCTAGCAGACTCAGGAATAGGAGGCCGTCTCTCTTAAGATGGCAGGATGAAATCCAGGTCTAAGGGATCATAAGGCCATCCTATGTGTCCTAGACGTTTCCCCCTTCCAGTTTTAGCTCAAGGGGACTTATAGCATTTTTATAATTGAGGCACAGTCTGTCCCTGCCCCAGTGAGTTTATAATCCAAGTGGGCATTTGAGGTGAGGGGAGATAGGGAGTGTAATTTTGCAAGCCATTTCCTTGGATTAAGCAGCACTTTCCCTGTGGAAATGAGTTTTATATACAGTGAGCTCCCCCTCTCTAGAGTAAAGTTACGTTTGTAAGGCTTGCAAATTAATTTGCTGTTTGAGGAAGGATTTCTGAGGGAGCGGTTTTCACTTAAGTGATACTTTTGAAAAGCACAGCATTCATTTCTCACTAATGTCAGCAGTTATAAAATTACTCCCAAAGGGACTTGCCCAAAGTCAGAAGGAATGATGGGGGAAAGTAAAATTTGAACCCTGACCTCACTAGGCCACGACTTTCCTTTCATCAGCAATTGTTTCTCCTCTTTAATTCTCATAGAATTTCATACTCTCACAGTGATGGTGTGTAAAGTCTTGCATTTGATTCTGAGGGGAGAAGGTGCTGAAGGGCTGAGCAGTCATCCTGCAAGATGATCACTGGAGTCCTCAAATCAACCATTAATATTAAGGGACCTTCTAATGTGCAGCTTCTTGAAAATCTATCTGGTCAATATCAAACAATTAGAGCCCCCATTCTTCAGTGATTCAACTTAATTATTATACAAATGTATGACGTGTTCCACTACCAAAGAACTCTGAGTGAGGTATAATAACCCTCCCAGATACCTCTGCTTTAAGGTGGACCCTCCCTCCTCTCCCCCATCATGTGCTGAAATAAATGACTGTTTCTTGGAGCAGCTGGTTCATGAATCGACCAGAGGGTAAGCCATACTGGACCTAGTCCTTAGTGGAACACCAGATCTGGTGCAAGAAATAAGGGTGTTGGGACCACTTGGCAACAGTGATCATAGCATGATTGTGTTTGATTTAATTAGTGGAGGAGGGATAGTAAAGCAATCCACAGTACTACCTTTTAACTTTCGAAAGGGAGACTATGATAAAATGAGGAATATAGTTAAGAAAAAACTAAAAGGAGCGGTTGCAAAGGTTAAGGACTTACAGCAAGCTTGGGTGTTATTTAAAAATACTATCCTGGAAGCCCAGACCAGCTATATTCCACGCATTAAGAAAACTGGAAGAAAGTCCAAAAAACTGCCAGCATGGTTTAAAGGTGAGGTCAGAGAGGCTTTTGCTGCCAAAAAAGCATCTTTCAGGAAATGGAAAAAAGAGCCAAACGACGAAAACTGGAAACAACACAAGCAATGGCAAGTTAAATGCTTTGCCTGCCTTATCAATGCTTTGCGAGAATTTGAGAAGGAACTTGCTACGGAAGCAAAAGCACGAAATAAAGACTTTTTCAAGTACATTCGTAGCAAAAGGCCTGTGAGAGAGTCAATTGGACCATTAGATGATAGAGGAGTAAAAGGGGCAGTAAGAGGAGACAAGGCTATAGTGGGGAGACTGAATGAATTCTTTGCTTCGGTCTTTACTGAGGAAGATGTAGGGATGTTACCCAAGACTGAAGTGGTATTTAAAGGTGATACTGCAGATGAATTCAGAGAAATATCACTACACCGGGAAGATGTATTACAACTATTTGATAAACTCAATAGTAGCAAATCACCTGGACCGGATGGTATACATCGAAGAGTGTTGAAAGAACTGAAATATGAGATTGCATACCTGCTATTGGTAATCTGTGAAATTTCATTAAAATCATCTGTAATACCTGAAGATTGGAGGGTCGCCAATGTAACGCCAATTTTTAAAAAGGGTTCCAGGGGTGACCCGGGAAATTACAGACCAGTGAGCCTGACGTCAGTACCGGGAAAATGGTAGAGACCATCATAAAGAACAAAATTACAGAGCATGTAGATAGTCATGGCCTAATGGGAGACAGCCAACATGGCTTTAGACAAGGAAGATCTTTTCTTACTAATGTGATATGTTTTTTTGAAGGTGTGAATAAACAGGTAGATAAAGGTGAGTCGGTTGATATAGTGTATCTGGACTTTCAGAAAGCCTTTGACAAGGTCACTCATCAGAGACTTTTGGCAAAACTAAAAAGTCATGGGATAGGAGGCAGTGTACTATTGTGGATCAGGAACTGGTTAAAAGATAGAAAGCAGAGGGTAGGGCTAAATGGCCAATATTCCCAATGGAAAAAGGTGAATAGTGGAGTACCCCAGGGATCTGTACTGGGTCCGCTACTTTTTGACATATTCATAAATGACCTAGAAAAGGGAATAACTAGTGAGGTTATCAAATTTGCAGACGATACAAAACTGTTTAAAGTTGTTAAAACCCAAAAGGACTGTGGAAAACTGCAGGAGGATCTGGATAAATTGGAAGACCTGGGCATCCAAATGGCAGATGAAATTTAATGTGGATAAGTGCAAAGTTATGCACCTAGGAAAGAACAACCCACACTATGGTTCCACATTGGGAACCACCACCCAGGAAAAAGATTTAGGAGTCATCGTGTTTAACATGTTAAAACCCTCCGCCCAGTGTGCAGCGGCGGCCAAGAAAGCAAATAGAATGCTAGGTATCATAAGGAAAGGAATGGAGAACAAAACAAAGGATATTATAATGCCTCTGTATCATTCCATGGTACGACCACACCTTGAATATTGTGTGCAATTCTGGTCGCTGTATCTTAAAAAGGATATAGCGTTATTAGAAAAGGTACAGAGAAGAGCCACCAAAGTGGTGAAGGGGATGGAAGGCTACTCCTATGAAGAGAGGCTACAAAGGTTAGGGCTCTTTAACCTGGAAAAGAGACGGCTGAGGGGAGATATGATAGAAGTCTATAAATTAATGAACGGAGTGGAACGGGTAAACGTAGATCTATTGTTTACACTATCAGAATATAGGAAGACTAGGGGACATGTAATGAAGCTACAGGGTAAACTATTTAAGACAAATAAGAGAAAATATTTTTTCACTCAACGTGTAATCAAACTCTGGAATTTGTTACCGGAGGATGTAAAGGCTGTTAGTGTAGCTGTGTTTAAAAAAGGTTTGGACAAGTTCCTGGAGGAAAGGTCCATAAACCATTATTAAGAAGGAACCCAGGATATCAATGCTTGACCCAGTACAAGCATTGCGGAACCTGTGTCTTTTGGGGAAACTGCTAGGTACGTATGACCTAGATTGGCCACTGTTGGAAACAGGAAACTGGGCTTGATGGACCTTGGTCTGACCCAGTATGGCATATCTTATGTTCTTATGCTGTTCCCTGAGAGCTACTGCTGTGTATTTTTCAGTGAATATAAGGGAAATATAACTCATTTTTTATATTTTTTCCTGGAAACAGGCTTTGAAGGAATCAATCATGATATATTATCAAGGATTAAAGAAGAGGAAGAGCCGAATGTCTGGGATCTCCAGGACTCAGGAGAAAGAGCAGTTACTGACTCATACCCAGGTGAAGTAATAATAAATACTATATTGGGTAATAGGAGATATTACAGAGTACAACTGAGTAATGCAGTCTATTTTACCTGTACCCTGTGTTCTCACATATGGAGAATGTAAGTCCTCACGGGTTCAACGGAGCCCAGGGGAATAAGCGTGTTCAAGTTAGGACCAGGAGAATTCCCATAGTGTTTTACAGGAGACTGTGCCAGACATAGAGCCTCTTGCAGAATAGGTGCAGGACTGCATATGTATATCTCTCCACATCCAGTGGGAGCAATGATTTTAGAAAACTGCACAGATACCATGTACTTGGAACAGCTCTTAAGATTACTGTTCCTCCTATAGACAGGCAGCCAGTCCTGCAATACCAGTACCCCCATCGTCCGAGTCCCTCAGACACTACGTTAGAGTGTCAGGTCCTCCCTATTGTTGTTGTTGTTCTTGTTGTTAAGTGCCATCGAGTCGGTGTTGACTCATGGCGACCCTCTGGATAGTTGACCTAAACTGTGTTTTGGTCTTCAGTCAGGCAGCTCATTGTTGATAGAGTGGCATCCAGAGCTGCTGTCATTGTATCGATTCTTCTCATTGCTGGCCTTCCTCTTTAGAGTTGATCTTCTACCTTGCCAGGCATTATGTCTTTCTCTAACAATCTCTGTCTTCACATGATATATCCAAAGAATGACAGCCGAAGTCTTGTCATCTGAACTTCTAAAGAAAGCTTTGGTTTGATCTCCTCTAGTACTGACTGGTTTGTTCTTTCGGCAGTCCATGGTTTACACAGTATTCATCTTCAGCACCATAATTCAAAGACATCAGTTTTCTTCCCATCTATCTTTTTCACTGTCCAGCTTTCGCATCCATATGATGTTATTGAAAATGCCATGACTTGGACAAGTCGAATCTTTGTATGGAGAGAGACATCTCTGTTCTTGAGAATCTTGTCTAGGTTCTTCATAGCCATTCTGCCAAGAGCAATGCATCGTCAGATTTCTTGACTGCTTGTCCTTTCTTTGATCCAAGTAGGTTAAAGTTGTCAACTATTTCAATTTCTTCTACATCAATGATGAACTTATTGATTTTCCCAGTTGTCAGGATGTTTGTATTCTTTAAATTAAGGTGCAGGCCCATTTTAAGACTATGTTCCTTGACCTTGAGAAGCAAATGTTTCAGATCGTCTTCACTTTCAGCCAGTAATGTGGTATCATCAGCATAGCGAAAGTTGTTAATGAGTCTTCCACCAATATTCACACCTTGGTTATATTCATACAGTCCTGCTTCTCTGATGATTTGTTCTGCGTATAAATTAAAGAGTTAGGGGGAAATTATACAATCTTGTTACACACCTTTGCTGATTTTAAACCATTCTGTTTCTCCTAGTTCCGTTCGAACTGTTGCTTCTTGATCAATGTAAAGGTCCTCCCTAGATAAGGGGAAAATGCAGCCTTAGCCCTAGTAGTAAAACCATGAGATAACATCTGGGGGTCCTGGTAGCCATTTTGAACCCAGAATCACCAAGATCAGGAGCGACTGGGGATTTCTCCTGCTCCACTATGAACAAGGGCACCCAGTAAGGCAGGGGTGGTATTGGAGGTTGGGGAGCTTCCAGCGGGTTATTCTTTCTACAGTGGGATCAGGTAGAGGGCTTCTTGCAGGGAAGATTGGATGCAAGGGGGGATGCTTTCACTATATTCTCTAGAAACAAATTTCAGAGTTTGATTATGCCTTGAGTGAAAAATATTTTCTCCAATTAGTCCTAAATGTGTTACATTGTAACTTCATTGTACGTCCCCCAGTCTTTATAGTTTTTGAAGGAGTAAACAACTAATCTATATTTACCTTTTCTACACCACTTATTTTAAAGACCTCTATCATATAAGAACATAAGATAAGCCATACTAGGTCAGACCAAGGTCCATCAAGCCCAGTATCCTGTTTCCAACAGTGGCCAATCTAGGTCATAAGTACCTAGCAGTCTCCCCAAAAGACACAGGTTCCTCAATGCTTCTGTTGGGTCAAGCAGTGATATCCTGGATCCCTTTTAATAATGGTTTATGGACCTTTCCTCCAGGAACTTGTCCAAACCTTTTTTAATCCCAGCTACACTAACAGCTTTTACTATATCCTCCGGTAACAAATTCCAGAGTTTGAGTAAACATTGAGTGAAAAAATATTTTCTCTTATTAGTCTTAAATAGTTTACCCTGTAGTTTCATTGCATGTCCCCTAGTCTTTTTATATTCTGAAGATGTAAACATTCGATCTATGTTTACCCGTTCCACTCCATTCATTAATTTAAAGACCTCTTATCATATCTCCCCTCAGCTGTTTCTTTTCCATATTGTACAGCTCTAACCTTTTTAGCCTTTCTTCATAGGAGTATCCTTCCATCCCCTGTACGATTTTGGTGGCTCTTCTCTGTACCTTTTCTAATAATACTCTATCCTTTTTAAGATACGGCGACCAGAATTGCACGCAATATTCAAGGTGGGGTTGCACTTTAGAATGATACAGAGGCATTATAATATCCTTTTGTTTTATTATCCATTCCTTTCCTTATGATACCTAGCATTCTATTTGCTGTCTTGACTGCCGCTGCACACTGATCGGAGGGTTTTAACATGTTATCCACGATGATGCTTAAATTTTTTTCCTGGGTAGTGGTTTCCAATGTAGAACATTGCATCGTGTAACCATAGTTTGGGTTGTTCTTTCCTAGGTGCATAACTTTGCACTTGTCCACATTAAATTTCATCTGCCATTTGGACGCCCAGTCTTCCAATTTATCAAGAACCTCTTGCAATTTTCCACAATCCTCTTGGGTTTTAACAACTTTAAATAGTTTTGTGTCATTTGAACCAGTTTTGTGTCATTGGAACCAATTTTTAAAAAGGGTTCCAGGGGTAATCCGGGAAACTACAGACCGGTGAGCCTGACATCAGTACCAGGAAAAATGGTAGAAACCATCATAAAGAATAAAATTACTCAGCATGTAGATAGTCATGGCCTAATGGGAGACAGCCAACATGGCTTTAGACAAGGAAGATCTTGTCTTACTAATCTGTTATGTTTTTTTGAAGGTGTGAATAAACAGATGGACAAAGGTGAGTCGGTTGATACACTATATCTGGACTTTCAGAAAGCCTTTGACAAGGTCCCTCATCAGATACTTTTGGCAAAACTAAAGAGTCATGGGATAGGAGGCAGTGTACTACTGTGGATCAGGAACTGGTTAAAAGATAGAAAGCAGAGGGTAAGGCTAAATGGCCAATTTTCCCAATGGAGAAAGGTGAATAGTGGTGTACCCCAGGGATCTGTGCTGGGTCCGCTGCTTTTTGACATATTCATAAACGACCTGGAAAGTGGAATAACGAGTGAGGTTATCAAATTTGCAGATGACACAAAACTAGTTAAAGTTGTTAAAACCCAAGAGGTCTGTGGAAAATTGCAAGAGGATCTTGATAAATTGGAAGACTGGGCATCAAAATGGCAGATGAAATTTAATGTGGACAAGTGCAAAGCAATGCACCTAGGGAAGAACAACCCAAACTATGGTTACACGATGCAAGGTTCCACATTAAGAACCACCACCCAGGAAAAAGATTTAGGCGTCATTGTAGATACCATGTTAAAACCCTCGGCCCAGTGTGCAGCGGCGGCCAAGAGAGCAAATAGAATGCTAGGTATGATAAGGAAAGGAATGGAAAATAAAACAAAAGATATTATAATGCCTCTATATCGTTCCATGGTGAGACTGCACCTTGAATATTGTGTGCAATTCTGGTCGCCGTATCTTAAAAAGGATATAGCGATATTAGAAAAGGTTCAGAGAAGAGCCACCAAAATGGTAAAGGGGATGGAAGGATATTCCTATGAAGAAAGGCTAAAAAGGTTAGGGCTCTTTAACCTGGAAAAGAGACAGCTGAGGGGAGATATGATAGAAGTCTATAAATTAATGAACAGAGTGGAACGGGTAAACGTAGATCGATTGTTTATCAGAATATAGAAAGACTGGGGGACATGCAATGAAGCTACAGGGTAAACTATTTAAGACTAATAAAAGAAAATATTTTTTCACTCAACGTGTAATCAAACTCTGGAATATGTTACCGGAGGATGTAGTAAAGGCTGTTAGTGTAGCTGGGCTTAAAAAAGGTTTGGACAAGTTCCTGGAGGAAAGGTCCATAAACCATTATTAAGAAGGGACCCATGATATCAATGCTTGACCCAGTACAAGCATTGTGGAACCTGTGTCTTTTGGGGAAACTGCTAGGTACGTATGACCTAGATTGGCCACTGTTGGAAACAGTATACTGGGCTTGATGGACCTTGGTCTGACCCAGTATGGCATATCTTATGTTCTTATGAAAATTTGATAACTTCACTCGTTTTTCCCTTTTCCAGGTCATTTATGAATTATGTCAAAAAGCAGCGGACCCAGCACAGATTCCTGCAGTACTCCACTATTCACCTTTCTTCATTGGGAAAATTGACCATTTATCCCTACCCTCTGCTTTCTGTCTTTTAACCAGCTCTTGATCCACAATAGTACACTGCCTCCTATCCCATGAATGGAGGAGTAGCCTAGTGGTTAGAACACTGGCTTGGTGACCAAGCAACCAGGGTTCAATTCCCACTAGCACTGCTTGTGGCCTTGGGCAAGTCCCTTAACCCTCCATTGCCTCGGAAGAAAGGCCTGGCAATCTACTTCTGGTGACACTGCCAAGAAAACGCAGGAGCTTCTGGGTCGCCAAGAGTCAGGACTGACTCAAAGGCACACATTGCATTGATCCACAATAGTACACTGCCTCCTATCCCATGACTTTTTAGTTTTGCCAAAAGTCTCTGATGAGGGACCTTGTCAAAGGCTTTCTGAAAGTCCAGATACACTATCTCAATCGATTCACCTTTGTCTACCTGTTTATTCACACCTTCAAAAAAACATAACAGATTAGTAAGACAAGATCTTCCTTGTCTAAAGCCATGTTGGCTGTCTCCCATTAAGCCATGACTATCTACATGTTGAGTAAGATTGTTCTTCATGATGGTTTCTGCCATTTTTCTCGGTACTGACGCCAGGCTCACCGGTCTGTAGTTTCCCGGATCACCTCTGGAACCCTTTTTAAAAATTTGCGTTACATTGGCGATCCTCCAATCTTCAGGAATTACAGATGATTTTAATGATAGTTCACAGATTACTAATCGCAGGTCTGCAATCTCATATTTCAGTTCTTTCTATACCCTTGGATGTATACCATCCGGTCCAGGTGATTTGCTACTCTTCAGTTTATCAAATAGTTGTAATACATCTTCCCGATGTATCGATATTTCTTTCAATTGTTCCGCAGTATTAAATACCACTTCAGTCATGGGTAACATCCCTACATCTTCCTCAGTAAAGACCGAAGCAAAGAATTCATTCAGTCTCTCCGCTATAGCCTTGTCCCCCCTTTGTCTTCCCTTGTCCTTTTACCCCTCTATCATCTAATGGTCTAACTGACTCTCTCACAGGTTTTTTGCTATCAAAAGCTATGTGGAGAATGTAGGCATATATCTCCTCTTTGCAGTCTTTTTCCCAAGTTGAAGAGTCCAGTTCTTCTATTCTTAGATTCTTATAATATATAGGGTGGTTAATTGTCAGCGTGACAAGAACTTGAGGGATTATCTCTGCCCTGCAGTTCCTCGATTCCGTAAGTCACTTTCTAGTATGCATATGTGTTGCAATCGCTGTATATTTTGTGCAATGATGGATCCTATTTTGCCCGCGATTTTTTCTTCTCAGTCTTACTCACTGCGGGAGAACACTAATTGTAACTCATCTTTTGTAGTTTACGCCTTATGGTGTACATGTTTTAAATTGTATATCGGCAAAACAACTCGCCCTCTTCGCACACGGCTGACTGAGCATAAATACAGTATTTTGAAGGCGAAGCTAGAAACACCTTTTATTCAACATTGTCTTTTATGTGCTCATACATTTGCCGATTTTAAATGTACGGTGGTAGACTGTATCCCCGTGAATATTCGGGGAGGAGATCGGGGGAAGCTGCTGTTGCAGCAAGAACAGCGATGGATTTTCAATCTGCATACACTTGCTCCACATGGACTCAATGATAGAATAGATTGGGCATTATTTTTCTGATTGTCTTTTTTGGAATTCGGGGTGCACATTCCTCTTGTTTAGGATTGGTCAGGTTCAGCAGGAAATGACATCATCTTTTGACAGCGTATTAGAGTCTGGGGCTGGTCTTTAAATTGTGGTGTCAGGAATGGCCGTTTTCAGGTTGGAGGCATTTATTGTCCGTTTGAATGTATCTTTGAGCTGTAGAGTTGTGGTTATCGTGCTTGAGTCCACTGTCCCTGAAGAAGCCTATTAGGCGAAACAAAAGCTTTTGTTGGACTTCTAAGAACTTTCGTGGCATTGACTCTGCTTCTCCAAATTAAGGCTATTGGATTCGCTATTAAGGAATTGAAAAAGTGTGTGCGGCTTTGATGTCAAGCGTGTGCGGGAGATTTTAGAAGAACCTTAAGTTGAGTATGCTATTTACATTTTTCACGTTATCATAACTTACTTTGAAAGGTTCTCCTTATCTTTTGTAGGTTACGGAGCCTCGGGTGAGGCCTGATAGCACCCGTATTGGGCATTCTGCACACACTTTTCAGTTGTGTGGTTAAGATAATGAACTCTTTTGAAATCCCAAAAAAGTACTTTTAGGTGATTTTTAATTAGGTTTAATTTGACTATAGATAATTGGTGTAATTAAATTGTTATAATAGAAAAGTGAAAGGCTTTTTGGCCCGTGATGTGGAATTTTCCATCTAACCCTATGGTGACTCGGTTCGCCAAGTGAAGGGTAAGATTTCTCTGAGGCCTGTTTGCCTTTGTTAAATTAGTGATTTATTTCAATGTTGGAACAGTAAGGAACGTTGGGGCTTGGGAAGGTTGGCGTTCGTTTTAATATTATATTTCCCTTCCTTGCAGTTGTTTTCTGGTTAATTGTCAGAAGAACCATTTCTATCTGGAAAAAGCCTTGAAAAACTTTTATCTGTGTGTATCTGTAAGCAATATGTGCACTTTTCCCTGTGTGCATTTCAGCAAATATTCACATGAAATCAAAGTGTGCACATCTTTCCATTTTAAAAATGACCCATGGAATTTATGCGCTTACCTTTACAGCCGCTTTTTGGCACCCATTTTTTGGGATTTATTTTACACAATTATACAAATGTTTTCAAAGGTATCTGCATAAATACAAGCCCCTCACTAACCCAGGTTCAGGGTAGCCTCTGCTCAATTAGGATAAGTTTAAACACATCTGCAGGCAGTACAGGTGTAACTTGCCTCACAAAGCAGAAGTTTTATAGATGTAGTCATACAGATTAAATCCTTTTTAGCTGCATGTTACGCATGATTTACATACAGAAAATAGCTCATATTCCTCATCTACCCTCCAGTCTAATCAGACAGGCTAGGCAGTTAAGAAAGTTTGCAAGGTCGGGCCAGCTACCAGCAAACCAGGCGGTCACCTGGGGCTGCAGCTTCTGAGAGGAGGAAGTAGAAAAGAGCTGACACAGTGACCTAGTGGTTGGAGCAAGTTATCTCAGGCCAGAGGGTCAGGGGCTCAAATCCCACTAGCAGACAGCAAACTTGGGCTGGGAGGACTGGGGTTTTTAGTTCTAGAGGTGCTCCTTGTAGCCTTGGGTAAGCTACTTAACCCTCAGGTACAAAAACATAGCGGGGTGTATACTAAACGGCGGTAATGGGGCCATAGCTCCGATACTGCATGGAGTCTGCTATCGCCGTTTAGTAAATACCCCCCATAGATTGTGAGCCCTTCAGGGACAAGAGAAATTTATATATAGTACCTGAATGTGCAGCTCTTCGACTTGTAGAAAAGCAGTACATAAGCCTAGCTAAGTAAATAAATAACAGTCAAAGCAAAGCAATGGGGCCTAATAGCCACACAAAGTCATCAGTACATGCTTTTACCTGCAGGAAGAATGGGCAATATGCAACTAGTCAATTTAGCTTTGCAAGTGGGATTTTGAAATGCTCCTCAATATGCATATATTTACAAAACAAAGTTTAGTATTTAAACATGTGATGTCCAAAAATGCATTTTTCTTGCATTGTTCTTGGAGGAATGATGTTGAGATGATAACACTTGAGTTTAATAATCAAAATCTTGGGGGGGGTAGAACACCTAGTATCTAAAAGCCAATTGCAAAGGAGCTCAGTGCTGAAGTTTTGCCTAGGGCATCTAATACACTTGCAACTGTCCTGCAATTATGCACAGTTTTCCTGAGATATGCAGGGCCTCTGAGCTGCAAGTTTTTCACCTGAAATTCCTACTAATGACTCTTCACATGAATAGTTTGGGGACACCTGTGCTAACCCATGGAATTTTCTAACTATCACAGAACCCATGATGTTATTGTGTGATCCCAGAAAATTAATTTCCTGGATCATTAGTAGCATTCTATAGTCATTAATGCATCATTAATGTCTTCTATTTGTATCCTGCAGATAAACAGGCCATACAGGAACAAAAGAAGGAGGAGAATCGAGAAGAACCTCATGTAGAAATGGAACAGTCAGGAAATGTCTCTGAGAATATTTCCCATTGGATAGAGAGGAAAAACACATGGCATCGTCAGCAGGAATCTGAGAAGGAGCAGAGAGACCCTGCAGGAGACTCACCAGATGGAGTCGCTGAGAGTGAGAGAAGTGAAAGAGAGCTCACAAACATCCCCGAGCACCAGAGCACCTTCCAAAATAAAAGCAGTGATCAAATGAATTCTAAACGCCACCAGGGAGGGAGCAAAGGGAAGAAATCCTTTCTGTGTGACACCCGTGGAGAGAGTTTTGATAAGAAATATCATTTATTATTGCATCAGAGGACATACAATGAGGAGAAACCTTTTAAATGCTCTCAGTGTGGAAAATATTTCAAACAGAAGTTAAGCTTGAAATTACACCAGAGAATTCATGCTGAAGAGAAGCCACTTCCCTATACCGAATTTAGCAAAGGTTTCGGTCATAAGGGACTATTAATTACAAACCAAAGAATACACACTGGAAAAATGTCTTTGATCCACAGTGGAAAGAAACCTTTTACATGTACTGAGTGCAATAAGAGTTTCAAGCAGTCATCACATCTTCATCGCCATCAAATGATCCACAGTGGAAAGAAACCTTTTACGTGTACTGAGTGCAATAAGAGTTTCATTCAGTCATCACATCTTCATCGCCATCAAATGATCCACAGTGGAAAGAAACCTTTTACATGTACTGAATGCAATAAGAGTTTCACTCAGTCATCGGCTCTTAAATGCCATCAAATGATCCACAGTGGAAAGAAACCTTTTACGTGTACTGAATGCAATAAGAGTTTCACTCAGTCATCGGCTCTTAAAAACCATCAAATGATCCACAGAGAAAGGAAACCTTTCACATGTACTGAGTGCAATAAGAGTTTCACTCAGTCATCGACTCTTAAAAGTCATCAAATGATCCACAGTGGAAAGAAACCTTTTATGTGTACTGAATGCAATAAGAGTTTTATTCTGTCATCACATCTTCAGCGCCATCAAATGATCCACAGTGGAAAGAAACCTTTTATGTGTGCTGAATGCAACAAGAGTTTCACTCAGCGATCACAACTTAAAAGCCATCAATGGATCCACAGTGGAATAAAACCTTTTATGTGTGCTGAATGCAATAAGAGTTTCACTCAGCGATCACAACTTAAAAGCCATCAATGGATCCACAGTGGAATAAAACCTTTTATGTGTGCTGAATGCAACAAGAGTTTCACTCACCCATCACATCTCAAAAGCCATCAAATGATCCATAGTGAAAAGAAACCTTTTATCTGTACTGAATGCAATAACAGCTTCACTCTGTCATCGAATCTTAAAAGCCATCAAGTCATCCATAGAGAAAAGAAACCTTTTGCATGTACTAAGTGCAATAAAAGTTTCACTCTGTCATCGAATCTTAAACGCCATCAAATGATCCACAGTGGAATGAAACCTTTTATGTGTACTGCATGCAATAAGAGTTTCACTATGTCATCGAATCTTAAACGCCATCAAATGATCCACAGTGAAATGAAACCTTTTATGTGTACTGAATGCAATAAGAGTTTCACTCAGTCATCTGATCTTAAACGCCATCAAATGATCCACAATGAAAAGAAACCTTTTACATGTACTGAGTGCAACAAGGGTTGCACTCACTCATCACATCTTAAAAGCCATCAACTGATCCACAGTGGAAAGAATTAGTAGTAAATTTAAGAAACTGAAATCATACTCCACATACCCTGGCTTAGAGGTGTGGTTCATGACTATCACAGTATGCGCAAAACTCACCCACACAATTGATTTGAATCATATCAAATAAAAACTAGGTTGATAAGAGTACATTAAGTTCACCATGAAAATCTGTTTTTGAAGAATAAGGATGGTTAGTATATCATTCCTAACATCAAGATTCAGTGAGGAATATTTCAGGGAGATTCCCTGTTACCACTTCTGTTTTGTAAGGCACTCAATCCAATGAGTACTCTCATAAATGCTTTGGGATATAGAGTTAGCCTGAAATCTAAAGATGGCCATGGCCCAATGGTAACTAACAAAACTAGTCGATGTGATTTGAGGTAAGCATTTAGATTTTGTTACGGTGTTTGCGCGGAGTTGTGTTTACAGGTTGCGGCATTGGATTAAGCCCTGTATTTTAATTTTATTTTTTAGAGTTGGATCCCCTTGAAACAGCAGTAGCGAAATGCTCACATGAGATGTCTAGAAAAGGCGTCGGGGGCACTCATATTCGATCTTGTTACACGATTTGTGATTTTGCAAGTTTATAGTGTTGTCTGAAATCATTGAATGAAATGTTTGTATATCGTGTATCTTGATGGTTGTTGTTAGCGAGTGAGAACCATTGATGTTATTTTAACTCCTGATTTGAATTTTTCAGTGAGTTAATTCTGAGGCTCTCACTCGTGGGTTGTGTTTAAAAATGCTTGCAAATTGTTTAGATTGGCTGAAGTCTCTTATTTAAATTCATGGCCCAATGGTGACATCGCATTTGACTATTTGTAGATGACCTGAAGCTCTACAGTTCTAATGACCAAGAATTAGTAGAATTCCATGTATTAAAAAGTTTCTTGGGAGGAAGTGACGTCACCTAGCACGATGGGTGCCTGAGTGCTCTGCTTCAGACCCTTCCTGATCAACAGTGAAGAAACATTATCCAAGCAGCACCAATAACGGGTTGTACACGGCCTCTGAGTACTCTGGCTGGTGTGAGCAAGAAAATGAGGTGGAAATCAGAGGACCTGCAGGAATACACAAGTGCACGTGGGGACAGCGGAGAGTACAAAATGGGACAAATGGGCCACAGCAGCCCGAGGAGACAGAGCGCGGGGAATGGAAGACACCCGCAGCCAATTTAGAAAAAGGAGAAGGTACCATTCAGGGCATAACTCAAACTGAGATGCGGGGTATGGTTTAATGAAATTAAAACTGAAGTTCGGGTGGTTAAGACGGAGGTTGGAGAGCTCATCGGAAAAACGAAGGAGGAGATTACAGAATTGAGGCATCAGGCGGGAGAGCACGAAAACAGAATGCAGGACTTGGAGCAGCAACAAAAAGTATTGGAAAACCAGGTAGCAAAAGGAGAGGAGTGGCAGGACAAACTGCAATACAAACTGGAGGATCCCAAAAAACAGATCCCTGAGAAACAACCTGCGAATCAGAGGCATACCGAGGACTCGGAATTTAAAGACAGTACAAAAGTTGCAGCAGTTGTTTGCTCGCAAGCCTTGCAAAAGGGAGGGGAAGAGGTAGCCCCCTAGAGAAATACTGCTGGACAAAGCACACCGAGCGCTGAGACAGCCAAGAACCAATAGACCCAGAGACGACATCATTTGCTTGAAGGATTGCAAACTTAAGGAGCGCATAGCAGCAAAAATGAGGGACCTTGGGAATTTCACCTGGCAAGGGTACCCGGTCTCCCTCTATGATGATCTGTCAGCAGGGACTCAGCAGTGGCATAGAGCACTGAAAGCAATCACTCAAGCTCTCCGGAGCACTGAACTGTGGTATCGCTGGCTGCATCCATTTGGACTCTTGTTCTCTGGGGAGAGAAGATATGGTGTGTGCATACATTGACAGAGGCACTCAGAGCTTTAAAAGATGCTGGTTTGCAGCAGCAAGAGGTAGCAGCCCATCAGGAGTGGGAGACTCGAGTAAAACATCTTGAGACAAAGTGCTGAGTTAGACAGCTAAGGAGCAGGCTGCTTGGGATGAAAACTGAGCTGTGAATGGACTGATGAGACTGATGGAACTGAAAGAGGACAGCATAAACTGATTGGTCGGTAAAGGCTCACCAGACCACATAAGGGAGGAGCTGATGTGGGCAGAGTTAAATGGTTAAGTTGCCAGATTGCTGATCATTTGGGTTAGAAGGGAAGAGGCTTTTGATTGTTTGTTTATTTTTTTGTTGGTTAAAACACTTGTTTACTTGAATGTTTGTTGGGGTGTAGGTTTGCTTGTGTACAACTTATGCTGCCTTTGAATGCACTGTACAAGCAATGGTCAAAACGGGCTGAGTGGGATTCGGTGGCATGTGGAAGGGGATAGATATGGAAGGGTTGGAACAGGGGGTAGTGATAAGTGTAGCATTTGGAGGGTTAGCGGGGGAGGGGGAAGTGCAGGGCGGGGACGATCGGGGAGGGTAGAGGACACACTACTCTAGATTTGCTTCTGGAACACCAGGTGGAGAGGGGAAGGGAGGAGGGACAGGGGGAGAGGGGATGGAGAGGGAGGAGGTAGAGGATGCAAAGGGGGACCAAGGTGGGAATAAGTCAAAGGATAAAGGAAACTGGAATAGGAAGCAGATAACAGTGACCACAGTGAACTCTAAAGGGCTCTAGACACAGCATAAAAGACACTTATTGAAGAGAGCGGGCAGGCGTCTTAATGCAGATGCCTTATGTGTCCAAGAAATGCATCTGAGGGTGGGGCAGGAACACCTACTATATTCAAGATATTACCCGGTAGTGATCCTTGCAGGACAAAGAGCAAATCTAAGGAAAGGAGGTGTGGGCATCTTAGTTCATGAGACATGTCAACATGCAATTGTGGGAGAATGTAGGGATAAAGGGGGCAAGTGGGTAGGGGTGCGGCTAAGGGTTGCTGATGAAGAGGTTTGGATCATCAATGTTTATGGCCCAAATGAACATCAGGGGGAGTTATATGAGCAGATATTAAAGGAGATGGAGGGGCTAGGGGAGGCCCCGATTAACTTGTGGGGGGACGATAATTTGACCAGCAACCCGCACTTGGACAATAGTGGGGGGGGGGGGGGGGAGAACAAGCCAGCAGGGGCTGCCAGGAGCGGAAGAGTTTGAAAAAATTTAAGGAATATCTTTGTGGACATTTGGAGATGTAGACATCCAGAGTAGCGTAAATATACGTTCTACTCCCATTCCTATGGGACGTACAGTCGATTGGATATGATCTAGGCTAGTGAAAGCTGGGTTTCTAAGGCTAGGACCATAGAGCAGGGACCGATAACCTGAACAGACTATGCCCCCATTAGTATTACATTTGACACTGGAGATTGGGATGATGAGGTTAAATTCTGGAGGTTAAATGATTCACTTTTAGATGAGGAAGCACAGGTAAATAAAATACATAAAACTATACAGGAATATGTCTATTTTAATTTGAATGGAGAAATGGGCACTGTTGGGAGAGGCTGAAGGCTGTCCCTAGAGATCACCTCATCAGTATGGCAGCCTAGGCCAAGAGGGAGAGGAGTAATTCTGAAAAGCAACTCTTAGAAAAAATTGTGGAGTTAGAGGGGAGGCAACAGAGTGATAGCGATCCAAAATTAATAGCTGAATTGATTAAATTGTGCGGAGTATTGAGCAGATTGCGGGCTCAAAAATTGCATACGGGTTAGCCGTGTTGCAACAGACACATTTTGAAGGGGGTAATAAGTCTGGTAAGATTCTGTCTAGCCGGCTAAAAGCCAAAAGGCAGATGGCCTACATAGGAGGCATTCGGAACCACGAAGGGGAGATGGTACATTGACTGTCTGAAATTAGTCAGGCATTTAGAGAATATTATGAGAGCCTACATAAAGTGAAATGTCAGGGGGAAAAGAGAGGGAGGTCTTATTTTTGAATGATTGTAATCTAAGGAAGCTGGGGCGGAGGAGGTGGAGAAAATAGGGCGGGAAATCAGCAAGGAGGAGGTCCAAGCAGCCATTAAGATCCTCGTTGGGCAAGGCCCTGGGGTTAGATAGCTTCACCGCAAAGTTTTATCGCTTAATGCAAGATCAAATTACCCTGGTGTTAACTAAAGTCTTTAATGGGGTCCTCCAAGGGGAGAAGATCCTGAAGCCAATGGAAAAAGCAGGTATCATAGCCCTACCTAAACTGGGCAAGGTTAATACGGTCTGTGGATCGTATCAGCCAAACTCTCTAATTAACCTCAATGCTAATGTACTGGCCAAGGTGCTAGCTAATCGCCTCCGAGGGGTAGCACCTAAATTGGCACACAAAGACTAAACGTGGTTTATGATGGGGCAGAGAACCAAAATCGCTCTTTTCACAGACAATATAATTTTTACCCTACAACAGCCAATATTGATGACAGCGATGGGTAGATACAGTGAAGTAAAGGGCTATAAATTAAATTAGAGCAAGACTGCAATATTGGACTTTAATTTACTAAAAGCATTGGAAGACCAACTGCGGGGCATTTCCCCTTCAAGTGGGTAAATAAGCACTTCTGATATCTGGGAATACAATTAGGTAGCCTGCTTGAGAACCTTCAGGATTGGAACTATAAACTGCTGGTGGAAAGCCTCAAACGAGACCTCTTTCTGATGGGACTTCATGTGACCTGACTGGAGTGCATAGCCATAGTCAAAATGAATGTGCTCCCGCAAACTTCATTTTTATTTGTGTCCTTGCCCAGTACGGTGCCCTGGGGGGTATTAAAATGCTTCAAAATATGATAATGCAATATGTATGGCATGGGAAAGTCCCCAAGGTGCACGGTCCACCATTATAAGCGGAGGTAAGAAGGGGGGCTGGTAGTACAGTGTATAGTCACCTACTATGCCACAGCACAACTACGTGCTCTGTTTGCTTGGAGGGATGGGGAAGATGATTTGACCTTCAGGGGGTCTAGTTTGCTGTTTTTCAGCAGCAGCCTGATGGAGGTGTGTTTCAGCCTTTGTGGGAATGAGCCTGATGAGAATGAAAGATCCATGAGTTTGGTCAGAAACTGGCTGAGGTCACTGCATAGTTCTTTTATCCAGAACGCTGGACAAGGGTCATTTGGTGCAGTGGTGGTGTTGATGGATGCGATGGTGTCCTCTTTGACAGGGTGGTGAATTTGGTCAGTGACGTTGGATGGGGGGGTTTGTGAAAAGTGGTGGGGCTTGTAGTCTTGGTTTGCTGAGATTTTGAGTGGAGATAGTCTGCAAATTCCTGTGGTTGGAGGCATGCTAGGTTGATCTGGGGATGGTTCTTTTGTTAGGGACTTTACTATATTGAAGAGGTCGTGTGGTTTACTCAACGAACGTTTCAGAAGGTCTGTGTGGAATTGCTTTCTCCTCTCCATTATTGCTTCTCGGTGCTTTCTTTTTTTGTTTTAAATTATTTATTTATGAATAATTTTACAGTATAGTAGAGTAAATTTTATAACGAAGAAAAAAAGAAAACAAAATAAGTAAGCAATAAAAGGAAGTTAATAGTACCATTTCAACCCACATAAATGGGGAGACATGTCAGAAATTACAATAGGTAAATATACAAAAATAAACAAGGCTAAAGAATCCCAAAGGAGTCTATATCCAACAAAAGCAGCCGGGTGAGAACCCTCCCCCTCCTTGGTTCACACACTACCTTTAGGCTTTTCCCTTTCCAAAATCCATTTTTCCAAATCGGAGGGTGACAAAAAAAATAAATTTATCTGAACCGAGAGTGACGGAGCATTTACAAGGGTATTTTAAGAAGAAAGTAGCCCCTAAAGCGAGAACTCTAGGCTTTAGTGCTAGAAAACGTTTCCTACGAGATTGTGTAGAGAAAGAAACATCAGGGAATATCTGAATTCGTTCTCCACAAAACTTCACCTCTTTTCTCCTAAAGTACGCCTTTAAAACATCGACCTTTTCCTCCTCGGAGGAGAAGGTCACCAGTAATGTAGCCCGAGAGGTGATAATATCTTGGGACTCTTCTAAGAAAGCCGTCAAGTTAAAATTCTCAGGAGCAGGAAGAACCTCTTCTTGATCCGCAGAGCTGCGAGGCACATTCTTTACAGAAAGATAATAACATTTAGCAATAATGCAAGAATCAGCCTGCGGGAAAAGAAGGGCTTCCTTTAAATATTTTCTAAGCAAAATTAAAGGGGATAACAGAAAGAAAATAGGAAAATTCAGCAACCTCAAATTTTTAACACGTGACATATTTTCTAGATGCTCAAGTTTTTGATGCAAAATTAGGCTATCCTTTGCGTGAGCCGCTGAAAATTCAGAGGCAAACACCGCTTGGGATTCCAATTTTGCAACAGCAGAGCCGAGGGCCCCAACTTGTGCATCTAAAGACTGAAATTGTTCTACTGCGTCCCTTGTAAATTTGCATAACAAAGAAACAGTCCCAGCAAGAGTCTTTTCTGTTCGGGTGACCACTTGCCACACATCCGAAAGGGTAACTCCGGAAGTTGGAACTGCAGCAGAGGGAGTAGAAGGGGGATCCCAGGAGACCACCCTTGGAACTACACCATGCTGAGATGACAGAGCATTAGGGGAAAGTTCACCAGACAGTTCTAAAAAACCAGGTGGGAGCGGAGGGGTGCGCTCGACGGAGCTTAAACTCACTCCCTCACTAGAAGGGGCGGGAGGCACAGTACCTGAGATGGTGGCACGAGGAGTCGAAACCAAATGCTTCTCAATAGCACCAGCTTGAGAAGTCTCGGCTGAGATTTTCTTCTTTCGTTTTCGTCCCGGCATTATCGGTACTGTAAAGCTGGTGTAGCTCCTAATGTGCTCCTAAGGGGCTCACAAGGGGCGTAGCAATGCCCCTTTGGACACGCCCCTTAGGAGACGCGCCGACCATATTGCTGATCTGGGCCTTCATATTGAGTTGTTGGTCGAGTATCACTCCCAGATACCGAATTGTAGGCTTGCTCAGTAGTTCCGCGTCTCTGACTTTCAGGGAGTTGGGTGGTATGTAAGTTGTATTTTTTGTGAGGAAAAGGACCTCTGTTTTCTTAAAATTTATCCTTAGTTTCTGTGAGTGTAGCCAATCTGTAACCGTCAAAACAGGCAGAGAGGGGTAATAAGTCTGTTTTGTCTAATAGGAATGGTGTATAGAGCAGGACATCGTCCGCGTAAATTAGGCAATTAATATTAAATGAGCGGATGAGGTTGCAAATGGGCTGCATGTAAATGTTAAATAGTAAGGCTGAAAGTGAAGATCCTTGTGGGACGCCTTTTTCTTGGAGGAAATGTGAAGAGGTGGAGGGACCAGCACGCACATGCTGCCAATGATCAGTTAAATACGATGCACACCATGCAAGGACGTTTCCCTGGACTCCTTTTTCGCTGAGGCGGGTGAGGAGTGTTTCATGACACACGGTGTCAAAGGCTGCTGTAATGTCCATGAAAATCAGGGCAAATCCGTGTTTAGTATTGTCCATCCCAATGGTTAGGGTGTTGAGTAGTGTGGTCAGCAGCGTTTCAACCCCATGGGACTCTCGGAAGCCATGCTGGCAGGGGTCAAGGGGTGCATTGGATTCGATATGATGTTGAAGTTGCTGTTGGACAGTCTTCTCATTGATTTTAGCCAGTAGCGGAATGCTTGATATCGGCCTGTATGAATCAGTTCTTGCTGGGTCCAGTTTGCTATTCTTTAGAAGCAGTCTTATTGATGTTTGCTTAAGGCTTTTGGGGAATATCTCCGTAGAGAAAGATAGTCCAATGAGATTGGAGAGGAAAGGGCTAAGTTCTGTTTGCAGGGATTTTATCCAAAATGCTGGACATGGGTCGTTTGGTGCTGTGGTGGTATTTATGGAGGAGATGATATCTTGTACGTTTCTGGCCGATGGCTCGGAGAAAGTGTTCAGGATGTTTTTGTTGACATTTGTTGTAGTCGTTTGGGTGTATGATAGTGTAGTTGGCGGAGCATTATAGGTGGTAGGTATGTTGGACTGACTTGCTTTGGCATGCAAGTAATCTGCGTATTCTTGAGGGTCGGGGAGGTATGGTGGTGTTGTCGAGGGCTCTTTTGCTAAGGTCTTAACCAGGCTGAAGAGCTCGTGTGGCTTGTTTAGAGAACATTGTAGTACCTCTGCGTGATATTGTTTAATATGTTTAGTGACTTGAGCTCAGTGTCTTTTCAGGTGGTCATTATATACTTCAAGATTCTCGGTTGAATGGGATCGGCGCCATCTTCTTTCGAGCTTTCTGAGTTCAAGAAGAGACTTCGGAGTTCGGGGGAGAACCAAGGTGCATTTCTCCTTTTCCTTGATGCTTTCTTGGTGATAGGTAGTTCGACTGAGGCATCAAGGCTTGTATTCCATGCCGCGATCATATCATCAAGGCACTGAGCAGAGGGGTTTAGGAGAGGCTGAATTCTATTAATGGTGTCATTTCTATTGAATTGTCTGAACTGTTTTGAGAGTGATTCGGTGGGTTTGTTTGGGGCCTGGATTTTATTCTTTGAGTGGTGTAATGGCATCAGGAACTTTATTAGTCTGTGGTCGGACCATGGTACTGGGCTAACAGAGAGGTCAAGACTTTGCGTGGTGCTGATGGTATCCTTTGAGGCGAATATCAGGTCGAGTTTGTTTCCCTTTATGTGTGTGGGGGCATTTACTAGTTGGACGTAGCCTAACTCAGTGAGCGCCTCTGTGAAGGTATTGGAATGGGTGTCCTGAAGAGCTGGGAGGTTGAAATCCCCCATCACCCAGTTTTGGGTTCGAGGGTTACCAGCAACGTCAATGATGGTGGCTAAGTCATCTGGGGAGGGAGATGGAGCCCTATAGAACAAACTGATGTTGCTGTGCTTGTTGGATATGGTGATGGAGTCAAGGTTTGTAGTGCTACTGGCTGTGGTTAGCTGGTATTGTAGTTCTTGCTTCGTTAGGATGAGTGCTCCTCCCCCTCTTCTGTCAGATCTGTAGCATGGGTGGATGACGAAATTAGTGGGGACCATTTTGTGCAGGATGACTGTGTCAGATGTGGACAGCCATGTCTCAGTGATGAGCAGAATGTCTAAGTCATGGTTGGATAGTAGGTCGGTCATTGCTGGCCATTTGTTCCTGATCGATCGTGCATTTATTAGTGCACACTTCAGGTTGCGGGGGTGGGAGATATGTTCATCTAGGGGTAAATTGCTTTGCTGCATGGCGACGTAGATTAGATGCTGGCTTGAAATGCGTCCTGAGGCACATGGTTGGTGGTGGGTGGGACTTGACCATCTTCGCCATGATCCTCGAAGTACTGGGATGGCATTGTATTGGAGATGAGGGCTAGGGTGCTATGCGTAATCGCCAGCAGCATGCAGCAGAGGGCGAGCATGGGATGGTAGAGAGACATCGTGGGTGTTAGATTAGTGGGATGAGTGCAGGTAGACTTGGGTTTTCTCTGCCCCTGTGGCAGGGCGTTAGTTACTGTGTCAGGCACAGGGTCTTTCGGATAGTTAGTTAGGCAATGGCTAGAGAGTACAGCTCGGGAGTATGGCTATGTAATTATGTATAGGCAAATATATTCAGCTTGGATATCTCAACAGTAGTAACTAGGTAATTTACATAGCCAAGCTGAATATACTGTGCCTATCTCGGCATAGGCAGAAGATATTCAACTTGGCTATCTTAGCAGTGGTCTGCAAGGATATTGTTATCTAGGCATTCACAATAAACGATTAAGGTATTGTTAAGTGGCACTGGGTCTTCAGCTTAGCTATTTGGCAAGTCACATGCATGGAAACAGAAAACACATTGCGTATGAATGAACAGTTGGCTAGACAATATCAGGCAGGGTATTGTACTGAGGTTACAATGTTGCAGTGTTGCCGGGTTGCTGGTTGTGGAGGGTTTACGGCTAATGATTGAAACACAGGAGATGAAAATCATTAATGAAAGGAGCTATAATATCACAGAATAAGATACAAGCCATTAATCAGCAGTCATTCCTGTATTCTCATACAGCTTTCAGATTGTATAATATCCTCTTAAAGACCTAGAAAAATGATGTATAAATAAGAAAACTCCTCCATTCCCATGAAGTAATTTACAAGAATTAGTGTATGCCGAGACTGTACATCCCTAGAGTTGAAGGAGAACTGGGCTTCATAGAACTCCATTACACATAGAGAGCTATTATCATAGGCCTCCAAGTCTACCTATCATCAGATCCAAATACACAAGCAGTGCTGAAATATGAACGTAAATGTTCTTATGAATCTGTCTCCATCATCAAACTTGGGCAAGCATTCCAACCATTAGAAGGAATGAGTGTGAATCCACAAGCAGACACAGGGAAGGAAGCAACAGAATTTGCAAAACAAGAGAAAAAAACTCTTCAAAGAATTAGATCAGCAAACAAGGAAAATGAGTGGAAAGTACACAAACGCAGTGGGGAAATTTAGTGTTACTCCAGAAACCCTTGGTCAATCAAGACCGGATACAAGAATTGTTATGGAGAGGGGAATGAACCCAAAGGCGAGAGATTGATAGTTCCAGTCCAAGAGAATGGATTACAAATGGAGTGGTTTACAGAGGGCATTGAAAACCCAGTAAAACAGACATACGTAGATTCTATAGCTGGCTGCAAAGTTCTGATGGTAAAACATTTCTATACAGAAAGGCAGAATAAAGCAGCACATCTCACCCATCTCCTCCTGCCATTCCTCATACCAGTGCCATATTTATTTATTTATTTATTTAACAGTATTTCTAAACCGCCTTATCATAATAATCAAGGTGGTATCACAGCAAACAATCTGGTAGTGTGAGTGTGTTATACATGCAGTGAGGGTGGAAATTTAGTTGGGTGTGTGTTGTATTATGTGCTAGATTGGTTTGAGCTATGTACAATGTGGGCTATATACAGTGGTGCTAAAAACATTTTATATACATATAGTGTTAGGCGGTAACGTGTGCTGCTATACAGTTACTTAGTTTATGTGATGTGTCCATAGTGTTCTATGAACAGCATGGTTTTCAGCTGTTTTCTGAAGTCCTTGAGGTCTGTAGTTGCTCTCTGTATAAACACTACAACATCATTGTACTGGTAAAGTACTGGGAGCATGACCCTAAAAGAATTATGGAGAATGAAGAGATTATGATCTCCTGGATTACTCCCATTCCAACAGATAAGAAGCTGGATGAAAGAAGCCGGTCAGATTGGTAAATGAAAACAACACCCCAGAATTGCATTGATCATAGAGGTGTCAGTTCCAGGTGACCATTCTCTGAATCACGTTGAGAGGTAGAAGATCTTCAAGTACCAAGAAATGCAGTCGGAGACAAAGAAGATAAGCTGTGCAGCAGAGTTCTCAGCAGATTGAAGAGGAGAGAGATGATCGAGAGGGAGACCAGTGAGGAGCAGGTTACAATAGTCAAGATGGGAGGTGACTAGAGAGAGAGTAGATGAGGATCTTGGTAGTGTGCGTAGAAAGGAAGGGACGAATTTTACTGATGTTATAGAGGAAGAAGCTACAGGTTTTAGCTATCTGTTGGATGTGTGCAGAGAAAGAGAAAGTAGAGTCAAAGATGACCCCAAGGTTACAAGCTAAGGGAACAGGGAGGAGTGTGATGTTATCCACAGAACCGAAGAAGGGAGGTGGGTTTGGGGGGAAAGATAAGGAGCTCAGGTTGGCCATGTTAAATTTCAGATGGCAGTGAGACATCCAGGCAGCAGTGTCAGATAAACAGGCAGAGATCCGGGCCTGGATCCCCTGGAGAGATTTCAGGTGTAGAGAGCAATTACCCATAGAAACATACAAACATGATGACAGAAAAAGACCACATGGTCTATCTAGTCTGTCCTTCCATAACAACAACTACAACAGTCCACTTTTTACCTTTAGAGATCCTCTGTGTTGGTCCCATGCTTTTTTGAATTCAGTTACTGTCCTCATCTCTACCACCTCCACTGGGAGACTATTCCATGGATCCACTACTCTTTCTGTAAAGAAATATTTCCGCATATCACTCCTGAATCTATCTCCCTTCACCCTCATCCCATGTCCCCTCGTAGCAGAACTTGCTTTCAATTGAAAGAGGCTCTCTCCCTGAACATTTATGCCACGGAGGTATTTAAACATCTCAATCATATCACCTCTATCCCGCCTTTCCTCTAAGGTGTACATATTAAGATCCTTAAGTCTGTCCTCTAATGCTTTATAATGAAGCCCACTAATCATTTTAGTAGCCACCCTCTGCACCGACTCCATCCTGTTCCATCTTACAAACTCCAGAAGGAAGCTGTCTCTGGACGATGCAAGTACTAACCAAACATTAGCAGTAAATTTAATAGACTAAGCTCATACTCCACATATCCTGGCTTAGGAATGAGGTTCATGACTGTCTTGATATGCAGAAAACTATCCCATTTGGAGAAATTGCCCTGTGGGGAGCCAGTGTATAACAGAAGGCAGTCTATATCTCTAACCAAATCTAGTTAAGTACCTTCCCATGTTGACATCAGAAGGAGCAAGTGTGATGTGGGATGACCTGTAGTTCTAATCAATTTTGCCCAGAGATGGGGAGTCAGTATCTTTTTCCATTGCTGCAGAAACAGAAGTAGTTTGAAGATTAAATTAAGCTCCTGCATTACTGGACATGGATCCCTGCTAACTGTGGACTGAGTCAGAATTTAGAATGGGCAGCCTATAGATTGCCTGGGGTGCTGGTTAACCAGCAATGTGTCTGATCTCTGGTGCAGCTATTGGACATGGAAAATTTGTTCAGTAGCCTATTCTATCAGGATAGAGAACAAAGAGGCTAACCAAAAAATTAAGAGGGCAAATTACAATTATATGGACTTTTGAAGTTTAAAAGGCAATAAGGCTCTGCTATTTTGAGAATACAGGTTCTATATTTAAATCCAGAAGATTCAAAAATTGGAAGCAAATCAATATAAAATAAACCTAATGATCCACATATAAGTTCTCGAATTGGACAAATCGAATGAAAGAAGTATATAAGTGATAATATCTCAGAACAATTGAGGGATGAGAGAAAAAGTGAAAGAGAGGAACCAGAAGAAAGATGCCAGAACAGCCGGAGAAATAGGATGAGGTAACTGGTCGGATACAGAAACCGATGACTAGTAAGGGGGCAACAGAGGAGGTGAAACATGATGTAAGACAGACCAAGAAACAGAGTCCAGAAGATGGAAAGACTCGGAGCTGAGCTTCTGGAATATGTGGAGATGGATACTTGGGCTGTAGTCCTGGAGAAGGAAGGGGACCTAAGCTAAACTTGATTCCCAAAGTAAAGTATCTGATTAGGACCATGGCCAAATTCATAAAATGCATAACCTTACAGAAATCAATTGTATTCAGTATTGTGTAGTGAAAATTATACCCAGAAATTTCAATGAAAAAACTAACCACCTGTAGAGGGAAAAACAGAATCACTGCATGTAGAGGTGTCACTGGTAGAAGAGTAACTCAATGGATTGCAGACTCCAAACACAATGAGAGAAAGAGATTATGTTAAAATATCACCAAAGAAAGCTGGAACAGAGAAGTTCTAACCTTGCCCATGGGGCATTTTCAGTTCAAGGCTCTGCCATTTGGACTCGCGACCGTGACTTGCACTTTCATTAAAGTCATGGTGCATATCAGATGCTAGATAGCTTTGTGCACGAGCATTATAAAATTGGAGAAATCACAGAGGTGAGTTACAGCCATGTTATTCCATGTTCTGAATTGCAAAATGCAATGTGTGCCTTCAAGTCAGTCCTGACTCCTGGTGACCCAGAAGCTCCTCGGTTTTCTTGGCAGTGGCACCGGAAGTAGATTGCCAGGCCTTTCTTCTGAGGCAATGGAGGGTTAAGTGACTTGCCCAAGGCCACAAGGAGTGCTAGTGGGAATCAAACCCTGGTTGCTTGGTTACCAAGCCAGTGTTCTAACCACTAGGCTACTCCTCCACTCTGTTCTGAACTACATGTATGTAATAAACATTGTTGGACCTTACCTGCCTTTATCATTTGTTACACACCACCACTGAATCCATAACCACAGGAGTGAGGAATCCCAAATGTGTTGACTTTTGAATTACATGAGTGTTATTTGTTATAAGTCACGTTGGGCAGCCCTTTTTAGATTGAAAGTGCAATGTGTAAATGCAAATAGATAATAATAATAAAAAAAGCTTAGGATAGCATCTGTCTTTATGAACTGTGATATGTTGTATCTTGAAGCTCCATATGTTTGTCTGACACTAGCATCATGGCTAAAGATCTTTCTCAAGCAAGGCAGAAATGTCTCCTGCCTCTCACACTCTGCCTTGAATATACCCCTGCATGAGCCCCAGCAAGAGGGAGGCTATTCACCAAAGTTTGTATTGCTGTAACTTTCCAAGGCCGCTTATAGAGATTGTGACAGAGTCCACAGAGGGTCTGATTTACATATGAAAGAAGCGTTTTATATAATTGTGCAGCTATATACATGCATGTAAGAATGCACACTTACAAGATTACCTGTACATTACATGTAGGCATTCTCCAAGGGTGAAGTTTGAGTCGAGCTGGGGCAGGGTTACAGTGTACAAGTATATTTTATACAATACATGGCTACACGTGCAGAGTCCTCACACATTTACAGTAGGTTTGGAGCAGGTGTAAGTGTGTGTGTGCGTGCATTTGTGTACTATCGGGGCTAGTCCTTATGGTCTATTTTATAAGGGCAGATGGGAGCCTCTGTTGCCCTGATAAAATAACCTTAAAATATGCCCCTTCATGGACTTTATACTTTAGGTGTTTTGTTATAAAATCTGGCTCAAAGTGTTAACTTGAAGTTTATAGATCATGAGAATCACAAACATTGTCTGAGCAGTGCCTCCATCCTATCCTGTGAATTACTATACAATGCATAGAAGAGAACAGCAACGCCTCATAATGGGGGAGGGAAAGGATATAAAAAGACAGCGGGAAAGAGGTATGGCTGAAGAGCCCCCACTGCCCTGCCCAGAACAGAGGCAGCCAATCATCTTTCAGGGAATCACAAGTACCACATGTTATCAATTCATAGCAGTTTGGTAAATCGTAAAGAATGATCTTATGTGGTAGAAGCAGGTGTGTTCCTATTAAATATCCTGGTAAATTCCTGAATTTTACATGTTCCAGTTGTGCTATTTATCATTCCTAGAGTGTTACTAGATGTGCGCAATGCCATAGATATACCCATGACAGATGGTTCCTGCTATGGGCCTATTCAAGAAAGACAATTTACAGTGAATGAAAATGTTTACAAAAAACGAGTTACAAGTCCGCTAGATCTTAACATTGCGGTCAAAGAACAACTCACACACCTCACCTCACCTCTTGCTGCACTTTTTAGGGGGCATCACCCACAGCCCGAAGCTTTCCCTACTGCTGTGCCAAACTGCCCCCTCCCATCAGCAGCACTACTGCTCCTGTGGCGTTGTCAGCTGGTGCATTTGCAAGATGAAAGCTGACCCAAAGAGCCCTGGCTGGTAATCCCCCCTACCCCATTTCCTGCTTTTCTTACATAGGGGTATGTTTACTAAACCGGGTTAACGGTTAATCCGGGCTATCTGCCACTAGGTCTCATATTATTCAATGGGACCTAGTTGCAGATAACCCGGGTTAACCGTTAGCCCGGTTTAGTAAACATACCCCATAGACTGTTTTTATAGCACAAATTCCGCATTACACAGATTTAGATAAAGAAGGTCTGTCAAACTAAACCACTTGGTGCAGGAAATATTGTGCTGGTCCTGAGACTTGAGACCCGAGACCCCAAGACCAGCATGGGAGTTCCTGCACCACACGGATCACAATCACAGAGGACCACATGGTGCAGAGAGGAGGAAGCAGCAGAAAATAAAAGGCAGGAAAATCCCCGGTGCTGGTGGACATTTCTAATCGCAGTGGTGACCTGACACTTGTGGAACTTGCATTACACAGCATATAAAATACAACAGACGAAAACGAATGAAAATATCGCAAAACCTCACCATATCTCACTACTGATGCCAGTAGAAGAGGCATCATGGAGTTACTATTGTCCCAGTCCTTGGGTCTCTGAGTTCTATGGCATGGTCAGGTCTAAATTTGGTTCTTGAATGGCAGGTCTTTCTCCAATCTGTGACATTTCCTTATCAGCTGGTGCTCACTTCTGAGAACCGGGTAAGACGAAACAATAACCAGAGGGCATTAGGGGCATATCTCATTTGAGGCAGTAAGAACATATTTTTCAAGAGCTTGTGGAACATTCAGAGACTCCTGAATATCTAATGAAGCAATTGTTTAACCCATTTAAAACTAATAAGAGAAATTATTTTATCAGTCAACACCTAATCAAACTCTGGAATTTGCTACCGGAGGATGTGGTAAAAGCTATTAGTGTAGCTGGGTTTAAAAAAGGACAAGTTCCTGGAAGAGAAGTCCATACACCATTATTAAAGAGGACCCAGGAAATCCACCGCTTGCCCCAATACAAGCATTATGGAACCTATGTGTCTTTTTGGGAACCTACTAGGTACTTGTGCCCTGAATTGTCCACTGTTGGAAACAGGATACTGGGCTTGATGGATCTTGGCCTGACCCAGTATGGCATTTATGTTCCCTCTGGAAGCCAAAAATAATTTGGTTGAATTCAGTCCTCAACTATTATGATTCATTGTACACGTTGAACTGTGCAGCTATGGATTTACAGCCCTATTGCACTGAAAGCACAGTTACTTACCTGTAACAGGTGATCTCTGGGAACATCAGGAATAAGTCTTCACATATGGGTACGTCGGTACTGACGGAGCCTGCGCGGGAACACTCCTGAGCAGGGCCGGATTTGCCTATACGCCACGTACGCCGTGGCGTAGGGCCCACAGCTGGCAAGGGCCCACCGGGAATGTTTTTTGCACAGGGCCCTGCGTTTCAGGGGGCCCCGCGCAAAAAACATTCTGATCCTTCATTAAAATTTAAAAAAAAAAAAAAGCTGTCGCTGCCTCTGCCGGGGCCGCCGCGGCAGAATCGAGTGTGCCGCGGGGCCCCCCCTGCCCAGCAGAGCCTGGCCTGCCCTCCCCGGTATCACCTCTCGAGTCTCAGCTGCCTCCCTCCAGTCACACGCGCCGGCTTTCAGAGCGCGAGGTGAGTTTCTCCCTCGCTGCTCTGTTAAGCCCGCGGGGGCTGATGGGAAGTCCCATCAGCCCCCGCGGGCTTAAACAGAGCAGCGAGGGAAAAACTCTTCCCTCGCGCTCTGAAAGCCGGCGCGTGTGACTGGAGGGAGGCAGCTGAGAGAGGTGATACCGGGGAGGGCAGGCTCTGCTGGGCAGGGGGGGCCCCGCGGCACACTCGATTCTGCCGCGGCGGCCCCGGCCCCGGCAGAGGCAGCGACAGCTTTTTTTGTAAAAAACAATTCGCTGGGCTGGGGTGGGCTGGGGGGGTTAGGACTGGTGATGGGCTGGGGGGGGTAGGAGTGGTAATGGCTGTGGGCTGTTGGGGGGGTTAGGACTGGTGATGGGCTGGGGGGTAGGAGTGGTAATGGCTGTGGGCTGTTGGGGGGGTTAGGACTGGTGATGGGCTGGGGGGGGTAGGAGTGGTAATGGCTGTGGGCTGTTGGGGGGGTTAGGACTGGTGATGGGCTGGGGGGGTAGGAGTGGTAATGGCTGTGGGCTGTTGGGGGGGTTAGGAGTGGTGATGGGCTGGGGGGGTTAGGAGTGGTAATGGCTGTGGGCTGCTGGGGGGGTTAGGACTGGTGATGGGCTGGGGGGGGGTTAGGAGTGGTAATGGCTGTGGGCTGTTGGGGGGGTTAGGACTGGTAATGGGCTATGGGGGGGTTAGGAGTGGTGATGGGCTATGGGGGGGGGCTATGGGCTATGGGGGAGCTAAGTCTATATGGGCTGATGGGATTAGGACTGGAAGTGGGTTGATGGGGGCTTAGGACTGGTAATGGGCTATGGGGGGGGCTTAAACTAAAAATTGGGTGATGGGGATTAGGACTGGAAATGGGCTGGTGGGATTAGGACTGGGAGTGGGCTATGGGGGGCTAGGACTGGTAATGGGTTGGGGGGGTTGCTAGGACTGGAAATGGGCTGGGGGATTAAGACTGGAGGTGGGCTGATGGAGTTAGGACTGGTAATGGGCTGTGGGCTGTTGGGGGGGTTAGGACTGGTAATGGGCTATGGGGGGCTAGGACAGGAAATGGGCTGATGGGAAGGGGTTAGGACTTGAGGTGGGCTGATGGGGTTAGGACTGGTAATGGACTGTGGGCTGATGGGGGGGTTAGGACTGGCAATGGGCTATGGGGGGGTTAAGACTGGTAATGGGCTGTTGGCTGATGGGGGCTGTCTGGTAATGGGCTATGGGGGGTTAGGACTGATAATGGACTATGGGGGGGGGGGCTAGGACAGGAAATGGGCTGATGGGGAGGGGTTAGGACTTCAGGTGGGCTGATGGGGTTAGGACTGGTAATGGACTGTGGGCTGATGGGGGGGGTTAGGACTGGCAATGGGCTATGGGGGGCTGACTGGAAATGGGTTGATGGGGGTTAGGACTGGAAGTGGGCTGATGGGGGGTTAGGACTGGTAATGGGTTATAGGGGGGGCTTAAACTGAAAATGGGGTGATGGGGGGTTAGGACTGGAAGTGGGTTGATGGGGGGGCTAGGACTGGTATTGGGTTGATGGGAGGGGCTAGGACTGGAAATGGGCTAATGGGGGGCTAGGACTGGAAATGGGCTGATGCAGGGACTAGAAGGGAATGGATGCTGGGTGAGGCTGGAACTAGAAGGGAGCTGGTGTTGGGGGAGGATTAGAATGGGATGGGGCTGGGAGAGTAAAATGGAGAAGGGAAAAATATTTTGTGTGGGAGGGATAAAAAATCTACAATTGGCCGGGTATTGGGAGAGTAAGTGGGGATTGAGGATGGAGGGGTAAATTTTGAGTAGATGAAATAGGAATGAGGAAAGAGCAAAAGGAGAAAGATTAGTATGTTAAAGCAGATGTAGAGAGAGAATGGAAAAAAAAAAACCAAGAAGACAGAAGAAAGGACAAATGGACAGCAGATGGAGAGTTAGCAGAAGACACGAAGAAACCAGAAGAAAGTGGCTGGAACAATTGCAACTGAAAAAAAATGCACAAAAGGTAGAAAAATATCTCTTTATTTTGAATTTATTAACTGGAATATGTCAGCTCTGGGAAATGTGCATCATTAATTTTTGCGCTTTGTTTAGTACAAGAGGAAATTAATTTATAGTTTTATTTCTACAGTGTTGTTGTATATTCCAAGTTTGGCTTTTGGGGTTCCCAGTTTAATTATTGTCTTCCTGTTTCTAAATTGTGATTCCTTGTTTGGTGATGGTCTATGTTGTGCATGTGTAACTGAGCTGAGGTATTCTGTTTATATAATTCCTATTTGACATTGCCACTTGTTCTTTCCCCAGTAGGTCATGTATTGTTGTTCTCTGAAATGTATTGGTTTAATATTTGCAGTGTTGCCTTTTGATAGTTAGGGTATGGTGCTTTGTGAGTCCTGGTAGTGCTGTTAGGATATGGCGGGTTTGCTATGGGTTCTAAATGGGCAGTGTTTGTAGTAGTTCCTAATGTGCCTGGCGGTTGGTACTGGATTATAGTAATGTAGAAACCTTTTAGTCTTTCTTTATCCATATACTCATTAAGAGGCATGTTTACTAAAAGTTAGTGTATGGCAGAGCTACTCAATTCCAGTCCTGGTGGTCCACAATCCTGCAGGTTTTCAGGATATCCCTAATAAATATGCATGAGATATATATGCATTGGAGATATCCTGCCAACCTGACTGGTTTGTGGCCCTCCAGGGCTGGATTTGGAGACCCCTGCCTTACATCTCTGTCATTTACGATTGTGAGTGGGCAAGGTGCAGATGTCCAAGACATCAAAAAAGTTAGATAGCATTTGTCACATTCCTCCTTGCTTCTCACCACCACCACCAAAATATTATCTATTAGACAACTTTTTGGTGGTGGTGAGAATCGAGGAGGAATGTGACACATTCTATCTACCCTTTTGATGTCTAGGATATCTGTACCTTGTTCACTCACAATCTTAAATGACAGAGATGTAAAGCAGGGGTCTCCAAATCCAGCCCTGGAGGGCCACAAACCAGTCAGGTTGGCAGGATACCTCCAATGCATATATATCTCATGCATATTTATTAGGGATATCCCGAAAACCTGCAGGATTGTGGACCACCAGGACTGGAATTGAGTAGCTCTGGTGTATGGTAACATTATGCAAATATTTATGCAAATGAGACACCTTATGCAAATGAGGCCCCGCACCGAGTCTCCGCACATGGCCCCGCACCCCCCTTGGGCCGCCCCTGGGCCCACCGGAGGGCTTCAGAGGGAGCCGGGGAAGCCCGCGCGAGGCCCCGGCTCCCTCTGTACAGCCGCCAGCGTGAAGAGCCTTTTCCTTCACGCTGGCGGCTGTTTCTGTGAAGCCGCGAATGCTGGGAAAGGTTACAGTAAAAGAAGGTAGTTTCTAATTACCATAGAAATTGTGTATATATGTATATATATATATATATACACATATATATATGGAGGGAGAGAGAGAGAGAGAGAGAGATTCACTTAATAACAAGAAGGGGTAAGACCTGCTTGAGAATGTAGATAGAGAATCTCTTTCTGGTTACAAGTGGAAGAACCATAGAGAAGGTTACATGGGAATGTTCTTACTTAGAAGGAGAGGTCTAGATTTCTTTAAAAATTCTAGCTTTTGAATAACCAGAAATGGAGACCTACGTGAAGGTGTGCAGAGGAGATCCTTAGTCTTAAGACAACAAGTCTGGATCCTCCTATAACTTCAGTGTGGAGAAGAAGACGCAGTATAAGGGGATACCATGTTTGCCCCTCTATGAGGGCAATATGAGTATCATGCGTTCTTTGTTCAGCATAAGATTCAATGAAGTATGGGGAATTAGAAGGAATATACTAGACAAGGACCAACTGCAGCGAAAAGGAATGCATCCCTGTTGTAAGAGCTCCACTGGAGATGTGGAACAACCCAGGGAATTGAGCAATTCTTTATGCTTTCACGTGGTCTAAGCCCTGGTTCCTTTTTCTTAAAAGGAAATTTTAAGGAAGATGGTAAGAGTAGGAAAAAAACAGTCATGTAGGAGCATGACTGTGCAAGCCTTTTTAACCATCTGGAAGGTACCTACTAGGAATGGTTCTGATGCTCTCTGGCAAAGGCCCATAGTTGCAGAGCTTTTTTGTATAATTGCAGAGAGTATGTTGTAGGTTGCTTAGGTGAGATCTGACTGTTTAATTGTCAGTGTGCAACCTAATCTATTCTGTTGGAGCCAAAAATAATTGAAGATGGATAAGAATAGCAGACAGGCCGGTTGCCTGCAATGATAAATTGTCCAAGTAGGTTTTGGAACCTCTCTTGGAATTATTTGATATTAAGGCAGCAGGAAAAGTTAGGTCCTATAGATTGGAAAAGGACCCACAGACATAATTAGGAGTGGTAAAACTCAATTATCGTCTGATAGGCTGTCTTAAAAGAAATATTTGAGAAGATTGCAAAGGGGAAGAAAGCTCTGTATGGAAACCACTTACTGGAGTAGGGATTGAAGAAAATCCTATGGGCTTAAGAAGTAAGCCCTCCAGTTGAATAGTATCACTCTTAGACTGAATGTCGTGACTAAGAGGGATAGAAAGTAATACAGAGTTGAGAAGACTTAATTTGGTAAATCCCTGAAAAAGGTAAAGCCCCCCTGCAGTCAAAACTATGAAATATCCTCGTACAGGAAAACTGTCAAGGTGCAGGGCATAGCCTACCTTGTTATTAGTTGCTACTCCTCTGTTTCCTTCAAAAGGAGAGGAGAACCTGTTAACTGTAGGCATGATTATCCTCAATAGCTCTAGGAGCTAAAAGAATGGATTTCTCTTGTGGCAAGAGATTCATGCCTAGAGTCGAGGATTGAGTCAGTGTATCACTGATCTCTCAGTAAGGATGAGATGAACTGTAGATGCTTCTGTTGATAAGAAGTAGGTTAGCGGTTCTAAACCTCAAACAGGAAAAAGAGATTTAATGAATACAATATCAGAAACCCTGCGACTGCTGGGTTTGCTGAGCCTGTTGAGGTTTTGATTTTCTTAGCTTGGTTTGATGTTGCCCTTCTTTGGAAACATCTGCATGATGGGTAGAAGATGGATAAAACTTTTTTCCCTTAGGGGGATAAAGTTTTTTAGGAGATTTTTTACTAGCTGGAATAGAGGAAAGTTTTGACAATCCTCTGATTAACTGATTAGCTTGGAATAAAGCATCCTTGTTAAAGAGATTTTCACCAGTACAAGGAATATTTGCCAGCCTTTCTTGTACCCAGGGCCGGCCCGTCCATTGAGCGAGAATGTTTTTTGCACAGGGCCCCGCGTTTCAGGGGGCCCCGCGCAAAAAACATTCTTTTGTAAAAGTAAAATTGAAAAAAAAAAGAAAACCTGTCTCCTGCCGCTGTCGGGGCCGCCGCGGCAGAATCGAGCGTGCCGCGGGGCCCCCCTGTACCCGGCACAGCCTCTCCTCCCTGTAGCAGCTCTCTCTTCTGAGCTGCAGTCAGACGCGCCGGCTTGCAGAGCGCGAAGGGAAGAGTTTCCCTTTCGCGACTCTGTTAGGCCCGCGGGGGCTGATGGGAACTTCCCATCAGCCCCCGCGGGCTTAACAGAGCAGCGAGAGAAAAACTCTTCCCTCGCGCTCTGCAAGCCGGCGCGTCTGACTTCAGCTCCAACGAGAGAGCTGCTACAGGGAGGAGAGGCTGTGCCGGGTACAGGGGGGCCCCGCGGCACGCTCGATTCTGCCGCGGCGGCCCCGACAGCGGCAGGAGACAGGTTTTCTTTTTTTTTAAAATTTCCCTGGGCTGGGCTTGGCTGGGCTGGGCGTTAGAAGTGCTGCTGGGCTGGGCTGGGCTGGGGGTTAGAAGTGCTGCTGGGCTGGGCTGGGCTGGGGGGTGGTGTTAGGAGTAGTGATGGGCTGGGCTGGGCGGGGGGGGGGTGTTAGGAGTAGTGATGGGCTGGGCTGGGCTGGGGGGGTTAGGAGTTGTGATGGGCTGGGCTGGGCTGGGCTGGGGGGGGGAGGTGTTAGGAGTAGTGATGGGATGGGCTGGGCTGGCTGGGGGGGGGTTAGGAGTGGTGATGGACACTGGGCTGGTTGGGGGGGTTAGGAGTGGTGATTGGCACTGGGCTGGCTGGGGGGGGTAGGAGTGGTGATGGGCACTGGGCTGGCTGGGGGGTTAGGAGTGGTGATGGGTGCTGGGCTGGGGGGGTTAGGAGTGGTGATGGGCGCTGGGGGGGTTAGGAGTTGTGATGGGCGCTGGGGAGGGGTTAGAAGTGGTGATGGGCGCTGGGGGGGCTTAAACTAAAAATTGGGTGATGGGGGATTAGGACTGGAAATGGGCTGGTGGGATTAGGACTGGAAGTGGGTTGATGGGGGGTTAGGACTGGTAATGGGCTATGGGAGGGCTTAAACTAAAAATTGAGTGATGGGGATTAGGACTGGGAGTGGGCTGATGGGGAGGTTAAGACTGGTAATGGGCTATGGGGGGGCTTAAACTGAAAATTGGGTGATGGGGGATTAGGACTGGAAATGGGCTGGTGGGATTAGGACTGGGAGTGGGCTATGGGGGGGGGCTAGGACTGGTAATGGGTTGGGGGGTTGCTAGGACTGGAAATGGGCTGAGTGGAAGGGGGCTTGAACTGCAAATAGCTGTTGGGGATGGGGCTTGGAATGGAAATGGGCTGAGGGGAAGTGGGGGGCTTGAACTGCAAATAGCTGATGGGGACGGGGCTTGGAATGGAAATGGGCTGAGGGGAAGTGGGGGGCTTGAACTGCAAATAGCTGATGGGGAGGGAAACTTGGAATGGAAATGGGCTGAGTGGAAGGGGGCTTGAACTGCAAATAGCTGATGGGAAGGGGGGCTTGGAATGGGCTCTTAGGGGAGGGAGCTAGGACAGGAACTGGGCTGATGGATGGGCTAGGATAGAACTGAGAATTGGGTGTTGGGGGGAGCTAAGATTGGAAATGGGCTGTGGTGGGGGCTTGGATTGAAATGGACTCATGGAGGGGCTAGAACTGGAAGTAGGCTCATGGGGGCTTGGTTTAGAAATGGGCTGAGTGGAGGGGAGCTAGGATTTAACATGGGCTGATGGTGGGGCTAGGAAAGGACTAGAAATGGGCTGATGGGAGGCTGGTATTGGAAATGAGCTGATGAAGGGACTCGGATAGGACTGGAAATGGATGGGGGAGCTAGGACTGGAAATGGGCTGATGTGGGGACTAGAAGGGAGCGGATACTGGGTGGGGCTGGAACTAAAAGGGAGCTGATGTTGGGGGAGATTAGAAGGGGATGGGGCTGGGAGAATGAAATGGAGAGTGGAAAAATATTTTGTGTGGGAGGGAAGAAAAATGTACAATTGGCCGGGTATTGGGAGACTAAGTGGGGATTGAGGATGGAGGGGTAAAATTTGAGTGGATGAAATAGGAATGAGGAAAGAGCAAAAGGAGAAAGATTATTATGTTAAAGCAGATGTAGAGAGAGAATGGAAAAAACTAGAAGAGAAGAAAGGACAAATGGACAGCAGACGATGGAGAGATAGCAGAAGACACAAATAAACCAGAAGAAAGTGGCTGGAACAATTGCAACTGAAAAAAAAATGCACAAAAGGTACAAAGATATCTCTTTATTTTGAATTTATTAACTGGAATATGTCAGCTCTGGGAAATGTGCATCATTAATGTCTGTGCTTTGTTTAGTACAAGAGGAAATTAATTTATAGTTTTATTTCTACATTGTTGTTGTACATTCCAAGTTTGGCTTTTAGGGTTCCCAGTTTAATTATTGTCTTCCTGTTTTTAAATTGTGATTCCTTGTTTGGTGATAGTCTATGTTCTGCATGTGTAACTGAGCTGAGGTATTCTGTTTATGTAATTCCTATTTGACATTGTCACTTGTTCTCTTTCCCCAGTAGGTCATGTATTGTTATTCTCTGAAATGTATTGGTTTAATATTTGCAGTGTTGCCTTTTGATAGGTAGTGTATGGTGCTTTATGAGTCCTGGTAGTGTTGTTGGGATACGGTGGGTTTGCTATGGGTTCTAAATGGGCAGTGTTTGTAGTAGTTCCTAATGTGCCTGGCGGTTGGCACTGGATTATAGTAATGTAGAAATCTTTGTCTTTTTTTATCCATACACTCATGAAGAGGCATGTATACTAAAAGTTAGTGTATGGTAACATTATGCAAATATTTATGCAAATGAGGCCCCTTATGCAAATGAGGCCCCGCACCGAGTCTCCGCACATGGCCCCGCACCCCCCTTGGGCCGCCCCTGCTTGTACCCATTTGTCCAAGTCTGAAGCTTGGAGCCAGGCTATATGTCGTGCCCCTATGGCTATAGCAGAAGTTCCGCTAATAGACTCAAAATAGTCCAGGAAAGCACGATTAAGGAACTTAGAGACATTTTGAGCATGACTGACTAATAAGAAATAGTCTGCTCTTTTATGTTCTTGAAGCAAAGGGTTCAAAAGTTTTAAATTCTTTGTGACCTCTTCAAGAGATAATCCCATATAGAAGATATATGAGATAATTCTTGCTGAAAGCATAAAGGCCTGGAAGCATCGACTTCCAAAGGCATCTAAAATCCTAGACTCACGACCTGGCGGATAAGAGGAGTGCTTCTTTGCACTCTTAATATGCCTCATTGCTGATTCTACAACAATAGAATGATGAGGAAGTTGAGTCTTTCGAAAACCTGGAGAAGGTGGCACCTTGTACACAGTGTCAAGTGTTTTAGAAGTTGGGGATAACGTTAAAGGAGTTTCCCACATTTTTAATAGTAGATCCTGTAGAATCTGATGCACAGGAAGCATGATGACATCCTTTGGAATCCAGGGGAATTGCAGAGTCTCTGAATCCCCTGGTATAGATTCTTTACCAGGTATAGCAATGGCAAGTAACTTTGCCATATCAAGCAAAAAAGCTTGAAAAGAAATCTCTCCTGAGGAGGACCCTCTGAAATGAGGGGTAAAGGCTGAAATTGTTGAAAATTCAGCCTTGGTACCAATGGATTCATCCCAGTCATTGGGATCAGAAGACTTGAAAGGATGAAGCATCGGATTTTCTTTGAAGAGATGTCTTCGGTACCGCCCGAGGTCAGTACCGAGATGAGTCGGTACCGAATCCTCCATGCTAGAGTGATTCCAGGCTCGGCATGGAAGGGAGCGAGTCTGTCGAAGAAAACATCGACGGTACCGACACCGGTGACGATGTCGATACCGGTACCGGTACCGATACCGATACTCGAGGAACAGTCTGCAGCAACTCTAGCGGTACCGAAGTAGCTGAGAGCGCTAGACTACGTTCATCGGTGAGGAGTGTTTCATCCATCACCATAGCCGATGCCGAGGTGTCGGTACTGCTCGAAGCAGCCACAACCACCGAGCACGGCCCAGGTATGTCCATGGAGGTAAGAACCTCGGGAACAACCTGAAGCCCCATTTATGCTTTGGAGCCCGAAGACTCCTGCCAGGGCTTTATTGCCAAAATGTCCTCGAGGGCAACGCCAGAGGCATCTCGATGCTTAGAAGGAGATCTACCACTCGAGGACTGGCTAGACTTAACAGATTTTTGTTTGGTTACCTGATCCTGTGAAAAAGAAGATATTCTGGCTGGTGACATCGAGTCCGATATGAACTGGGTATCGAGTTGTGCTCGATTCTGAAGACTTCTTCTGTTTGAGCTACAGCAGGAGAGACACTCCAGTGAGCAATGGTCAGGACCTAAAATTTTAGACACCAAGTATGAGTGTCTAAAAATATATTTGTATCGCCACACTTTGAGCATTTCTTAAGGATAGTGGCTGGCTTTTCCATAATGGAAGGATAAAGGCCTAGTGGCCTAGAAACCGTCAAGCACTAAACAGGAAAAATTCCTAGAGAAAAGAAGAAATTTTTAGTAAAAAGAAAGAAAAGCACTGGCGGTACCGGTGGCATCAAGGGAAGGCAGACGCGACCACAAAAAAAGAAGAAGAAAAAGAAGAATTTTCTGCGGTGACAGGAATACGTCCTGCCGGTTCCGCGGAAAACGGAAAACTGATGAGAGGGAAGTGAATGGGCGGGAAGGCAGCGCGCATGCGTGTGGGATGCTCCCAAAGGCTTTCTTTTTGGATGCTGGGGAGCATTCCCGCACAGGCTCCGTCGGTACCGACGTACCCATATGTGAAGACTCATTCCTGCTTGTTCCTGGAGATAGTGTTATCTACAAATCTGTAAGCTACATAGGATAACAGATGAGTTCTCACATCATTCTGCTTTTTAATTTCATTTGTAAGCTCTATGGAGCAGGAACCGTCTTTCCATGTCAGTTAGCCCTGCCCTATAATGCGTGTGGTGTTAGGTTGGGTGCCTCTAATGCCACCTACTGAAGTGGCGTTAGGTGATCCCTTCCTAATGCGATTAGCATGTGGTGTGAACCCCACACTGACTTCGCAGAGTAAACCATGCCCACTCTCTTCCCTAACCCCTACTCACGACCTTAACTTGAGTTAGATGGTTATCGTGGATATCATCCTATGCTGTCATGGCCCCGCCCTAGCTGACAACACATATTTTCCTATGGCATTCAGCATTGACATGTGCCAGAACATGTTGGCAGTTAGCACCTTCTAGTAAAAGGGCCCCTAAGTGTCTGCACAGCGCTTTGTATCTCTTGTGCAGTTATATAAATGATCTCCCCAACCCCCATCCATACACACCCCCTCACCTACCCAGAACTCCCCTATCAGGCAAAGTAATTCACCAAGCATCCTGTGGGAGTGTACGCTATGGCTTTTGTACACAAATTAATTGTGCACACATACATTCATAGTATATATGAGCACAAGCAATTTGAGCACACTTTTATTTTTTAGACACCAAAATGAATGTCCAAACCATCCTGAAATGCTTAATACATATATTGTAACAGTGCAGACCCCGAACAACCCGAGAAAATGCAGTTCAGTATAAAGGAACACAGAAAAAGTGACAGGGTAAACAAGGAAATGTCAAATGGTTACCATGAGCAACCTAGAAACACGTGCAAAAGCCCAATGAAGACACACCCAGCCAGCACAGGAAGGGAATTCACTTTACCCGACAGGGTTCAGCTGGGTGGGGGTGGAGCAAGGAAACACTGGGATAAAATAGGCTCCCAGGCAATCAGAGAGAGAGAGGAGCTGAAGCAGCCACGGACACACTCTGAGGGAATACAGCAAAGGCAGCTAAAACCCTGGGAAGCATGGAGCAGGTATGAGAATGTAAGAGAGAGTGACAATGAGGCTTTGGAGCAACTAGAGAGCCAGCGTGAAGGTCAGAGGGGAACCGAAGACCTGAGAGAAGCAGAGAGATATCAACAGCCAGATAGTGTGTTTGAGCCAGAGAGACGCAAGAAGACTGCAGTTGCAGGTTCCAGTGCACAGAGTGAATGCAAGAGTGATTTGCCATATGAAAGAAGGCAACCCTGGAGGTATGGAAATAGGCACACAAGGTCCCACTATCTAGAGGCTGAAAATATCCCTTCTTCTGGTTTTAAAAACCCTAGAAGAAAAAGGTTTTACTTACCAGATAAAGCTGAAGAGTTTTGTAGTCATTGTAAGCTCACAGCTCCCTGTGAAACTCCGTCACGAGCTCTCCAATCTAGCTCAGCTGGGTTACAAAAGGGAAGCCTGAACCGGCAGAGAAATTCCCTTAATTATCCCACTAGCAGAGCAAACCAGGAGTTGAGCTATATTCTAAAATACCAGCAGGGGCAGTGCCCTGAAAAGCTCAACTCTAGAATACATGGTAATTCCCAGAGAGACACTAGCTCTAAGGAAGAGAGGAACTTCCTGTCTGACGAGGTTAACCAGCCATTCTCCCACGTTACTGCTGAGGTCCAGAATGAACCTTCCAGTCAGCCGGAGTTAATGGAATATCAAAATGCAGAAGAAAATGATATGCCAGAATTGATGGACTGCTCTTTGACCTTGATTGAACCTGAGTTCTCTCTCAGATAAGTAATTAGTTTGTGTCATAGCTTTAGTGTTATAAGCAACAGGCTGCAGCTCTCTCTAAGTAAAGCAGATATAAGCTGTGCTGTCAGCTACAGGAGAAAGAACCATATTGAAGTATTTAAGCTGTTTTGTTCTTTTCATTTATTTGTTGTTTTGGAAGCTGAAGGAAGCAATTTCTGTTTGCTTTTGTTACTTTATGTTATATGTCCAAGCAAGGCATTTGATTTATGTTCCTGAAGATAAAGTACCCTCAAGGGACGGGGAATAAAACCCTTTAATTTGGAAAGAAGTGTTTTGTGGTTTATATCAGTGAAGGCACAACTACCACCCTCCAGAGCCTTGCAATACTAGTGGCTACCGCTTGGCCAGAGAGGGCACGACAATATGGAGAGAGAGATCATTATTCTAATGAAGTTGGAAAATACAGTTTTAGGAAGGAAAAGCTCCTCTGCATGTAGCACCATCCAGATTGGGTCTGGCATGGAGCAGATTTGAGGTGCCCTTCAGGCTACCTCTGACTTGTCTCATGCTGATGCTGGTGCTCAGGGCTGCCAGAGATCTATATTAGATGGGAAGTCAGGATAGAAGGAGAAAGGCCGGGTACAGGGACACAGAGATGAAGGGAACCCACTGACTACATGTCCAGTCAATGATTATGAGTTCTGCTGGAAGAGAAATGAAGCCGAGTGGCAAATTGTGTTTGGACAGCTGTTGACAAATGGCCCTGGGGGACTTTTGCTACAGTTTTGGGAGCAAAGCTGGCCAGGCTGCTCCAGTTCATGTACTGGGTAGTTCTGAGAGGCTCTACTGGCTCTGACACAGTGCAGCTGCCTTTGATTTGAGTGATCAACCTGACCAGGCTTCCAGCTCCTGCTTGTGCACTGGTGATATCAGATGAGCTTACAATGCTCTTACTCTTTAGAGTAGGGGTTTCCAAACCTGTCCTGGATTCTCCCCAGCCAGTCAGGTTTTCCAGATATCCACAATGAATATGTATGAAAAGATTGCATACAATGGAGGCAGTGCATGCAAATCTCTCTCATGCATATTCATTGTGGATATCCTGAAAAACCGTCTGGCTGGGAGGCAAGTTTGAGAACCCCTGCTTTAGGGGTTCCATTATGTTTGCTCTCTTCATACTCCACAGTGTTTGGAAACAAACAAATGAATCTCCTTGGTGAGAGAGACACTTTCTCTTGCCAGTATTCTGCTGTCATAATGCCTCTTATGACATCAGCACCTTTCACTCTCCTATAGGTTACATAGAGATTCATTGTAGGCTGCATCATAGAAACATAGAAATATGACAGAAAAAGACCACATGGCCTATCTAGTCTGTCCTTCCATATCAACAACTACAACAGTCCCCTTTTTACCTTTAGAGATCCTCTGTGTTTGTCCCATGCTTTTTTGAATTCAGTTACTGTCCTCATCTTTACCACCTCCACTGGGAGACTATTCCACGGATCCACTACTCTTTCCATAAAGAAATATTTCTGTGTATCACTCCTGAATCTATCTCTCTTCACCCTCATCCCATGTCCCCTCGTAGCAGAACTTGCTTTCAATTGAAAGAGGTTCTCTCCCTGAACATTTATGCCACAGAGGTATTTAAACATCTCAATCATATCACCTCTATCCTGCCTTTCCTCTAAGGTGTACATAATAAGATCCTTCAGTCTGTCCTCATATGCTTTATAATGAAGACCTCTAATCATTTTAGTAGCCACCCTCTGCACCGACTTCATCCTGTTCACATCCTTTTGAAGGTGCGGTCTCCAGAATTGCACACTATACTCCAAATGAGGTCGCACCAAAGACTTATACAGAGGCATTATCACCTCCTTTTTTCTGCTAGCCATTCCTCTCCGTATGCACCCAAGCATCCTTTTAGCTTTTGCCGTCACCTTTTCTACCTGTTTAAGATCATCAGACACAACCACGCCTAGGTCCCGCTCTTCTTTAGTGGACAAAAGTACTTCACCCCCTATACTATATTGCTCCCTTGAATTGCTGCAGCCCAAATGCATGATCTTACATTTTTTAACGTTAAATCCCAGCTGCCAAATTCTAGACCATTCTTCAAGCTTAGCTAGATCCCTCCTCATGTTATCTACACCTTCCTGGGTGTCTACTCTATTGCAGATTTTGGTATCATCCGCAAAGAGGCAAACCTTACCCGACAGCCCTTCCGCTATATCACTAACAAAGATGTTAAAAAGAATCAGACCAAGGACAGATTCCTGGGGCACACCACTGGTAACATCCTTCTCCTCAGAGTGAGCTCCATTTACTTGTACTCTTTGTCGCCTCCCGCCCAACCAATTTCTAACCCAAGCAGTAACTTTAGGGTCCATCCCTAGGGTGCTCAGTTTGTTTATAAGTCACCTGTGAGGAACAGTGTCAAAGGCTTTACTGAAATCTAAATACACCACATCTAGAGCTCTCCCTCGGTCCAACTCCCTGGTCACCCAATCAAAGAAATCAATCAGATTTGCCTGACAAGACCTGCCTCTGGTGAATCCATGCTGCCTTGGATCCTGAAATCCGCTGGACTCCAGAAACCTCACTATTTTCTCTTTCAGCAGCGTTTCCAATAATTTACTCACCACCGAAGTTACACTAACCAGCCTGTAGTTTTCAACCACATCCTTACTTCCGCTTTTGTGTAAAGGCACCACATGAGCCTCTCTCCAGTCCTTTGGCACCACTCCCGACTCCAATGAGGCATTGAAAAGGTCAGTCAGTGGAGCTGCTAGAATGTCCCCAAGTTCCCTCAGTATTCTAGGGTATATCCCATCTGGTCCCATCACTTTGTCTACTTTAAGTTGAGCTAGTTTCTCACGAACACAGTCTTCTGAAAATTGTTCAAGATGTCCCTCCCTTCTGTTCCTATTTGTGGGTGTTTTCTGGGGTCCTGCTCCTGGTTCTTCATCTGTGAACACAGAACAAAAATATTTGTTAAGCAATTCCGCTTTATCCTTATCAGCTTCTACATATTCCTCCCCTGCACCCTTGAGTCTGATAATACCACTTTTGCCCTTCCTTTTCTCACTAATATATCTGAAAAATGTCTTATCCCCCCATTTTATTGCATTGGCTATTTCCTTCTCCTTTTGAATCTTTGCCTTCTTGACTACTTTGCTAGCTTCTCTAAGCTTTTCCAAATATAGATGCCTGTCTTTCTCTCTCTGTGATCTCTTGTATTTCATGAAGGCCTCCCTCTTTTTCTTCACTTTTTCAGCTACTTCTTTCGAAAACCATAGCGGTCTCCTTTTCCTTTTACCTTTATTTACCATTTTAACAAAAAGTTTGGTTGCCCTTAAAATATCCACTTTCAGTTTTGCCCACTGTTTTTCTACATCCCCCAGCTGTTCCCATCCCACTAACGACTCCCTGAGGTATTGGCCCATCTTCACAAAGTTAGCCTTCCTAATGTCTAAGATCCTCACCTTTGAATGGATTCTAACAACCCTAGTCCTAATACTGAACCACACCATCTGGTGATCACTGGATGCAAAATGATCTCCCACTACAACATCAGAAACACTTTCACCATTGGTAAGCACCAAGTCCAGTATGGCCCCTTCACGTGTGAGGTCTGTTACCAATTGCCTGAATAGTTCTCCCTGTAGAGAATCCAGGATCTCCTTACTTCTAGATGATACTGCGGCAGGAATGTGCCAATCAACATCTGGTATATTGAAATCTCCTATCAGTAGCACTTCCCCTTTCCTAGCAATGCTGCGTATGTCTTCAATTAACTCTCTGTCCACCTCTTCCTCTTGTGAGGGAAGTCTGTATATCACACCAGTGCAAATAGATTTCTCTTTCCCTCTTTCTAGTTTAACCTACAATGCCTCCTCTCTCCCTTTTAAGCTCTGTAATTCCAAAGCTTTAATAGTAGTTTTTACATATAGTGCCACTCCTCCTCCCCTTCTTCCTACCCTGTCCTTTCTGAATAAAGTATAGCCAGGTATAGTTACATCCCAGTCATGGTTTTCTGTGAACCATGTTTCTGTAACTGCCACTAAATCCAAGTCAGCCACTCCCACCAAAGCTTCAACATCAGGGATCTTATTTCCCATGCTATGGGCATTTATACACACTACTTTCCATATGTTACCCCTGTTACCCATTTCCATAAAGGTATTTAATGTATCACCTACCTGGGGGCTTTTTTCACCCATCCCCAACGAATCTAGTTTAAAGCCCTCTTCAGTAGATTAGCCAGTCTACCGAAGACGCGTTGACCTTTCTTGGACAGATGGATGCCATCTCTGCTCTGCAACCCTTGGAACAGCATCCCATGGTCTAGGAAACCAAAACGCTGTCGATGACACCATCCACGCAGCCATGCATTCAACTCCAGGATGCGAGCCTCTCTGCCTTGGCCTTTACCCACAACAGAGGGGATTTTGTACATGAACGCTGGAGATTACAGCAAGCCTTTTTCATATGCCTCCCACAGGGAAGGAAAACTCATCAGAAACTAAAAACCAGCTTAACTAATGTAGACACTTATTAAAAAAACTTACCTAGATCAAGTGTTCAACATTTCCTATTTCCCTACACACTTGATTGAGGGGGCTCTCCAAAGAATAAAGGCCATAGATTTGCAGAAAGAAAGCCACAGTACAGAGGAGAGGCAGTTCCTATTCCAGCATAGCTGTCACTGATCCTGAACTTGGAACTGGTATAAGGGCTGAGAGGGAAGATGGCTAACTGGGCTTAATGGGTGTAAGAGCTGGGAGCCTGGCTGAATGGAGTAATAGCTGGGAGGGGGGGGGGGCTGATATTAGTGAGAAGGGAGATGGTAGGATGGGGAGGAAAGTGCTAAAAGGGAAAGACTGGTTAACAGCATGGTGGGAGGAGAAAGAACAAGACTGGGTGGGGAAGGGGCTGATGGCTTTGGATTTCTGCCAGTAGCCTGCAGGGATGTTTAAGGGCCCAATTTACTTTCTTTTTCCTCAGACATGAAATGGGAAAACTAGCCTTAGTAAATCATGTCCTACAGAAGTTGAAGGAGACCTCGAGTGGATCTCTTCCATCCCCACCCCTGCTCCCAAACTTCAGTTGAGATAACGGGGGTGAGGGGAAGTTTTCAGCTGATGGCTCCTACGTTTTTGGACTGGATCCTAAATACAAGAAAATTTTATCACGGTCTGTTCTATATTAATAATAATTGGTTTATTTCTGCTATGTAACATTTATAAGCGCCACTGATGTTTTAAGGTGTGCATGTGCTGGGTATTTTTCCCTCAGTTATATCATAACACACACTGTCAGAGAAATAATTACATATTACGCATTACTTGTCATACAAAGTGAGATTATTACATAAACTAATTCATGCAAAATGGAAGAGAAATTTAAGAGAGAATGTATCCATCTGAAATAACTATTACATCCCAAACCCTCTCATTTCATCATGCCAGGAATGAACGAACCTCAGTTGTAAATCAGGGAATGTTGGGTCTGATCTCAAATTTACTGCTAGTACTCATCTGAATACTTCTGATGTTCTGAGGGTGGAATATATGCAAACAACACAGATCAAGCTGAATTGGGAAATTCTTGTTAATAGGACCAGTAGCACCCAATACAATTGGATATTTCTGTATCTTTCTGCCACATTGTCTCAGATTGCATTTCTTGCTGCTTGAGAATTTTCTGTCTTTCCATTCATTGTACAGAAAAGTCACTTGCTACTGACTTTTCTCTCAGCAATGTCATTCTTGTGTTTTTCTCCTTTACCACAATGCCGGGTTTTCTGACAAGGATTTTTTCACTACTTTCCTCCTGCTCCTTTGGGCTTCTAGCTCAGTCAGAAATGGCCCCCCTTATGTTACTTACCATGGGATGGGATCTTGTGTAGTCATCTGTCCAAGACTGTGGTAATTTTATGAAGAACCAAAAGAAAGCTCACTAACTCGGCCACAGGCCACTTTAGATTTATGTTCACCTCTCCTTAACAATTCCTATGTCTAGTTCTGATGGACAAATGGCTCCTGAAGCAGCACTTTGCATTTCTCACTGTATTTGATTAGATTTCTTTATAAACCACCAAATGATAAACAGCATCATAGTGGTGCACCGTAGCAATAGTCACATTTGTGCATTAGCTACTTGCTTTTTCTTGTTTGCTGATCTGGTTCTTTAAAGAGTATTTTTTCTTGCTTTGCAAATTCTGTTGCTTCTCTCCTCAAACGTGCTGGTGAATTCTCACTCATTCCCTCTATTCATTGGAATGTTTGTTCATGTTTAAGGATGGAGACTGGTTGTGGACATTTACTTTCATACTTGAGCATGTGTTATATATCTGGTCTTTGGATATGGTTAAGTATATCAGTTCATTAACTGTAGCTTTGGATGTATAATCTATTTCTATAAAGCTTATTCCTCTTTTGCTTGTGGAATGTAGTCCTGGCATTTCACTGGTTCTTATATATCACATTAACGGAAGGGAGGAGTTTTCTTGTTTGTACATCCAAATTTTCAGTATCTTTATGAGGCCAGTCAGCTTGCAGGCTCCATGCTTCCCTACATAAGTGGTTCTCAACCAAGTCCTCGGAGCATACCTTGGTCAGTCAGGTTTTCGGAATTCCCACAATGAATATGCATGAGATAGATTTACATGTAGTGCCTTCATTGTATGCAAATCTATCTCATGCATTGTGTGAATGTGAATCCTGAAAACCCGACTGGCCTAGGTGTGCTCTGAAGACTGGGTTGAGGGCTACCGGGATGGAACCAGGCTGCTGGCATTAACCTTTAAAAAGGAGATAGAGCAGCTTTTAAACTAGATAATAGGGGAAAGCCGACAGTCGCCCAAGAGCAGATAGTTCGGAAGAATGTATCCTTGAAGGATACTACCAAAGCAGAGAGGTTCCAAAAAAGAGTAAAGTAGCCCAAATGCCCTCGAGTATGGAGCAGACAGAGCTTAAAGATCCAAAATTATCCATGTCTACCACTAGCCAAATTAATATGAATAAAATACAGTCTTTAAAATGATTGTATGCAAATGCTAGAAGTCTAAAAAATAAGATGGGAGAGTTAGAATATATAGCACTAAATGAGAGGTTAGATATGATTGAAATATCAGACATGGTGGAAGGAGGACAACCAGTGGGACACTGTGATACCTGGGTACAAACTATATCGTAATGATAGAGCTGATCAAATTGGTGGAGGGGTTGCGCTCTATGTTAGAGAGGGCATTGAGTCAGAAAGGATTAAAGTTTTGCAGGAAACAAAATTTGCTGTAGAATCTCTATGGATTGAAATTCCATGTAAAAAAGGGGAAGACGATGGCAGTGTGGGTGTACTATTGACCGCCTGGCCAGAATGAACAAATGGATGATGAAATGCTCAAAGAAATCAAGGAAGCTAACAAACGTTACAGTGCAGTAATAATAATGGAGTGGAGGAGTGGCCTAGTGGTTGGGGCAAGGTACTTCAGGCTAGAAGGTCAGGGGTTCAAATCCCACTAGAGGACAGCAACCTTGGGCCAGAAGGACTGGGGTTTCTAGTCCCACAGGTGCTCCCTTGTGGTCTTGGGCAAGCCACTTAACCCTCCATAACCCATGTTCCCTGTAAAATAGTTATCTCCAAGTTATAATACCCTGTTCAATGTAATTTCAGTTTGTTCAATGTAAACCACACTGATGCAGAATAGCACAGTAGTAGTATAATGGGTACACTACTTGTCAAACTGATTGACAGGTGAGATAAGGATGGCGGGAGCCAATCAGCGTTCACCTCCGGTCTATGTCCCGCCTTAGGCCATGCCCCCTCCCATAGAAGTGAATGGCGAGTTAGCCCCGCCCACTCCCGCCCCCAAAATGTTGACAGGTACCAATCAGCACCCACTTCTGGTGTATGTCCCGCCTTAGGCCACGCCCCTCCCATAGAAGTGAATGGTGAGTTAGCCCCACCCAGCCCCGCCCACTCCCGCCCCCAAAATGTTGACAGGTACCAATCAGCGCCCACTTCCGGTGTATGTCCCGCCTTAGGCCACGCCCCTCCCATAGAAGTGAATGGTGAGTTAGCCCCACCCAGTCCCGCCCCCAGGCATGGCCACCGCCCCCCACTTGACACACCCCTGCCCCCGCCCCATGGATGACATCATCCAATCAGCGTACACTTCCGGGGGGGTGTCACACCCACGCCACGCCCCACAATATGGCATTAGCCAATCAGCACCCACTTCCGGGTTTGTGCTACGCCCACAGCCTTCCACCCTCCTCCACGCCCCCATGCTACATAATCGGAAATGACATCACCGGAAACAGGGTGTCATCAGAAGAGGGACTGTCCCTTTTTTGCTGACATCAGCGGAAACAGTATGGCTGACTCCGGAAATGTGTTTTTGCTTCTGCTTAATACTGAAAAACAAAAATGCTTTTCTCTCTGTCTCTCTCCCACACAGACTCAGTTGTTTTTTCTCACACAAAAACGGATTCCTAGCACAGAGAGACAGGCAAGCTAGAATCTTTTTTCTTTCCAAAATGCAATTAGCACATCTTTGTTAGAGGGATCACCCTCTCACCCTCAACCACGCCCCTGCCTACATCATCGGAAATGGACTGTCCCTTTGTGCTGACATCAGCGGGGAGCAGTGTGACTGACTCCGGAAATGTGTTTTTTGCTTCTGGTTAATGTTTACACCTGCAAAAAAAAAGCAGGAACCCTGGAAAAATAAAATGCTTTTCTCTCTCCCACTGCACCAGTTCTTATTTCTCACAAAAAGATTCACGGCACAGAGAGACACAATTTTCTTTACAAATGCAATTACAAATGCAATTGTTAGAGAAACTAGTGCGGTCCATGTGATAGAATTTTACTTTTAAGACCTCACTGTTAGAAGTATTCTGACAGACCTGTAGAGTTCAGACTGAAATACAGAGAGACCTGAGTTCAAATCCCCCTAATACAGCTATTTTTTTTGAGAGAGCCGAGTTCAAATCCAAATACAGCTATTTTTTAGTGGCTTTGAAAAAACCAATACAGAGAGACATGTCTCTCTAGGGTGTGGTAA